>LHPF02000004.1:0-450000 GCA_002245815.2 Micractinium conductrix
GATGAGCACCTGCTGTGGCTGGTGGGCGCCTGCTGCTGATACCAGGCTGCTGTTGGGGCCGGCGTCCGCTGCATCGCCGTGGGCGAACTCTCCATCATCCGCCGGCAGCGCTGGGACCAGCCTGTCTGCAAGGTAGGAGCTGATGGCTGCCGCCGTGGGGTAGTCGAACACCAGGGTGCCCGGCAAGTCACAGCCCACGCGGCGACCAATCTCGTTTCGCAGCTCCACCGCACCTGCAGGAGGTCATGAGGTGTGTAAGGAGCGCAAATGCAAGATGCACAGCCTGCAGCACGGCAGCTTCAAACCAGGCAGCCACAGCAGAAGCAGGCTCACCCAGCGAGTCGAGGCCGGCGCCGACAAGGGGCGTGTCTGCACCCACGTCATCACCTAGCACTGCCACTATTGCTGCTGTGACAGTGCGCTGATGCCTCAGCAGTGTGAGCGGCGCTTGCATGGCTGCACCATTAGTGGCTGAGGCAGTGCTGTCCGCTGCTGTGCTGGCCTCTGCCGCAATGCCGCTGGCTGTCGGAAGCTGCTTCAGCTCTGAGAAAAGATGGCTGTCATTCTTGAGCCTGTCCCAGAAGAAGACAGAGGCCACCAGCGCAGGTGGTGCTGTGCTTCGCCTGTTGACCTGGTGCCAACAGAGCGAAGCAGGGCAGACATGACTGTCATGCCAGCTCCAGGGCGGATGGCGCCAAAGCCAAGTCGTTCCAACCGCTCGAGGCCTGCACGGGAGTGCGTTGAATGGCTATCGGGTGGTGGCAAGCGGTCCGGCATGAAGTAGTCCGGCCCTGCAGCGCATTGCCATGGATATCCCATGCTGAGCGGCCAGCCAGTCTCACCGGCATGTGCCGCCATGCCCGCTCCAGCCCAGGCACCCCAGTTGACGGCCATGCCGGGCAGGCCACCCTGTTGCATGCAGCTGGCTGCATCATCCAGCAGTGCATTTGCAGCAGCATAGTTGGCCTGGCCGCCGGTGCCCAGCGCTGCTGCCACAGAAGAGAAGAGCTTGACGGCAGAGAGGGGCTGTAGAGTGGCAGCTGCTGACGTGGCAAGGTGTCCTGTGCCTGCCGCCTTGGGCGCAAACACTGTCCGCAGGCCAGCCAAAGACTGGTTCGGCAGTGTGGCGTCCGCCAGAACACCACCAGCATGCAGCACACCAGCCAGAGGCAGCCGCAGCTGCGAGCTGCTAGCTGTTTGCAGTATTTTGTCCAGGTCTGCTGCAACCGCAGCATCGCACTTGAGCAGCGTAACCGCTGACGCCCAGCTCCCTGCATCTGTGGCTGCAGCCAGAACAGATGCTGGATCGACCTTTGACGCTGTTGCAGCTGTGCCTGCTAGGCCGGTGCGGCCCAGCAGAGCAATGTGCTTGACACCTGAGGCCACCAGCCAGCATGCAGACATGGCGCCCAGGGCGCCAGTGCCACCGCTGATGACCCATCGGCATGAGCTGTTGCTGGTCCTGCCGGCACCACCAATGCTGGCGGCGTTGCTGCTGTCAGCCACAACCACCTTGCCCACATGCCGGGCAGCTGACAGCTGGCGAAGAGCCGCAGAGGCACAGCCCAGTGAGTAGGCCAGGGGCGGCAGCGTGGCAATTTCTCCTGAACAGGACAGGCACCAGCAGGCAGGGAGGCTCAGAAACTTGGGGTGCTGCCTGCCACGTGCACTCAAAAAACAGTCGCATGACGAATGACGAATTCAGCAACTCACCCCTGGCGAGCATGGCGGCGATGCGGGACATGGCAGCACCGATGACAGGGGGCGGAACGAAGTCCACCGCCACTGTGTGGTAGTGCACATCTGGGCGCTCCTGCAGGTCAGATCAAGCAGGCAGCACAAAGATGCACGTGTTCGGGTGAGCTCCAGGCAAGTGCAATGTTGGCTTATGCAAGCATGCACAAAGGCATGTGCTGCCACAGTAGCACACCTGCGCCATGCGGGCTGCTGCCCATATGTTGCGCTTGCCAACTTCAATGAAGGCACCGCCTGGCCGTAAGACTGCCAGCGAGGCAGCCAGCATGCCAGGTGAGGTCAAGGAGTTGAGCACAACATCTACGCCGTCGAAGCACAGCTGTGCCAGGTCGGTGGCAAAATCTGTGTTGCGGCTGTTCAGGGCGGTGTGCACTCCGCTCCAGTAGCTGCGCAGAAAGGTTCGCTTGCTTGTGCTGCCTGCCGTGCCCAGAGGCACGCCACCCATTGCTGTGGCGACCTGCACAGCCGCCAGCCCCAGGCCACCTGTGGCAGCATGGATGAGCACCCGCTGCCCCGGCCGCACCAGCGTCGCGGCGTTGAAGCAGGCGTCTGCTGTGAGGAAGACTGTGGGGATGGTGCAGGCTGCCTCTGGCGCGACGGTTGGTGGCACTGGCACCACTGTTTGGTGCATGCCCAGCGCCGCGGTGCCCAGGCACCCGGCGGCCAGGCCAAACACTAAGTCACCAACAAGGTGGGGGATACCAGGGCTGGCAGCTGTGACCATTCCTGCGACGTCACTGCCAGGTGGACCGGGGTCTCCAGGGTACATGCCAAGCACATTCAAAACATCCCTAAAGTTGAGGCCAACTGCCTTGACTGCCAGTGCCACCTGGTCAGCGCCGGGGGCTTCCAGGCCAGGCACTGGCACTGCGATGAGGTTGGACAGGGAGCCGCGGGGCTCCGGGCTCAGGTGCACAGGCTCCAACTGGGCAAGGCTGCACAACACGTGGGGGACGTGCAGGGCTCAAGTGTTCATGGGCGCTGGGCATGTAGGCAGGCCAATGCCCGAGGCACGCAAAGCAGACAGCTGCAGCTGGGCTCCTTGCCACAAGCAGTCTCACATGGCGTGGCGCAGGAGCTTGGGATGGCGGAACATGCCTGCCGCCAGCTCAGCACCCTGCTGGTCTGCTGAGCAGGCAAACCCATGCTGGCGCAGCTGGAGTGGCTGCTGGGGGTCTGCAGCAAGCGACAACCACTGCCGTGCAGGGTTTTCTACAGCTGCCACCTTCAGCAAGGCTGCCAGCATGGCGCTGCTGCTTGAGTCGCGCGAGGCCGTTGGCGATGTCGATGACGCAGCAGCAGTGAAGGCGTGCACGGCTGCACTGCCGCCAGCCGCAAGAATGCGCTGCAACATCTCGATTCCCTCAGCAGCGGCTGCAGCTGGGTTGCTGGGCCTGCAAGTTCGCGGCACGAGGACCAGCTGCCTGGCGGCTGGCAAAGCTGCAGCATCGCCCTGCAAGCACAGGCTAGAGCTGCGGGCCAGCAGCAGCTGGCTACTGGCGCTGCTGTAGGGCGTGACAACTGATGCTGCAGCCTGCCACTCAATCGCATATGCGAAGTTCTGCTGCTCAAAGGCCTTGGCCGCTGCTACTGCATGTGCTGCCAATGCGCCAGCCTTTTGACTAGGCAGCGGCTTCGCATGTAGGTCTGCAGCTTTAAAACTGCCTCCTGCAAGCTGCGCCTGGATGGTGCACACCGCTGAGTTGTCTGCTGCAACGACAGGCAGTTGGGAAGATGACCACTGCCCGGCATCGGCTGTGCTGTTGCTGATGGCGGCAAAGACTGCAGCAACTGCTATAGGCACGCGGCTGCTGTCTGCCATGCGTCCGTCTGCCTTGACTGCAGACAGGTGGAGTGACGCATCAGCTGCGGCAGGGTGCGCCAACCACCCGCTCCCTGCAGGCACGTTGCTGCTACCGCTGAGGCAGGCAAAGTTGTAGCTTCCGGTGTGATTGGCTGCTGGGCGAATACCCAGAATCAATCCCACCGCTGTGCTGGTGCTGGTCATGTTGCTGACCATGCATGGCACGGGATTAGTGGGGAGAGTGCCAACTGCACTGCGGACATGTATAGTGCCGTCTGCAGACGCCACCTCAGCATTGCCGCTGTGCAGATGAAGCTCAACCTCAACCACTTCTGCCACAGCCATCTGCTGGCTTAGGACCTTGGGTGCCAGAATAGCGAGACCTGCCAGGCTGGGCAGCAGCTGCAGCTGCAGGCTGTCGCTGCGTGCTGAAGTGGCTGCCGCAAGCAGCAGCTCAAAGAAGGCGGCACCTGGAACCAGCTGCCGCCCGCCGACACCGTGGTTCCTCAGGAAGGCTGCGGGAGCGCCAAAAAAGCTGCAGCTGAAGCGTGCAGAGCGGGCAGTTGTTGTGCTGTTGCTGCTGGCTGTGCAGCTGTGCAGCAGTGGATGTGGCGCCGGGGCTGGCCAGAAGCGCTGACGCTGCCACACTGGCACTGGAGCTTTGGCTGCGAGCGATGTGTCGCTGCCAGCAGCTGCCGACAGAAGCATGTGGGCATTCACGCCGCTCATGCCAAATGCGCTGGTGCCAGCCAAGTGCTGTGCCGCCGGAGTGGTGAGGCAGCCAGCAGCACCCAGCTGGCGGCTGGGAGCGGCCGCCAGGCCCTGCCGCCTACGCCATTCATCAAATGCCGCTAACACGTACGGATTGATGCTGCGCAAGTTCACAACCGGTGGCAACTGCTGCTGAGATAGGGACATCGCCGCGAGGAGCATGCCGGTCAGGCCAGCTACGGACTCTGTGTGGCCGTAGCAGCTCTTGCTGCTGCCCAGGGCCAGCAGGCGCTCGCTGCTGCTGCTCCTGCCGCCAGCTGCTAGCGCAGAGCCCAGCGCTCCTACCTCGATGGGATCGCCCAGAGGCGTGCCTGCAGATAATGGAACCATGAACGTAAGGCAGCAGAAAGCTTGGCAGCGGCCTGCCACCGCCTCAGCAGAACATTACCACCTCTTCAGATACTGCCTGTCCCTCACCGGTGCCGTGCAGCGAGGCAAAGCCCACTTCAGAGGCAGCCACATGTGCCGTCCCCATTGCCGCCTTGACCAGCGCTGTCTGTGCAGGCCCGTTGGGGGCGGTCAGGCTGCTGCTGCGGCCATCCTGATTGACAGCACTGCCATGCATAAGACCCAGCATCCTGCTGCCTGCTGCTGTTGCCACATCAGCACGCTGCAGCATGGCCAGGGCGATAGCCTCGCCGCGGCCGTAGCCATCGGCGGCAACCTCAAAGGTCTGGCAGCGGCCAACAGGCGACAGTGCTTGCAGCAGGCAGATGCGCGCAGTGGTCTGCGGAAGGGGGAGGAGACAGTGAGGTCAGTTTTCCGCAGGAGAAAGGGGAGCAGCTGATAGGCAGCACACTTGCCCGCCATCTTCCCACAAGCTGACATACACCTGTGGGTTAAGCATAAGGTTCACGCCGCCGGCCACGCCCGCTGCTGAATCGGCCGCCAGTATGCCAGTGTGTGCCATGTGCAAAGCCACCAGGCTGCTGCTGCAGGCAGTGTCAGTGCTGACGCAGGGCCCTTGCAGGCCAAAGGTATAGCTCGTTCGGCCGACGAGAAAGGACAGGCCGTGGCCAATTATGGCGTTGGCGTTGGTGTCTGCTGCGCCCGCAGGCAAAAGCACACCATCCAGGTACTCTGTACAGAGGGGTGCAGGCGTGGCTTAACGGCAGCAACGGCAGCAAGCATGCTCATTGCTTCAGGGGTGAGGGCATCAAGATGCAAGACCAGGCCTTTGTCTGCACCTGTATACATGCAGCCCACATAGACGCCCACAGAGGTGCCCACAGCGGCAGCGGCTGATATGGCCGCAGGTGCCGCCAGCACCTCCTGTGCGTGCTCCAGCAGCATGCGGGCCTGGGGATCCAGGCACAAAGCTTCACTGCAGGCAGAGGACGCAGTGCACTGTGCAGTGTGTTGAGACAAAGTGGCCATTCTGTGCAGGTGTCACGTCCAGGCACGTCTCAGCAGGCTGCTCACCTGGCGCTGAGGCGGAAGGCAGCTGCATCAAACGCCGCCAGGCCATCCAGCCAGCTGCCGAAGCGCACATACATGCGCCGTGTGCCGCCATCTGCAGTGTTAGAGCAGAAACAGGCGACTTAGCACGCGTCGCGCCCCAGCAGCAGCTATCCATGGACAACTGCACGCAACCGTACCCCGCGGCAGCACCTGGGTGGTAGCAGGCATCGATGTCCCAGCGCTGTGGCGGCACCACAGAGGGTAGATTGGCGCCCAAAGCGATAGCCGATCGGAAGCCTGCAAAGTCAGCATTGCCGCTGCACGCTATGGCAGCTGCCGACACACAGTTAGCGGTACTGTAGCTGCTGCCGCTGCTACTGGGGTGTGGGTAGCGGCAGGACACTGCAACCAGTGCTGTCACACTGTCGCTCCCAAGACTGCAGCGCTCTGCTGCCAGCGCCAGGTGCGCAGGCAGGACTGTGGTGCTGCTGTGCGCCATATCCTCCCCGCTAGCAGGTGCTGTAATGTCTGCCACATAGGCGGCCAGGCTGGCAAGAGTGGGGTAGTCAAATGTGGCGGTGGCGGGCAGCTCCAGATCAAAGGCTGTGCTGACTGCATTGCGCAGCTCCACTGCTCCCAGGGAGTCCAGGCCGGCCTGCAGAGCAAAGGGCAGGACGTGCATGCAGCAATCACGCAAGACGCGTGGGGCACGCAAAGCAGAAGATGGGCAGGCAACGCCGCATGAGCTCACCTCCATAAGAGGCTGGTCAGGCGATGGCGCAGAGCCCAGCACTCCGACTGCCAACTCGCGCAGCTGCCGCAGGATGTCCGGTGTGTGGTCCTGTCTGCGGCTGCGTAGCGCAGCTGCACGCCCATGGCGCCGGCGAGCCGCAGGCTGGGTAGGTACATCCCACGCCACGTCGTCACCAGCACTGCTGTCAGCGCCTGCTGCTTGCGGCCATGGCAGCTGTGAGTGCACAAAGGTAGCCAGTGATGCCGCCGTAGGGTAGTCAAACGTGACGGTAGCAGGCAGATCAACTGCAAAGCGGGCGGCAACTGCATTGCGCAACTCCACAGCGCCTGCAACAGGAGAGTGTGAGTGAACGCGAGTGCATGCACAGGGTAAATAACTGGTTGCTGGCATCGGAGCGCGGACCACATCACGCAGCGCTTTGTCAAAAGACGTGCCAGGAAACAGACTCACCTAGGGAGTCAAGGCCTGCCGACATGAAGGCAGCATTAGGTTCGATGGCGGTGCCTGCAACCGCAGCCACCAACTGCAGCAGCTGCTCCAGTACCTGCTGCATGGTGAGACTGCAGGCTGCTGCTGAGCCACGACTCGTAGTCATGTGTTGCTGCGATATGTGGTCTCCTTGTTCAGCTGGCAACAGCTTAGCAAAGAACAAAGAGAGCTGCTGGGCAGGGCGCAGCATGCGACGCCAATCAAGCGCCACCACGGGTGCAGTCCAAACTGGCAAGCTGCTGCGATGGCCCAGCAGACAATCCAGCAACTGCAGGCCACTAGCTGGTTGAACTAGGCCAAAGCCCTTGACCGCCAGCTTGGCGATGATAGCAGGTGTGGCCATGCCACCGCCTGCCCAAGGGCCCCACTGCAGGCTGACTGTTGGCGTGCCATGCTGCTGCCACAGCTGGGCTGCCGTGTCTAGTACTGCATTGGCGGCTGAGTAGTTGGTCTGGCCTGCATTCCCCAGCAGCGCAGCTACGCTGCTAAAAAGCAGGCACTGCTGCAGGGGCTGCTGGCGCAGGCCTAATGCGGCATTCAGGCTGCCGCTGAGCTTAGGGGCCAGTGCTAGACGCAAGCGAGCTGCTGTCTGCTTGGCCAGCAGAGCGTCTTGCAGAACACCACCTGCAACAGAGAGGCAAGGTACCTGGGGATGGGGCCTGCACCGAGATAGTCTATACTTGCCCTACCAAAACGGCAAGCTGAGCAGGTTCTTCCACAGGCACCCCTCTCCCACCGGCATGAACGTAGGCAGCCGTGCATCGGTCATCATCCATGGTAGCTACTACGTCGGCAGCAGCTGCGGCATCACACTGCAACGCTGTCACGAGGCAGTCACTGTCGATCATGGGCGCTGGAAGCCGGGCTGCAGCGGAGCGGCCCCAGAGGACTAGCCCACGGCTGCTGCCTGGCATTGCTGCCATCCAGCCCGCCACAAGTTGGCCAAGCGAGCCCATACCGCCGCTGATTGTCATTTTGCCCATGCCAAGCTGGACCTGAAGCATTGCATCTGCCGCCTGGCTTTCCTGGAGCAGCTGGGGTAGCAACCACGCTCCCTGATGCAGATGCGACGCAGCAAACACGTCGCCGGCTGGTGCTGGTGCAGCTGGCCCTGCCGCCTGCAAGTAGCTGCGGCTGTTGTACGCTGGCAGTCTTGCAGGGGCAGCTGGAGCCTCAGCTGCCGCTGACTTGAGCATGCCATGCACGGCTGCTGCGGCCAGGGCAGCAGTAAGCTGCTCCACAGGTGCCCCTGCTGGAACATCAGCCTGCGCTGCTGTTGCTGACTGCAAGTTCAAGCTGCCAACCTGCCGCTCTAGCTGCAGCATGCGCAGCGCTTGCTGGGCAGCAGCAAACACGGCCGGGCCGGCTGCAGCGCTGCCGTTGCCCGGCAGTGTCAACCGACCTCTGCTGCCTGTCAGCGTGATGGGCAGGCCGGATGGTGAGCTGCCGGGGCCGGCAGCAGCACTGTCTGCTGCATACTGTGCACTGTAGCTGAACAAGCTGGCAGCTGCCACAGTTGCAAGCTTTGCTGCTGCGCTGTTGGTTCGGCCAACAGCCTTGGATTGAAGATGTTGTAGCTGGAAGGCTGTAGGTGCCCTGCCATCAGACAACAATGCGTAGCTGGCAGTGGTGGCACTTGCGGTGACTTCATCGCACCGCATCAGCGGCCAGGAAGTGCTGCCTATAGTGCAGCCCCGGGCAGAGGCGTGGAAGTAGGCAGCTGCCACAGGGACACGTGGTGTTGCTGCGTTGCCACCGTCCCGCTGGTCAGGCGCTGCAAAGACGCCGAGGTGCAGGGTGGCATCCAGCACAGCCGGGTGGCATTGATAGCCAGGAGCGGCATGCTCTGGCTGCAGCATCATGCCGCCAGCTGCAACCATTGCTGGGCCAACAGCCATCCTGCCACTCGTTCCCAGCAATTGCTTTGCTGCATCGCTGCTGGCATCATCGGGCCCACTGCTTGCTGCAGGTGTATGTGACACAAGCTCCACATGGCAACAAATAGCAGCCTGCAAATTGGTTCCGAAAGCCCCACCACTGCGACTACGGCTCTGCAGTTGAACCAATGGCTGTGCTCTGCTGTCAAAGGACACTGCGCAGCGGACCACTGGCAGAATGCTGGAGCTGTTACTAGATGGCAGGATGAGGGGCGCCGAAATGCTTGCAGCTACCAAGGCAGCCGTACTGCGGCTGCTGCCAAGCATAACCTTGGAGTCATCCATCAGCGTCTGAACACCTGCATGAGCTGACTCCAGCATGGCTGCCCCTGCCACCAGCACGCGCCCTTGTACCTGCAGCAGGCAGGGAGAGCAGCGGGCAGACAGTTGTTGAAGCAGTGCAGGGACCAGCAGGAAGAGCACAAGCAGCATGCTGTGCTTCAACGCTTTCTCAGCGCAACGTTCACCTGGTGATCCCACAGGTATGCCATTGCAGGCCTGCCCAGCGCCACCTCAAAGGTAGCGCTGCTCATGGCAGCTGTGGCCACACGGAAGAGCAGCTGGTACGGTGATGGCTGATACCAGAAGCGCAACCGCTGCCAGGCTGCAGCAGGCAGTGCAGCTGCACCAGGCGCATCCAGCTGGGCTGCCTCGGCAGGCTCGCTGCGCAGCACAGCATGTGCGTTGGTGCCCTGGAAGGCAAAGGCGCTGCAGCCGATGTGCATGCTGCCACTGGTGGGCAGCAGACCAGGGGCAGACTGCCGGCTGGCCGCAAAGCCACCGCCGCTGCTGTCGAGGATCCCCTCTACGTAGGCATTTAGGCTGTGCAGATGCAGGACCGCAGGCCGCATGTGCTGCTGCAGCCGTGCGGCCGCACGTAGCATGCCCACGGTGCCTGCTGCCGTTTCGGCATGGCCGAAGCAGGACTTGGCGGCCGCTAGCTCTGTGGGTGGCCGAGGGGCCGCGCCGCGCCTGATGATGGCTGTCAGGGCGCCAACCTCAATGGGGTCACCAAGAGCAGTACCTGCACAAAGTGGATGAGTGACAGGGGTTCGGGTGAGGGAAGGACAAACTACAGCGCAGCATGCCTATGCACGCAAGAGCTGCAGTAAGCAGGGCAGCAGAAAGCAACAGGCAGCAGCACCTGTCCCGTGCATCTCCACTGCGTCCAGGTTGCCAGGCAGCAGGCCAGCTGAAGCGGTGGCAGCTACCGCCACTGCCTGCTGGCTGGGGCCATGCGGTGCTGTCAGGCTGCTACTGCGACCATCCTGATTCACCGCCGTGCCGCTTAGCAACAGAGTGCCTGCCTGATGGCTGCTGTTACTGCTGTGGCTTGCTACCCAGGAGGCAGCTGACTGCAGTAACATTACCACCGCTGCCTCTGCACGCACATAGCCGTCCGCTGCAGCATCGAGCGCCTTGCAGCGGCCATCAGGGGCCAACATGCCGGCAGCAGCAAACATGCTTGTGGTCACCCAATTCAAAGGCAGGTTGACGCCGGCTGTCAGGCCGCGGCTGGCACTGCCGGCTAAAATGGCGGTTCGGGCAAAGTGTGTTCCAACCAGGGAGGAGGAGCAGGCGGTGTCGATGGAGACTGCAGGTAGGCAAGGGAACCGCAGGGAGAGAAATCACGAGCAGGAAGGTTAACGGCACAGAACTGGCAATCCTGCAGCATGCCACCCGCTGCACCCACCCACCCACACTGCATTCACCTGAGGGACCCTTGAAGCCATAGCAGTAGCTGATGCGCCCGGCAGCCGCAGAAAGTGCCAGGCCAGTGCCCACATAGCTGCTGCCAGCCGTAACTGCCGCTGCAGTACCTGCTACTACTGCTGGGGGTTCGCCAAGCTTAGCAATGCCGACTGCCACAGCTGTCTGCTGCGCATAGGCGGTGCTGCTCTTGCCAACGCTGCTGGAGCTATCAGGGGAAAGCAGGGCAGCAGTCTCCTCCAGCAGCACTCGCTGCTGAGGGTCTAGCAGCACCGCCTCTGCAGCAGGGCAAGTGGCGAGGGTGGATGATGGTAGAGCGGCGGCCGGTTGGCAAGAGCAAAGCATACATGTGTGAAAGCCAGGTCCAGTGCAAGCACACCCACCAGATGGCGAAATGGCAAACAGCCCGGGGTCAAACGCCGCCCAGTCCAGCACAAAGCCGCCAAATCGGCCACCACGCACGCCACTGACACTGCGGCCCTGCTGGGCTGCACTACTGCCAAAGTGGCTGAGGATGCGGCCAAAGTCTGGGTCCCAGCGATCGTAAGGCACTGCGCAGATGGGGTCTGTTGTCGCATCTGCATTATTGCCAGCTGACCCGGGCAGCTGCGCCAGGCGGCTGCGAATGTCGGTGATGAGCACCTGCTGTGGCTGGTGGGCGCCTGCTGCTGATACCAGGCTGCTGTTGGGGCCGGCGTCCGCTGCATCGCCGTGGGCGAACTCTCCATCATCCGCCGGCAGCGCTGGGACCAGCCTGTCTGCAAGGTAGGAGCTGATGGCTGCCGCCGTGGGGTAGTCGAACACCAGGGTGCCCGGCAAGTCACAGCCCACGCGGCGACCAATCTCGTTTCGCAGCTCCACCGCACCTGCAGGAGGTCATGAGGTGTGTAAGGAGCGCAAATGCAAGATGCACAGCCTGCAGCACGGCAGCTTCAAACCAGGCAGCCACAGCAGAAGCAGGCTCACCCAGCGAGTCGAGGCCGGCGCCGACAAGGGGCGTGTCTGCACCCACGTCATCACCTAGCACTGCCACTATTGCTGCTGTGACAGTGGCGCTGATGGCCTCAGCAGTGTGAGCGGCGCTTGCCATGGCTGCACCATTAGTGGCTGAGGCAGTGCTGTCCGCTGCTGTGCTGGCCTCTGCCGCAATGCCGCTGGCTGTCGGAAGCTGCTTCAGCTCTGAGAAAAGATGGCTGTCATTCTTGAGCCTGTCCCAGAAGAAGACAGAGGCCACCAGCGCAGGTGGTGCTGTGCTTCCGCCTGTTGACCTGGTGCCAACAGAGCGAAGCAGGGCAGACATGACTGTCATGCCAGCTCCAGGGCGGATGGCGCCAAAGCCAAGTCGTTCCAACCGCTCGAGGCCTGCACGGGAGTGCGTTGAATGGCTATCGGGTGGTGGCAAGCGGTCCGGCATGAAGTAGTCCGGCCCTGCAGCGCATTGCCATGGATATCCCATGCTGAGCGGCCAGCCAGTCTCACCGGCATGTGCCGCCATGCCCGCTCCAGCCCAGGCACCCCAGTTGACGGCCATGCCGGGCAGGCCACCCTGTTGCATGCAGCTGGCTGCATCATCCAGCAGTGCATTTGCAGCAGCATAGTTGGCCTGGCCGCCGGTGCCCAGCGCTGCTGCCACAGAAGAGAAGAGCTTGACGGCAGAGAGGGGCTGTAGAGTGGCAGCTGCTGACGTGGCAAGGTGTCCTGTGCCTGCCGCCTTGGGCGCAAACACTGTCCGCAGGCCAGCCAAAGACTGGTTCGGCAGTGTGGCGTCCGCCAGAACACCACCAGCATGCAGCACACCAGCCAGAGGCAGCCGCAGCTGCGAGCTGCTAGCTGTTTGCAGTATTTTGTCCAGGTCTGCTGCAACCGCAGCATCGCACTTGAGCAGCGCAACCGCTGACGCCCAGCTCCCTGCATCTGTGGCTGCAGCCAGAACAGATGCTGGATCGACCTTTGACGCTGTTGCAGCTGTGCCTGCTAGGCCGGTGCGGCCCAGCAGAGCAATGTGCTTGACACCTGAGGCCACCAGCCAGCATGCAGACATGGCGCCCAGGGCGCCAGTGCCACCGCTGATGACCCATCGGCATGAGCTGTTGCTGGTCCTGCCGGCACCACCAATGCTGGCGGCGTTGCTGCTGTCAGCCACAACCACCTTGCCCACATGCCGGGCAGCTGACAGCTGGCGAAGAGCCGCAGAGGCACAGCCCAGTGAGTAGGCCAGGGGCGGCAGCGTGGCAATTTCTCCTGAACAGGACAGGCACCAGCAGGCAGGGAGGCTCAGAAACTTGGGGTGCTGCCTGCCACGTGCACTCAAAAAACAGTCGCATGACGAATGACGAATTCAGCAACTCACCCCTGGCGAGCATGGCGGCGATGCGGGACATGGCAGCACCGATGACAGGGGGCGGAACGAAGTCCACCGCCACTGTGTGGTAGTGCACATCTGGGCGCTCCTGCAGGTCAGATCAAGCAGGCAGCACAAAGATGCACGTGTTCGGGTGAGCTCCAGGCAAGTGCAATGTTGGCTTATGCAAGCATGCACAAAGGCATGTGCTGCCACAGTAGCACACCTGCGCCATGCGGGCTGCTGCCCATATGTTGCGCTTGCCAACTTCAATGAAGGCACCGCCTGGCCGTAAGACTGCCAGCGAGGCAGCCAGCATGCCAGGTGAGGTCAAGGAGTTGAGCACAACATCTACGCCGTCGAAGCACAGCTGTGCCAGGTCGGTGGCAAAATCTGTGTTGCGGCTGTTCAGGGCGGTGTGCACTCCGCTCCAGTAGCTGCGCAGAAAGGTTCGCTTGCTTGTGCTGCCTGCCGTGCCCAGAGGCACGCCACCCATTGCTGTGGCGACCTGCACAGCCGCCAGCCCCAGGCCACCTGTGGCAGCATGGATGAGCACTCGCTGCCCCGGCCGCACCAGCGTCGCGGCGTTGAAGCAGGCGTCTGCTGTGAGGAAGACTGTGGGGATGGTGCAGGCTGCCTCTGGCGCGACGGTTGGTGGCACTGGCACCACTGTTTGGTGCATGCCCAGCGCCGCGGTGCCCAGGCACCCGGCGGCCAGGCCAAACACTAAGTCACCAACAAGGTGGGGGATACCAGGGCTGGCAGCTGTGACCATTCCTGCGACGTCACTGCCAGGTGGACCGGGGTCTCCAGGGTACATGCCAAGCACATTCAAAACATCCCTAAAGTTGAGGCCAACTGCCTTGACTGCCAGTGCCACCTGGTCAGCGCCGGGGGCTTCCAGGCCAGGCACTGGCACTGCGATGAGGTTGGACAGGGAGCCGCGGGGCTCCGGGCTCAGGTGCACAGGCTCCAACTGGGCAAGGCTGCACAACACGTGGGGGACGTGCAGGGCTCAAGTGTTCATGGGCGCTGGGCATGTAGGCAGGCCAATGCCCGAGGCACGCAAAGCAGACAGCTGCAGCTGGGCTCCTTGCCACAAGCAGTCTCACATGGCGTGGCGCAGGAGCTTGGGATGGCGGAACATGCCTGCCGCCAGCTCAGCACCCTGCTGGTCTGCTGAGCAGGCAAACCCATGCTGGCGCAGCTGCAGTGGCTGCTGGGGGTCTGCAGCAAGCGACAACCACTGCCGTGCAGGGTTTTCTACAGCTGCCACCTTCAGCAAGGCTGCCAGCATGGCGCTGCTGCTTGAGTCGCGCGAGGCCGTTGGCGATGTCGATGACGCAGCAGCAGTGAAGGCGTGCACGGCTGCACTGCCGCCAGCCGCAAGAATGCGCTGCAACATCTCGATTCCCTCAGCAGCGGCTGCAGCTGGGTTGCTGGGCCTGCAAGTTCGCGGCACGAGGACCAGCTGCCTGGCGGCTGGCAAAGCTGCAGCATCGCCCTGCAAGCACAGGCTAGAGCTGCGGGCCAGCAGCAGCTGGCTACTGGCGCTGCTGTACGGCGTGACTGCTGATGCTGCAGCCTGCCACTCAATCGCATATGCGAAGTTCTGCTGCTCAAAGGCCTTGGCCGCTGCTACTGCATGTGCTGCCAATGTGGGCTTGCTTCCCAGCGGGCGGGAGCACAGGCTACCCAGCGACAGCGCATCAGTAATACTGAAGCTGCTGACACGTGTACCATCAGCCTGCAGCTGTCCTGCTGCCGCGGCAGTAAACGAATGTACAGTGGCACCACCAGGTTCATCAGCCGTCTGAGCTATGTAGCTGCCCAGGCCCACTGGCACCCGGGGTGCTGAGCCATAGTCCAGGTCAAAGGCAGCACCAAAGTGGGTGGCAGCATCAGCCATAACAGGGTGGCAGTGGTAGCTGTCTGTCACCGGCAGTAGCTGGCGGCATAAGCTGCCTAATGCCTCGCCGCGCCAGTGCGCTGGCACGGCTGCAAGCAGTTGACGCTGCAGGATGCTGCGGACTAGAAGGGAGCCGCTAGGCTCCAGGGCTGGCCGAACAGCGTGGCCGGTGCTGAAGACAGCAGCGCCGGCTGACAGGTGCAAAGTTGGCGCACCGCTGCCAAGCTGGCTCACAAGCTGCACCTCGCCGCTGCTGCAAGCCACATCAGCTGACAGCTGCTCACCACTGCCAGCGCTCGGTGGCCGCAGCAGCAGCGGCGCTGCGATAGCTGCACCCTGCAGCGTCAGCTGCTGCACAGATTCGTCTGGCAGCAGGGCTCCTGCTGCAGCATATGCTGCTTCCAACATGGCTACACCGGGCAGCAAAGGTCTGCCACTAATGCAATGCTGCCAGAGGTATGCATGCTGTGTATGTCCTAGGTAGCAGCCAAAGCGGGAGGGGCCACCGCCGCTGACGTGCTGCAGCAGCATGCGGTGCGCAGGCGGAGCAAACCAGTGCCGCCGCCGCTCCCAGGCAGCGCTGCTGCAAACAAGTTCGCTGGGTGGCAACAGTATAGTGGGCGCACTGCAGATGGGAAAGAGAGGCAATGTGCAAGTGTGCAAAACATGTTGCTTGCAGCTGAAAAAACAGATGTGCAGAGCCCTGCCTTAGCGAGCCCATTCTCATGCGCACCTGCCCAGCAGCACATGTGCATTGGTGCCCTGGAACGCAAACCCGCTGATGCCAGCCACGCCCTGCCCACTGCTGTCGCTGCTGCCAGGTGCGGCGCCAGTCGCGCGTGGCATCCACAGCTCAGGACCGCCCGGAAGCTGCTGCTCCATTGTATCAATTATGTGTGGGTTGAGGGCTGTTAGGTGGAGAATGCCCACCGCTGTGTCGCCGTGCATCCTGCACCGCATAAATAGAGGCGGTCCGGCCAGTCGCACACCGTCAGGGCAAACTGGCGCACAGCTAACAGAAGCTCTAAGCACGGCATGCCAAATCCCTCACCTATACATGGCGCGGAGCATGCCCACAGCGCCTGCTGCCGGCTCAGCGTGTCCACAGCTGCTCTTGGCGGCAGACAGCTCCAGCACCTGCGGATGCTGGTGCACCCCAATAACATGCTTGCTGGTGTTGAAGACTGCCACGGCAGCACCCACTTCGATGGGATCACCCAGGGGTGTGCCTGCAAAATGAAAGGGCGTGCATGGTCTAAATGATCACAGGCAGACATCACGGCTCTGCACGCACATCACGGCTCTGCACAGAAAAATCCGAGAGTTGGCAGCAGAATGGCATTTGCTCAGTATCATGCAGCCAGCGCACCTGTACCGTGCATCTCTAGTGTTGACACCTCAGCAGCGGTCAGAGCACCGTCGCCCAGCGCCATGCGTATCACCTTGCAGTGGACAGATAAGAAGGCAGGAAGAAAGAAGAGAAACAGGTTAGCAAAGTAGAGCAGCCATGACAGACAGCACCTGAGCAGTATGTAGGCCATGGTGACCACCTGCGATATCAACAAAAGCTCCTCACCTGCTGCTGGCTTGGGCCGTTGGGTGCAGTCAGGCTACTGCTGCGACCGTCCTGGTTAATTGCAGCACCCAGCACCACCGCTGCACAAGGCAGGTCAGCATTGCCAGAGGGCAGAGCTGTGTTCACGCTCAGGCCCAGAGTGATGCATGCCTCGCCACGTACGTAGCTGGAGAGAGAGAAATCGGGCACGAAGCAGCATGTCAGCATGAATACCGAAAATTTAAAAGAAAAAACGGCGCATGCGTGCGTGCATGCGTGCATGCGTGCGTGCATGCGTGTGTGTGGGGGTTGGTGGGGGTGTGGGTTGGTGGGTGGGGGGGGGGGGGGCGCACGCAGCGACTCGTCGGGTACTAAAAACGCACTCAGGCGCCTCAAACATTCATTAGTGCAGCAGAGGCACGGCATGCAGTGAGACGCACCCGTCGGCTGTGGCATCCAGTGTCTTGCACCGGCCATCAGGTGCCAGCATGGAGGCCGCGGTCAGCATGCCGATGGTTGTCGGGTCCAGGGTGAGCAGTGCTGCACGTGGATTGGGATGTAATGAAGACATATGTGAGTACCAAAGCAGCTTCCAGCATGACCAGAACCGACAGGTGCAGCACTAAGGGTCGAGGTAGCGGAAGGAGCAGGTTGACCCCCACCCTCGCACCTGCTGTGACCACGCCCTGCCTGCAGCGGCCCTCCAGCAGCAGTTGCTGCATGAGGCGCGTCCCACTCAGGCTGCTACTGCAGGCAGTATCAAGCGAGATGGAGGGCCCTGCAGGTGGATGGATGGAGGGCCAAGGGACATTCGTGCCAGTACCTTTGCTTGCGCGATCCTGTCTGTGGCCGGCCTAAAATGTCCAAAAAACGCACCTTCCTCGCCCCACCTATCCACTCACCCTTGAGGCCGTAGCAGAAAGAAATTCGGCCGGCAGCCACGCTGAAGCATCGGCCGGTAGCCTTGTATGCCTCGCCCACCTGATGTGAGGAGGGAAGCGTCGGGATAAAGGCTAAGGCAGGTAGAGGTGCACAGTGTACTGCAGCACATTGCGATGTCCAAAGCACGCCTGTTCTGCTGAACAACAGCTACAATTTCCGCCCACACTCACCCCTGGGAGGTTGTAGTCAATCTGCGAGGCATAGTCCCAAAAAGACTGAGCCGCTACCACCGCCACATCATTGGGAGCCAAGCTGCTCTGTGCGGCATACAGCGACAGCACGCCCCACGCATCCTGCAGCGGGGTGGGCATGACCAAAAATGGGCAAAGTTCGGGGCAGATAGAAAAGTAGGCAGGTGTAGCTTCAACACAATGTAAGAATCCCTCAATTTCCCTTTTCCTGCCCCGGGACAACCATGTCTGCAATCTGTTGACACTATGTCGACCCAACTTACCTCCAACATCATGCGCTGCTGCGGATCAATCAGCAGGGCCTCGGAGGGAGAGATGGCAAAAGCCGCGGCATCAAACACATCAACACTGTCGAGAAACCTACACCCAAAGTAGACAGAACAGGTGGTAATGCGAAACCATTTGAGATTGAAGCACAATGCACAAGAGGGCGGCGGCGGCGGCATCAAACGACGTGTGCATGCGTGCGTGCGTATGTGTGGGAGTCGATGGGCAGGTCGTGTTGCGTGAACCTATAACTGGGAAGGAAAGGCATCTGTCAACTTAACACAGTGCAAATAAAGACACCTTCACGTGTCTGCTTGCCTGGCAAACCGGCTGCCTGGGCGGCGCGGGATGCTAGCAACAGCACCATCCACATCCCAGCGGCTGTAGGGAGTCAGCCGGCAGCTGTCAACAGCGCTACTGATGCTGGGTGCTGACAGACGGGAAACTGAAGCATTCACCATCACCACCTGCTGCTGCCGATACACGCCTGCACTTGGCAGCTGCTGTTGAAAAGCAGCTCTGTCATCCACAAATGCTGCAGCCACATGCGCAGCTGTGCCCGCTACCGCAGCCTGATGTTGGTGCAAGAAGGCAGTGAGCGCAGCAGGGGTGGGATGGTCGAAAACAAGCGTTGCTGGCAGCGCCAGGCCTAACCGCCGCTGCAGATCACTGCGCAGTTCAACTGCTGACAGGCTGTCGAGGCCAGCGGACAGCAGCGGCATGTCAGGTGCAACATCAGAAATGGCTGCAACTGCCTGCACTGCAGCAGCCACCTCACTGGCAACTGCCTCAAGGCTGAGGGCTGCACTTTCTGCCAGCGCTGCTGCGCCTGAGGCAGCTGTCAATAGTGTGTAGCAGTGTGTCGCAATGGCTGCCGCAGTGGGGTAGTCAAACACAAGGGTGCCCGGCAGAGAGCAGCCCAGCTGGCGCTGCAGTGCGTTGCGCAGCTCCACAGCACCTGTGAGTCGTAGAGATAAAAAGAAATGAGAGAAAAATCAGCTCCCCTGCAGGACAGGCCTAAGCTTGTACAAGGCAGGTTTGCTAACGACTGGTCAGTGCACGCGAGCACCCACCCAGTGAGTCAAGCCCCGCCTGCACAAGCGGCTGCTGCGGGTCAATGCTGCCGCCTTGGATGCCTGCAATGGCGTCTGTCACCTGCTGTAGAACCTGCTTCACTGAAGGAACTGGTGGAGTTGTTGTTGCTGCTGCTGTTGCTGCCGCAAGGGCTGTTTGTCTGTCACTCTGCTGCCACACGAGCGCCTCTGAGTTGCTGCCGGACAGGAGGCACGGCGTGCAATCCACGAACGCCTCTCCAATCTGGTAGTATTCAGCATAGAAGAATGCCGAGGCATTGCGCTGTAGTTGCATGAACCGCTGCCAGGAAAATGGGATAGCAGCCAGCTTCGAGGGTGCGCGGGTGGGCAGCGCAGCAGCCAGCTGTTGCAGCATTGACAGGCCTTGTGCTGGCTGCAGCATGCCCACACCAGAACGCTCCATGGCGCGGTGGACTGCTGTGTTGCTCGCCACCATGCCGACACCTGTCCAGGCACCCCACTGCACGCTGCTTCCAGGCATACCTGGAGTTGGGTGGTAACGACAAATGATGGATGTTAGCTGGATATGCACGAACCAGCAGAGTCTCGCCCAAGCATACTAGCTAGGAGCCAGCAAGCATGGGCGATCTCACCTTCCAGTTGGAGACATTCAGCGGCAGCATCAAGAGCACTGTTGGCAGCAGCATAGTTGGTGCTGCCTGCAGGGCCCGTCACGGCAGCAATGCTGCTAAACAACAGCGCTTGCTGCAGCGGCGCAGCAGCTACACCATCCAGCACGCGGCGCAGGCCTGCTGTCTTGGGAGCATGCACGGCGCGGATGCCAGCTGCAGTCTGCTGCTGCAGTGCAGCGTCCTGCAACACACCACCAGCGTGCAGCAGCCCTACGAGAGGCAGCGCCTGGCTTGCAGAGGCTGCAGTGGTATCTGAATGCATCGCGGCGTCACACATTCGAACCATCAGGCAACCATCAACCTTCTCAAGCAACTCCTGAGGTGCATCTGATCTCAGGCATCCGTTGCGTCCCAGCAGAAGCACGGCTGCTACCTGGTGCTGCTCCAACCAGCCCGCTGTCAGCATGCCCAGGGCTCCTGTACCGCCTGACACAGCCCAGGCTTGCCCTGCACATTCTGAGCGTGCATGCCTCCGCAGCTTGAACATGGCCGCAGGCAGCAGGCGCCCTGCAAGTCGGATGCCGCTGGAGAACTGTTGCCCGTGGCAGTTGTACGTCGCATCCCACGCTGCTGCACCGTGAGTTGCAGCAGCTAGCCCAGACGGAGCTGCGGCGTTGATGCTGCCTGCCGTGCAACGTGCGCCGGCAACCAGCTCCGTGGCGGCGCAGCGCAGCATAGCATGCAGTGCTGCGCTGCAGGTGGCGATGTTGACGCTGTTGCTCTGCGGCACAGGGCAGGCCGTAGCTGCGGGCGTTGCGGTGGAGAGGGCAAAGCTGCTTTCGCCCGCCATGGCTGCCGTCTGCAACAGCTGCGTGCCGCAGAAGCAAGCTACCTGCCCAATGTCGCCACCGCGACCAGTGCAACCATGCAAGCTCGCTGCGGTTCGTCGCTGAGGCTTGCTGCACTGCGTTGGTGTGTTGCTGCTGACCCTCCTGGCATTTAAAGTTCCAAAGGAGAGGATAGCAACAGGTCTGAACGCGCCAGCAGTCGACAGCCTGGGATCAGGAGTGGCAACCGGCTCTACTACCTGCCAAACCGCAGCATAGCTGGCGTCAGCTACTGGGGTCGCAGAGCACGCAATAGCTGTGCTGTGCCATTTGCTAGGCGTCAGCAGCCGCTGCTGCATGCCGTGCAGTGCCAGGCTGCATCCAGCCGTGTCTGACCGAAGCTGCAGGCTGTGCTTGGTTGCATCGGCACGCCACATGCGGTGGCAGTAGGTGTTCCTGGCCTTGCGGTCGGCAATAGCCATGCCTGGCAGCAAGAGGCCAAAGGCTGTCGGTTCAGCTGGTTGAGGTTCACCATTGCTGTCTGCTGCTTCTGGCAGCTGCAGAAGCTGTGATGCAGCGTGCAGCAGCGTGGGCTGCAAGAAAAGGCCACTGAGCTGTTGTGCCCGCAGTGACGGCGGGGCGGCCAACGCGGCAGCAGCCGCCTCTGCGCCTGCCACTGACGCGCGAGCGAGGACTGCAGCTGGCAGAACCTCAAAGCGACGCTGCTGCTGCACAGGCGCATGCACAGCTGCACTGCTCTCCGCCACCATTGCCTCTGAGGTCGACAACAGCACCGCATTGTCTGCTGACACGTCAATGCTGCCGCTTTGCGCATTGACTGTTGCCGACAGAGTCGCCGCAGATTTGAAGTGCTTGCCTGCTGCAGGCGCCAGGGTAGCAGAGACAAGGCCAAGAGGGGCGTGTGGCTTGCAGCTGTCGACAGCTGCCAGTGCCACTGCTGCAGCATACGCCGCCTCTGCTGCCACTGCCCAGCCGCCGGCCATGCCGGCACCCACGACAAGCTCTGCAAGGGAGGCGCTATGCACCGGTCCCTGCAGCAGCAACTTGATGGGTGCTCCAGGGCCTGATCTGCCAACAAGGCAGCGCTGCAGCAGTATGCTGACGGGTGGTAGCAGCCAGAAGCGGGTACGCTTCCAGGCAGGAATGGCACGCCCAAACAAGGAGGCCTGTTGAGTAGCCAGGGGGGGCACGATGAGATATTCCAAATGTTCTTGCAGGGCTTGGGTGCACTTTAAATAGAAAAGGCTGGGTGCGACATTTGCGCTGCACCTGTTCCCCCCCTTCCTACCTGCTGGCCCAGGTCGAGCATTTCAAGCACAGCATGCGCATTGGTGCCCTGCAGGAAAGCAAAGTGCAAACATGGTTGGCGGAGCTTGCATAAGGAAAACTGTATACCGGAAACTGTATACCGGAGCTTGCATAAGGAAAACTGTATACCGGAAATGGCATGCAAAAATAGCGACTACCACACAAGCCGCAGCGAGTACCACACAAGCAGGATGTTATTTACTGACTCGCTGCCGTGCACCTGGAAAGCAAATGCGCTGACACCGGCGGAGTTACGGCCATGTGAAAGGGCCACGGGCTCCGGAGAAGCCGCACGTGGTGCCATCACTGCAGTGCCCTTCTTGCATGCTGAACTGATTGATGCCTGGCAATGAGGGTTCATGCAGCTGCAGGACAAGAAGGCGAGAGTGTCGGAAGGATGGCCTGCACATGCACCTACTGTTAGTCTACGTCACCGCACAACCACTGCAAAGCATGGGCAAGGCAGCTGCACACTGGACCTATCGCTGTCTAATTTGACATCCACCTGAGATGCAGGAGGCGTGGCAACGAGCGGGCCTCCACCGCCAGCAAGGCAAGAGCAAAGCCCACCAGGCCAGCCCCCGCCTCGGCATGCCCCACAGACGCTTTGCTGGCAGCAAGCGCAAGTGGGCCATCAGCGGCTGCGGATAGGAACGCAGGGAAGGGAAGGCGTTGTGCGTGAGCAAGCCACAACTGCAAAGTTGCACGGGGCCTATGCTGCACATTCAACATCGTATGATATCATCAACAGGCAAACAAGTAAATCGCAGCAAGGCCTGACGAACAAAACGCAGGCATGGCCCTATGTTTTACCTGTGCGCTTCTGCATCAGAACTGCGAGGGAGGAGCCCACTTCAATGGGGTCGCCGAGGGAGGTGCCTGCAGTTTGCAGAGGGAGGGCAACACTCAATGGTCATCAAAGGCTGGGTGGGCAGCAGCCGGTCATGAGCAGGAGAGGAACAAACTACACAGCCACGTTGCAGGGCAATAAAAAAGATGGGAGTGTACCTGCAGGACCTGTAATCCCAGGATCTCCCTGATCCTCACCTGTCCCGTGCATGGAGAGCAGGTTCACGTGGGCAGGGGGCAGCGTGGCCCCCGATAGAGCGGAGCGGATGAGCGCTTGCTGGCTGGGACCATTGGGCGCAGTCAGGCTGCTGCTGCGGCCGTCCTGATTGATTGCTGCACCCAGCAACAGCACGGCAGCAGCGCTGCTGGCGCGCTCAGTGGCAGCGGCGGTCACGCTATCAACTGCACGCAGCACCACCACTGCTGCTGCCTCAGAACGCACATAGCTGCAGCAACGACGGGGTGGTGCTGCAGTTATTCAGCAAAAACGGCTGAGTACGCAGCATTTGCATTGATGTCAGCGTACCTGTGCTACATGCATATCAGTGCTGGATGCACAACAAGACAGGCTTACCCATCAGCAGCGACATCAAGAGCCTTGCAGCGACCATCGGATGTCAGCATGCCTGCAGCATCAGTTGTAATACAGGGTAGGTGATGGGCTCAGCAGCATGGAGCTTGGAAGGGTGCAGATGCATGCTGTGTGAGCACAATATGCGGCTGACGAGTGCATCAGGCTGTGTGGCTGTAAATGCTGGCCCGCCTATCCCTATACATCCACGGCCTGCCTCTTTCCACCTGCTGCATTGTACTGTGCTGTGCTTGAGGGGTGCAGCTGCAGGTTGATGCCGCCGGTCAGCGCAGTGCGGGCAACGCCGAGCTGCAACGTGGGATACACAATCGGGTTTGGTAATTTGACGTTGATATTAGAGCTCAGGAGGGGAGACACATGCACTCAGAGACAAGCGTGGGCAGCGGTGCAAAGCCTCGGATCAGATCACAGCAAACAAGCAGACCGCACCATGAGGCAGTTGAAGGCGCTGCTGAGAGCGACAAGCGAGGAGGAGCAGGCAGTATCTGTAACGGTGGCTGGGCCGGTCCAGCCAAACACGTACGAGATGCGGCCTGTGGAGGGAGAGAGGGCGCATGCAATGTAAGGAGAAATCCGTGCATGCAACATACCATGGCAGCAAGCGCCCAAACAGCATTTTCTATAACTGGCCCACCTAAGCCACTCCGAACTGTCCCATGTACCAACCTGCCAGCACGCTTAGCCCGCCGCCAGAGGCAGAATAGGTGCTCGGTGGCGTGCTATGCAGCTGCTGTATCAGCTGCCACTCTGTGTAGCTGGCACCTACAAAAACAGCTGTCTCAGCAGCGCCGCCTGGCATGATCTTGCTCCCAGGTAGCACCACCGGGCGGGTGCGCTTTATTAAGGAATTGCCGCCGCTGGCGCCGACTGAGCTGGCCGCCTCCCATGTGGCTTCAAGCAGAAGACGCTGCTGGGGGTCGAGCAGGCTGCACTCGCTGACACCCACTCCAAAGAGTCCGCTGTCGAAAACAGACACATCTGCAAGGGGAGAGACCCAAAGGGGTGGCCATCAGATATGTCCGCAGTGGCACCTCAAGGTACTGGTGCACTGCAATCTGGCAGTCTCATGCCTGCACAAAACATTGCTCTTGATGTCGCCAACCCACCGTTCATGAAGCCACCGAAGCGGGCAGGCAGCCGGCTGGCGCCTGCCAGAGACACAGCAGCAGAAGCCTGTAGCTCCCAGTCCCACCGAGCAGCAGGCACAGGGGTGATCATGTCGCTGCAGAAGGCGGATATGTCAGTGCAGCCGCCCTGGGTGCTGCCAGGCATGCGCAGAGCAGCTGCCTCTGCCAGCACGACTTGCAGGGTGGTAATGCCGGCGCCCGCAATGGCAGGCATATGTGGCACAATGCCGCCCCCATGCAGTACAGAGGCCCTGCAGCCGGGAGTCGTGAGGGTGAGAGCCCAAGGGTCGCAGCAGAGGGCAGAAGATCCAGGTTACGTCGATGCTGCCACTACACTGTTGCATGCAGCTGCATAACCACCCCCAAGGCGGTGATTCCACCCCTGGTCACTCGAAAACCCCTGAACACTGATCCCATCCCTGGTCACACAACAAACCCTGAACACCCTTTTGACCCTGCCGTGCCTGCGTCCGCCGATTGGGATGGAAGCCAGGCTGGCATGTGCAAACATGCTCTGCATCGTGGTGCGACGTGGCTGCACTGCAGCACCACCATGCTCTGAGCAGGTGGCACGACGCAACGGTCCATCTGTAGTGCGATGGTTACCGACAACAGATCCACGGCGGCCGGCCAGTGTGCCACGCCTGCCTGCTATGCCTGCCTGTGCCAAGGTGGTCCGGCGGCGGCCCACCAGAGCAGCCGCAGCTGCTGCTGCAGCCATGGAGGGTGCAGTTACAGCCATTGCTGCAATAACCTCAACCGTCCCGCGACGGCTTTCGGGGCCAGCAGGGCCCTGCAGCAGTGGATTTGGGTTGGAAAGGAGGAACGTGGTCAGTCTGTGGGAGGCAGGCTGAGATGCACGAGATGACTGCATTGCGCTGCCTGCCTGCCCTAATTCCTGAACCTGGCATGTTGCCAGGATGTCGGAGCAGACAAAGCACTGCGTCTTCCCACCTCTACCAACAACACCTGAGTAGCCAGGATGTACGAGCAGAGGGCCTCGATGGAAGGGTAGTCGAACAAGATGGTAGAGGGCAGTGCGACGCTCAACGCCTCCGACACCATGCTGCACAAGGGGTAGAACGGACACGAGAGGGAAGCGGGTGGGAGAAGCTGGCAAAGGCATTCAGAGAGGTGAAACAGTGCAGGAAAGACATCCATGTATGAAATATAACGGGGAGCCACAGCTGTGCTTTCTCCCATGTCCGCTTTCCATCAACCCACTCCAACGCCATACCCTTGCAGACCTGGCCAGCTTAAGCATGTCGAGGGAATCTAGGCCGGCGTCCATGAGCGGGGTGGCCAACATGAAGGACTCGGCTGCAACTGGTGGAGAAAGACACAGTCAGAACCTGGGCTGAAATTCGTGCCTTTCCATCACCGCTGCGAAACGCAGACACACAAACTCACTTGCAAATCCAGCAGCCTCCATAAAGCCTTCCACCACTGCCGTCACATCTGCCAAAAGTTCCTCTGCAGCCGCGGCAGCAACCGCAGCCGCAGCTGCAGTGGCTGCATTGCTGGAGCCGCTGCTCGACAGCTCTGCTGGCTGCAGGAACATGCTGGATAGGCGGCGGGCACCGTTGACCACCGCAATGATGGATGGGTTGAGGGAGGTCGTGGCACTGGCGCTGTTGAGAGTGGTGTTGGGGGCTGCACCGAGTGGCGCAGTTGCGGTGGGGCTTTGGATGGGTGGCAAGGCGGCGCCGTTGCGCACGCGCACCGCAGCATGCGCAGCAGGCTCAGCAGCGTCCAGGTCACGCATGCGGACTGCCACTGCGAAAGCCAGGGAGTCGAAGCTGTGGCCAGGGGCAAACTGGATGGTGTGTTCCTCCAGGAGAGGTGGCGTGTCGGGGGCCTTCAGCTCAGCAGAGGCATCCTCGTAGGGCGCTGCCGCGACGCGGAGCAACGGGGCATCAGCGCCGGCGCGACCCCAGGTGCTGCTGCCGCTGAGGCGGCTATCAGTTTTGCTGTGTGACTGCTGCAGCAGCAGATTGCCTTGTCGGATAACCGCCGCCCGGCCCTCTGCCAGCAGCTGGTGCAGTGTGTAGCTAGCAAGCGCAGCAAACACGCCAGCGCATTGCTCTGATGCCATTTCTGGAAATAGCGCAGCCAGCTGGATGACCAGCTCGCATGCTGCCGCATCAGGCACCAGGCTGCCAGGCTGTGGGCCCTCACCGATGTGTCGCCGCCGCTGCTGCTGTGCCGCCGCTGCCGGCTGCAGCAGCAGCACGGCCACGGGTAGCCCTGCAATCTCTGCCACGAAGCACAGCCGCTGCGTCACGTGCGTGCAGATTGGTGGCACGAAACCAGCAGTCTCCTCCTCTGAAGGCAGCTGCTCCTGGATTTCCAGCATGCTGAGGGCACTGCGCTGCAGCCCACCGCCGAGCGCATATGACTGCAGCCAGTAGATGTGCTCAGCATCGGAGGCACGACCTGCAAACAGGCCACATGATGAAGGGTAAACCGAGGGCAATGAAGGGGCAGCAGAAAGTACAGCAGGTTCTTACCCTGGGGCAGACACCCAACACCTGCGCATCCCCAGGCTGCAGTCCCCAGCTCACCGTGGCGGATAGAGAAGGAAATGGTGTCGACATGTAGCAGCTGCAAAGCGCGCCCGCCGCCGGTCAGGTGGCAGCCTGACCCTGGGCGTGGCACCAAGCCAGCAGCAGCAGCAGCAGCCAGGAGCTCAGAGGCAGAAAGGGCGAAGGCAGGCGTGCTTTCACCACCCACAGTGGCAGCCGCAGCTGGCGAGCCGCCATTAGCATCTCCCTCATCCTCCTCTGCGCTGGCACCATGATCCACCTCCTCCTGTTCCTCCACATTCTCCAGCCCCCCTTCGGCTTCCAGCACTGCAGCGATATTCTGCACTTGGGAGCGCATCGACAGCACCGAACGGATGCCGCGAGGGCAGCGCTCGCTGCCACTGCGCTCCTCTCCGTCCTCCTCTCCATCTTCAATGTCCTCCACAACCATTGATAGCATCCTGCCGATCCGTCGCTGGGAAGGCAGCGGCTGCGGGGCGTTGGGCACAGTTGGGGTGGCAGACTGCATGCTGCTGGTGCTGCTGCTGGTACGAATTATGCTGCTGCTACTGCCGCTCTGGCCGCTGATGATGCTGTTCCCGCTGCCAATGCGGCCGTTTGCAGTGCTATCGTCGCTGCTGGTGTGACTACTGCCATTGGCGGCAGCAAAAGAGTCGAGGGAAATGATACCGTGCCGAGCGGCCAGGGCAGCCCAGCTGGTTAAGCTGGCGGTGTTTCCCGCCTGGCTGCACGCATCTCCCTACAGTGGTGGAAAAGAGCAGATTATTAAGGTCAAGTCCTACGCAATGAATCTGTTGCCCACCCTTCAGCCCATAGCTCACCAGGCTGGCAACAAACACAAAGTCTTGCAGGTCCGCCACGCCGGCAGCCTGAGCCCGCTCCAGCAGTGCAGCAGGGTCATGAGTAGGAGCCAACACTGCAGTGGAATAATGGAGGTAGTGTGCAGCGAAAACCAGGAAATTAGCATCACATGACACCACCCGAAGCCGCCATGCATTAGGTCGCGAAACATGCCGGCGCACCCGGGGTGTGCTGCACGCCAGCAGCAGTCAAGCCAGTGGACACCTCTGCCAGTGCATCTGCGTCGCCATGCGCCACCAGCAAACACGGTGCCGGATCCTGGATGCTGCAGAGAGAACGATAGCGGAGCGTGGCATATGCGCGGCAGGCGGTGGTTACCACGAGCACAGAAGGCGATTGGACAGCATAACTGGGCTGTGCAGCAGCCTCCACTCCACTCGTCTTCCCAGCTGCCAGGCCGTCCCATAGCAGTGTTCACATTGTATGCAGCACGATGAACACTATCACAGTGCTTGCCTGGCTCCGCGCACAGCCACCCAAGCGGCGCGGATTGCGGCAGCGTGAATGTCCGATGAGCATGTGGAGGCAAGGCAAATCGCCAGGCCTGCTGGTGGCGCCTGCCCGCCAGCGTCATTGAACAGGCCAATAAGGTGCTGCTGCAGCAGCGACAGGAGTGGCTGCTGCTCCATGGGGCTGCTGCTCAATGACAAGGGTACCTGCAGACGGGCAGCGGCGGGGAGGGAGAGCGGGGACAGCGGAACCAAACCACCTCACTCCCGTCGTCTTCGGTCGATTGACCCGCTTCTGACACAGTTTGGCAAGTCTCTGGAAGCGGGCGACAGGGCGCGCTATCAACACTGGCCGCCCAAGTTGGCGGATTCGGCCCGTAGGCGCGGGAGAGAGCGGATGCCTATCAGGAGAGTTCAAGCAGGCGCATACATGCCTGTGAGAACGGCATTAGGCCGAAGGGAGCTGAAGGAAGACGAATGAAAGTTGTTGCCTAGCTGGCTGATGATGGTGCACCCGTGCACGATGGTGCCCGATGTCTGCTCCTACACTGAGTCACCCACGTGTGTCACCTCTTCTTCTTCTTCTTGTCTGCGAAGGCCCCGGGAGCGAACAATGGCGCCGCTGGCGGTACAGGAAGGAGGGGAAGGGCTGAGACGAGGCAGCTCTGGTGCGCCAGACCGCGGCTTTGCAAGCATGTCAGAACCACTAAGACAATCAGACCAGCTGGTTTTCGTAGCGACAGGGCACTATGGGTGCTGCAACATGCCTGATGGCTGTGCCGCCGCGGCTGCCTGCCGCACGCCTGTGCCGCAGCCTTTGTACCGCACGCCGAGGACAAGAGCTTCACCGTGGCACCCACTAAGGTGCAGATGCACACGTGCTGAGGGCTCACCGGCTATGGGCAAGCGTCCAACCACAAGGCATAGCGCTGAACTACATTACCCTACTGCAATGCCGCGTGTCCCGGCAGGAAAGGTGGGGAATCCTTTCATTGGCGCCACCTGCGTGTCTATCCGCTGCATTGCGTGATTTCCCTGCCAGCAGGGCGGGAGATGTTTGCTGGCATTGTGTCCCCGGAGGCTTTCACATGGCATGTGGGGGGAGTTCGCCGCCAGCCGGCTGGCTGGCTGTGATCGGGGGGGGAAGGGCCGGTTGGCGGCGGCAGTGCCTGCCGGCTGCCGCGCCACCGGCCGACTGTGGCGAGGTGGCCGGCTGCTCAGATGGCTGCAAGCCCCCGAGAGCTGCCGGTCTCCCCCGCCACTCCAGGTCTAGAGGGCGCTCAGGGCTGCTGAACGGTGCCTCCTCCCCCTGCCTGCATCCCAAGCCTGGCCTCAAGAGTGTGGGCCAAGGGGCGAGGCAGGGACGGCCATGGCCAGGGCTGGTCGACCCGGGGACGCATGCGTTGTGCATGTGCGCGATGGTGCGTGATGGTGCGGAGCGCCGCTCTGCAGAGTTGGGCGGCTGTCTGTTTGCCATGCCTGGCGCCGCACGGCCGCATGTGTCTCAGCTCCCGCAGAGCTTCTGCTGGGCGTCTTGCCAAGCCTGGCAGCTTGCTGGACAGTGAAGGGTGTGTTGCTGGTGCGTTGTGCCAAGCCTGGCTAAAGCTGTGTGAGTGCCCGTCGTGTGGCTGATCACACGCTTGTGCCCTAAGCCGCGCCATGCCTGGCGTGAAGGTGCTCTTCCACATCTGCTGTGAGTGTGTGGGGCCCGCCGCCCGTGCCTGCTGCCACGGCGGCGGCGCCGGTGGGGAAGGGGAGGGGGGAGGGCCGTGGACCTAACAATCACACGGCTGCCGTGGTGGGCACCCCCCTCAGATCAGCTGCAGTGCTTGCTGCCCGAACGTGAATGGGCGGGTGGGCAATTCGGGCTGGCGCGCAGCCTGCCACCACCGCTCGCCGATGTAGCGTGCTCCCCAGCCGGGCAGCTATAGCGGAGCGATTGAATTGGTGCAGCTGGAGGGCTGGCTGGTGCTTAAATGCAGCCATGCTGTCCCTGCTGGACATGAGTCACAAGGGGCAGATTTTGTGCTCTCATCCTGATCCTATCCAGAGGGGGCCACCCCTGGATGTGCCTGCTGGTAGGGCGCCCTGCCGCTTGCCTGCCGGCCGCAGCAGCAGGGGTGGTGGTGGCGCCCCACAGGATTACTCAATTTACAGGCTTGCAGACTGTGAATGGGCCGCGCTGGCGATTGGGTTGCGGCTGCGTGCATGCCGGAGCGAGGAAAGGGCGTACGCGGTGCCATGCATTGCCCTCTGCAGAGAGCAAGGGTGCAAGTATTGTGGCTGCTGAGCAGACTCGACTACGCAACTCCGGGAGCCACCTTGCAGGCGTTTGCACTTGTGGCTCGCAGCAATCAATCAGTCACTCACTCACTCACTCACTCACTCACTCACTCACTCACTCACTCACTCACTCACTCACTCACTCACTCACTCACTCACTCACTCACTCACTCACTCACTCACTCACTCACTCACTCACTCACTCACTCACTCACTCACTCACTCACTCACTCAATCAATCAAGCAGCGTGTTAGGGCGCCAGTCTGCAGACGGCTTCTGCTTTCCAGTTCAAGAGTTGGGTTGCCCTGAGCAGCCAAAACAGCGCTACCGGCTTGCGAGCCGAAATGCTTTGCTACCCCTCCTGGACGTGCACCTGGTGATGGCCCCCAACGTCCGCTCTCAGTGCGATGCTCAGCCCCTGAGGGTAATCCACTTTACCGGCGTGCCCGAAAAGCGACCTCGGATACCAGGCGGGCTTGATATGCCCGTTTTGCCATGTTTGCGTGCTGGCGGTGGCAGTAGTCTTGAGCATCACCAGCGGTGGCAACAGCGCTGCTGGCTGTTAAGCTGGTGGTGGGGCAGAAAGATCTGCAGGCTGGTGCCTGCCGTGCTGGTGTGCAGCTTGAAGCTGTTCGAGCATGATAGTGCCTGCCTCTCTCGAGCGGGGTTCTTACTTAGGCAGATTTTTGAATTGGCAGCCCTGGTTCTTAGAGAAGAGAGGAAACGACCTAATGACAAGACAAGACAGCCTAGAGCCTGAAACAGGCGAACCGGCTTTACAGCAGAAGGGGCTGTCTGCGACGCATCAGATCGACCTGGAGGGGCGCCCCTCCCAAGTTGGCAGGCACAAAACACAAGAAACAAAGACCGGACCGGGTGGCACAGGGAGATGCGCAGGCAAACGGCGCGAACCAGGAAGGGGGGGAAAGAAAGGAAAGAGGAGGAGAAGCGGGGGTAGTTCACAGGGGGCGCAGCTTTGCACAGTGCGGTGGAGCACGGACGGTTTCTGGGGTGAACAAGCAGTGCTGACAGTGAAAGTGAGGCGGTGTCGGATGGGGAAGGGACAAGGCAAAGAGAGTGCAAGCAGATGAGAGCACGGAACACAGGAACGCTCATACTTATGGCACAGACATCCACGCGAGGGGGCCTATGCAGCTGGACTTGGAGTTCTCTATAATACAGCCGAGTGTGGTCGAGGAGGCGTGCACCGAGGGTCGGAGGAAAGAAGTGATGCGCTGTACTGCTGGAAAGCACGCCTCATCTAGTGGCAAGATTGAGTGGCGGGACGGCTTTCAATCGGTGCAGCGCTAAGGCGCAAGGCTGATGCTCAGCCGCCGCCGGCCAGGCATCAGCTCACATCATCAAGCCTTGCAGCTGCTTGCTGCCAGGCGACACAATGTTGTTGGCTGCTGCTGCTGCAGAGGCGCTGGGCGAACTGGGCGGTGAAGCTTTTGGGCTGCGCTGCATGTGCAGGTCTGGGGAAGCGCCGAAGGACGGGGCCAGGATGTCAAAAAGGCCATCTGCAGAAGGGGGCGAAGGGAGAGGAGTTGGGGTGGGGTGGGGGGGACCCCGGAGGAGTATAGTAGGAGCGAGTACGCACAGCCACGCTCGCACCCCCAACCCTGCCTGCCCTGCAGGAACCCACCCACATGCCAACCAACCGCACCTGGATTGTCAGTATGCACCCAGTGCCCGCTGTTGGGCAGCGTATGCACAGCGTGGCCCAGCTCCCGGATGCGCGCCTCGTCGCCGCCGCCCCACCTGTAGGGAGGCAATGCAGCAGGACTTCCGTTAATGAGGCTCACGTGTCAGCAAGGCGCTTGTGGAAAATCTACCAGACACATATAAATCAACCAAAAATAGCTCTCCTTCTCTCCTTCTCTCTCTCCTTCCCTAAACCAAACCAAAAAAACATCTGCTTCTCTCCTACCGGAAAGTGCTGCGCTCCGCCTTGACGAAAGACAGCGTGAGGCCGTCGGCGGGGGATGTCAGCAGGGGCCACAGGTTGGAGGTCTCGTACGAACTGCAGGAACAGAGTGGAGCAGGAGGATCGTGATGCAGGGCAAGCGCACATGCGCACGCTGCCAGATCCTGCAAACCGTTCACTGCTGTTGGTTGCTGCTTGTCTCCCTTGACACCCTGTCGCCCACGTGCCTTCACGTCCTGCCACCCTTTGCTGCCCCCCTTGCTCTCACCGGAACATCTGTGCAATGCCTGCCAGGTCAAAGCCCCAGGTGAGCCCCCCAGCACCGCCGGCCGAAGGTGCCAGGTTGGTCGCCGCCCATGTGGCCACCTGCAAACAAGGTGCGCGTGGCGTATGCGTGGTCGAGGCAGAGGCCGTTCTATGCTGTTTGTAGCAAGGAGTGTCTCAGCCCACCTGCCTGATATGTTGAAACAAGTGCTTCTGTATCGGGTGCGCAAAAAAATGAAAGATTGGCCACCAGTTGCATTGCTCTCGTTGCCCATACGCTGCCAGGTAACTGCCACGCTAAAGCGTGATACAGCAAAACATAACTCCTTAGCAGCCCCACCTGTCGTGAAAACCCCGTGCTCTCCAGGTGCCCCACCAGCCAGTGCCGGCTGGGCACGGGCAGAGGGATGCCCTGCAGTGTTGAAATGAGGTCGGCCGGGCGGTCGGCGCCGCCCATGTCGCCGCTGCGCACCTCACCGGGCAGCGCGTCCAGCACCCACACCTTCAAAGATGGGGGAAGGTGTGAACGTCTGAGGTTCACTGCGGAGGGCGAGCGTGGGTGGGGAGCACGTGCCCGCCGCACGCCCAGCGGCACACACAACCAAAGCTCGCAAAAACAGCCACCACCGGTACCCACCTGCACAGGCCGGGGCACGCGGCGTGCGGGACCCATTGCCCAGCTGCGCGTCATCTGCAGCACCACCTTGCCACCAAAGCTGTGCCCGATCAGCATCTCCGGGAAGAGCTTTAGCGCCGACAGGAGCCTGATAAGGTCGGCAGCGGCGCTCTCTAGGCTGTGGGTGCCGCGGAGGTTGTTGCTCACTGCCGCTGAGTCGCCGTGGCAGCGTAGGTCCGCGACCACCACCTATAATGGATTCAGAAGGCGTAAACAAGCAAAGGCGGGTGAGTTGGGGGGACAAAAAGGCGGGTGGGTTATGGCAAGACGACCGACCACAGTGGTGGCGCGGGTCTTCCTTAAGCCACCCGGGGGTGATGGGCAGTCCGTAAATCAAAGGAGGAATCGCGGCACAAATTTGCAAACACATAGAAGAGGACGCCAGCTGCATGTCACCGCTGCTTGCAAAGGTGTCGCCAGCTTGCGAATTGCTGCCAGCTTCTCCAGCCGACTAGCCAGCCAGCTTCAGAAGCGTATCCTGGGCCCCAGCAACATCTATAAACACTGACCTGCCAGTGTGGAAAGCCCTCTACGAGCCTGCGAGCGAACGAGAGCATGTTTTGCCGCTTGCCCAAAATGCCGTGCACTAAAACAGCGGTTGGCGGAGGGCGCCCGCCCGCCGAGCTGTAGCGCACCAGCGCGCCTCTGACGATCTCGTATGTCTGCAGCAGTTTGTGACAGCGCGTGTTCAAATGAGCTGGGCGAGCGAGGAGGGGAGCAAGCAGGCACAGCCAAACAGCTGGCAGGTTGCACGGACGCACCAGAAACGGCTCGGGCTCTGCAGGCGGGCGGCCAGAATGCGGCGGGTGGGTGGCGGGAGTCGCATTCAGCTCTTGAGCGGTCACAGTCGCGGTGGGGGTGGCGCGTGGGTGCGCAAAGGCGCGCAGCGCAGGCCGAGGCGAGGGGGACGCGCCCGAAGCAGGCCGTTGAGGCGCGGCCTGCCGGCTTCCCAGCGCCGGTCCGGCTGTCATCCCGCACAACATTGGGATGCGCGACCTCAGAGAAGCACTATGCACGCGGAATTGCAGCAGAGTAGCGCGTGCTCCCAGCGTCAGGACGGGCGTGGAAAAGCTTGCAGGGACGTCGTGCTAGCATAGAAGCGTGCAAGCGGCTCGCATTGAGGCCACGGCCTGGCCAGCGCGCAGAGCGGTTCTTGCGCACTGCACGCTGCCGCCGCTTGCGGTGTGGCGCCGGCGGCCTCTCTGCAAGCTCCCTGTTTTCCCCTGAGCCCAACATACAAGCCGAACAGCCTGCAACAGCCCCTCCACAATCGTTATGCACCCTCAAACCCTCACAGGGGTGCGGCACAGCTTGATAGAATTCTCACGGCAGAGGCACCGCAGGGGCTGCCGGGGTTGCCTCAACGCCAGCGGGATCAAGCGGACAGACGGCGGGCGCGGTGTTGCCTTAAAGCCACCGGAATCAAGCGCGGAAGGAAGGGCAGGTGAGCAGGAGATATCTAGAGGCTTGACTCAATTAAACATGTGGAGCATGGCGGGGTGAATGAATGAGTGGAGAAAGGGAGGGACAGCGATGTGCTACATGCGTCAATAGCAGAGCTCGGCGCAGCATCTGTGGCACCGCGGCGCAGCATCTGTGGCACCGCGATGGCGGCACAGACTCAGGGTTGCCATGCATCGCTCCTGCACCTCCGCAACATTATTTGGCCTGCCCTACATAGCGTAGCGAAGTGAAGGCCTGTGCATTAAGTGACGTGGCACTTGTTCTAACACCCCTGTTTGTGGTCGGAAAACGGTTCAGAGGTGCTTCATGAGCGCGAAGGAGCAGCAGAAGCATTCGTTTGTGCACTGTGATCGTGGCGTGACGTTCTACCGCAAGGACCGCAAGTTCGCGTTTTTTCGATCGGCCGCAGCCCACTGCAGCTGTGCAGGACTTTTTTCCAGAATGGGGGGGGGGGCTACCCCCCCCGCTTTTTTCTTTTCTTTTTCCGGTAGAGTATTCGCTACTCCTAACAAAACACCAAGTTTAGCTAGTCTGCAACTTTTCCTGTCACTCTCATGCTCCTTTCTCCCTTCCCATGCATACATCCCTGCTTCAATCTTTCAACATTTCATCCCTTCGAAGGGAGGCCCTTGCGCGCAACAGCCCGATCATTTTAGGGACTGGTGCCTTACGGCACCAGTCTTGAAAAAGACAAGTCTGGCAATGGGGAAATACACTAGGTACTTTTGGCAATTTCGCTCTGAGGGGCGCCGCTCCGCTCGTTGTGTGGCATTCATTGCACACTGTATGGCAGGTTGCAGTTTCATTTCCCCACCCCCTGATTCGGCAGCAAAAGTGCAGGCTGTCTATGGGGCAGTGGGGCTTTGCCCGACTGCTGGCAAACTCTTGCAGCACATCAGGCTGGCCTTGTGGCCGCCTCCCCGCGCTGTATTCTGCGTTGGCAGACTCACAGGGCACCGTTTCGCGGTCAAACAGGGCGTTTGGCCCTGGTTGACCTGGTCAAACGGCGCAGTCAGGCGGTCCGCCGCACACACTCTCCCCAGGAGCCGAGCGGACCGGGCGTGGCGCGCAGCGGTTCCAAAACATCACATCTCGGTGATAAAGAACTGGAAAGTAACTTTTTGTTGTCAACCTCTGTTGCAGACCGGTGCCTTGCCGTGAGCACTGACCAGTGTCCACCAGTGTCGGAGACAGTCTGAAGCTGCCTTGTGGGTGGTTTCCTGACGGCAGGTGTTGTGGAGAGTGAGCTGTGATGGGCTGTGCAGGAGTTTTTTCCAGAATGGGGGGGCTGCGCCCCCCCCCAACGTGTACCACCCGCAACTCTGCTTTGAGTGTTGCGCGTTCCAACGCTGGTGCTGCAGTGGTGAGGATGTGACTGAATGCAGACTGCTGCATCCTACTGACCGCCTGCGCTGCCCGCACCCTTGGTTTGCACAGGCTCGCGTTGTGAGCATTGTAACATAGCCAGACACCAAGCAAGACAGGACACTGATTCAGGACAGGGCACTCAGCACAGGCGTGCCCCGCTTGCGCATCACAGGTAGAGAGAGCTGGCAATACTATTCGCAACCTGACTCGCAGGCCGCTGCAGGTATGCCAGTGTCCACAGCACTGCACGCTGTGCTGGCATGAGAGTGCGGAACCACAGGGTGGCGCTCATAGCACTGCGGCATGGTAGGCGTGCTGCGAGCTCTACGGCTCCCGAGCATTCCTCAACGCACTGCGGCATCAGCACCTCAGCAGCGGTGAGGTCTGCCCCCGCCCCTCGCGGGCTTCCTTTGTATCACATCTGCTAGTGTCAGCCTAGATTTTACAGCTTGTGCATGCCGCAGCTCACTGCCAACTGCTTTCTGGCATTGGCATTGGCACATGGACTTGCCCCGTCGCTGCCCGCTCCCGTGCCAAAAACGCCTCAATGGCCGGTACACGTGCGAGTGACTCCACCTGTACGTGTGAGGGAGCGGAGAGATATGCGGAGAGATATGAGGTGCAGATGAGCAGCGACCATCATTACTGAACCTGCAATCACTGTATCCAGCATTCATTGCACCACAGCACCCTCCTCAGCACGAACCTGCCGAACAGCTGATGCCACCGTGCTTGCCAGCAGCAGCAGCGAGAGGCAGCCGGCAGGGACGCCCACCAGTGACGCAGCAACTGCATCCACCCCGCGTGCTGCCAGCGACAGGCCAGCCAGGAGAGTGGCATTCAGCAGCTTGAGCTGGCGGCGGCGGGCGGCAAGGTACGAAATGGTGCGAATACCGGGGGCAATTCCGCGCAGACCGGCATCACTCTGTGAAGCACATGTGGAGCGTAAGAGGATAATGGACGCACAGGGCAGCGTGATGTGTGGGGGAGCGGTGGCCTCCCCTCACCGCGTGCGAATCAATACACTAGCCAACTCACCGATGCAAGGTACTGTGATATCTGGCGAGGCGTCATGTCTGCAAAGCTGATGCCCTCAACCACCAGCACCAATGCGGCAAACCCCAGGGAGCTGGCAAATGGGTTGCCCACACCCAGCCAGCTGCATGGGAGGGAAGCGGAGGGCAAGTATGCTGGCGATGATACTCTGCGGGTAGTGACAGAGCTGGGTCAGGGAGAACGGGACCTGACGGGGCAAAACTGAGGTTTGCAGAAACGGCCCTCCCGCTTCCATTTCGCATCGAATTCAATGCATACACACTAGTAGGAAGTGTTTCAGCTGTTGAGAGCCGGCAAAACGCGCGATTTGTGGGGTCGGCGGGCCAACTGCCTACAGCTGTCGCCGGCGGCCCTCCGGCAGCGGCGTAACTGCCGCTCCTGAACCTCTTCAAACGGCGGCCCTTAGAGCAAATTGAGCGTTATTTAATGTTTGAATACATATTCTAGCGTTCTAGCATCGTTTGCAAGGGCTTTTAGAGAGTTTGTTTGGGCTGAAGTCCCGTTCTCCCTGACACTGCTCCGACATCATTTGGCCAGCGCGGTGGCATCTAGAGCCTCGGCAGTCGCAGCATGACCGCAGCAAAGCATGCTAACCTGAGCGGTGGCTGCAGCAGTGCTACCCAAAAGTTGGCAAACAGCAGGCTGCGGGCGCCCGAGGGGCTGAGCTGCAGCGGGAAGTACTGCCGGCTGGGCGCCGCCTCCGCTTCTTCTTCTTCTTCCTGGCAGCGTGAGAAACCATGGGGACAGTGACATGAAGTGGGAAGACACACCTCAGGGCAACGACAGGACAGTGTGAACGCGCAGATGGCACGCTGGCAGGCTCTTCCAAGTGCGCCAAGCTGCCATCAAGAACAGATGTTGGAGGAAGGCAGTCGACAAGTGCACAGTCGATGAAGAAGTCCCTACCCGGTGTGCCTGCTGTGTGTGGTGCGCCGGATGGGGATTCAACAACTCCAGCAGAGGGTGCCGCTGTGCCTGGTGCTGCAGCAGGTAGATTGCATGCAGGCGAGGGGTTGGGAGCCCCACAATCAAAGCAATGGATGCCTGCGGTGGCTGCAGACAGGGAAACAGAAGGCAGGCATGGGTTGCCGGCGAAGCCGGCAAGCATGCATGCATGCACGCACAAAGCGGGCAAGGTTGCAGGCAAACCAAGCAATCAGGCAGGCTGGAAGGCAAGGGTTGGGCCGAGGCATGCAGGCAGGCAACGCAGCAGGTGGGCACGCGAATGGTGCACGGCGCTGTGTTTCTGTCTTAGAACAATAACAAAAACAGGTTTATAACACTACAGTACAGTAACACAGTGCAAGTGCAGCGCCCCTCATGTACCGGAGCAGTGCTGCATATTCCACTGCATCGTTCTGTCCCCATGTAGCTTGCTACTTTTACTGGAAACCAGCCAGCCACTCCATCTTACCCCCTTTGGGCTTCCCGTCTCGCTGTGCCGCTCTTGATAAAACGTGGCAGGCAGGCGCAGCTGCACGCCCTGTGCCCAGAGGGCCACGCCAGTTAGGAGGCAGCACAGCAAGGCCACCAGGGAAACTGCCCACAGACGAGGGGGCGCAGCTGCAAGAACAGCAGCAGCATCTGCCAAGAAGTGGGCATAGTCTGTTCAGGGAGGATGGCAAAGGAAGTCTGTCTGTCCAGAAGTAAGCTAGGAGCAGGGCAGTCGTCGCAGCTTCGTTTTCGCCTGCATTGTATCTTGGCAGGCCCACCCCCTGTGCTCACTGACAGCGACGCCCAGCGCAATCAGGAGCCCGGTGCCGTCGCCCAGCCTGCGCAAAATTGGAGGGGGCGGGAGGGTGATGTATAACTGCAAACGATTAATGCTCCACACTGGGCTACAACAAACTATTGAAAACGGTGGCACAGAGGAAGGTCCATGGCTGTCTTTGGCTTTCCCCCAGTAGTGCAGTCTGCCAGGAGGCAGCGCTTCCCTACAGCATGCATGGCAGTGCTTGCACCTGCCGCAAGTGGCCACCCTCTCTGGCAAACCCGGCGGGCCGCTCACTCACCCATTCTGCTCAACAAGTTGTGTGATCAGCTTGCAGACGGCAGACCCCGCTGTCAGCACAGCCACCATCCACGTGACCTTGCCCGCCCCGACTGCCCAAGCTACAACGCCTGCACTCCAGCCCTTGGCTGCGGCGCTTGATGCCGCAATGCTGGCGGGCAGCCAGCACCTTGCCAGTGAGGTGCCCTGCAGGGAGGCATGTACTAGAGTATTTAAGAAGCAGAGCACCTGTACTGCACCGTTTCAGCAGACAGCCGGTGCACGCGCGTGGGCCTTCACAGTGTTTCATCATCATCATCATCATCATCATCATCATCATCATCATCATCATCATCATCATCATCATCATCATCAGCAGCCTGCCTCACTCACCTCCCAGCAGGCAAACAAACCAAACAGTATGGTGATGTAGCCTGTGTATGTATCACGTCCTTGGGGGCCCGCCTCCCTGCAGACACCAAGGGTGGGTAGCAAAATGACCTTCGTCCAGTCCATTCCTAGCACCCTGGGTACATCATCCTGCAGAAAATCACACGGAACAGCCAGGCCACTGCGCCAGCGCATCTGCCAGTGCACCTGGACCCACTGCACGGCAGGCACACCGCACATGTGCTCCCAATGTGCCGTGCTGCACAAGGCGCGCGCAGTTGGGCAGAGCACCGCATGCCCAGCACTTGCTGCTTTGCTGCTCACCTCAGCTGCGCAAAGTGCTTGCGGATGGGTGGTACGACGTTTGCAGCTGCCAAGAAAAAGTAAGCGGACATGAGGGGCCCAATGCTGGAAGGCAGGGAGGTTGGGTGGAGGGAGGCAGGCAGTATGACGCGGGTGGGACCCATAGCGACCCTTTGACGGCTGCGTAGTCGACTGGAGTCTTCAGCAACAAGAGAACAGTGGTGTGGTTTTGAGGCGGCCCAGTTAGCTGGGGTGGCCTGCCCTGCACACAAATCGAGCCCCTGGCACCGCCCTCCACCCTCACCCAAGTGAAAACACATTTGCTGCCACTTCACTCTGACCCATCAAAATCTCCATGGCTGCGCGGGCTCCTGCCACAGCAGGCTGGGCACCTACAGGCACAATGGGGCAGCAAGAGGCGATGCCAATAAGTGGGAGGTAGTCGAGGCAGTTGCAGCTAGCAGCGACAGCCAACGAGACCTCATGGACCCTGCAGTGCATATCCAGTGAGGTGAAACCAACACACCGGGCAGCGCGATGAAATGGCCCATTCGAGCCAGGGCTATCAAGAGCAGGGTGATGCCCAACCGCTGGGCCAGCTCGGTGCGAAGCCAGAACAGCGACAATTGCTGCCCGACTTGCGGCAGCGGCCCGCCCGCCCTCGGTGCACATGCCTCCACGCGAGTGCCTGCTCGCTGCGGCACGCCTGCTGGGCGTCGCCGTCGGGCGGTGCACTGCAGCCATGCTGCAACTGTGGGTGCTCGTACGGGCGGCAGGGGCAAACCCAATGATGCCGCTGGCTGCTGCCGCCGGATGCTACTGCTGCTATAACCCAGCGCCCCTCCGGGTTGCCATGGTGACAACATTTAGCCAACCTACGCTGCAGTGTGGAAATGGAGGACGCCGACAGCGGCCGCGCTATGCGTAGGCGGGCTGCTGCCGCTGACCGAGCGGCCAGCAGGCCGTCAGCGGCGGAGCCAAACCACGCCTCGCCGCCTTGCGGCACTGACCACCCAGCCAGCTCACGTTCCTCAACCACCAGGCGGCGTCGGCTGGGGTAGGTTGAGGCGGTTGGGCGAGAGCACAACGTTGCGCGGTTGCTAGCCCTACGCAGCGCGCTGCAGCAAGTATACTAGGCGAGAATAGGCGCGAGGAGATGGGCGCTTGCGATGGCGCACTGGAGGAGCGGCTATAAAAAACTGCTGGAGGCGACAACACCGACATGATGGGCGATGGGCTGCGCCCGCCGCATCAGCCGGCTCTCTCCTGCGGCCCTTCGGGAGATGCTGAATGACCTCCTTGCTGACCTGTTGCTTGCTTGCTTGAATTGTTGTGACCTGCTGCTTTGTTGTTTGTTAGCATTGCTGCGTGTAGCTGCTCGGTGCTCATTCATAGCATGCACGTCAGCTGTGACAAGGCACAGACCGCTCTTGCCAGCCTTATTCTCCCTTTCAGTGCACCCATCGTGCCCGGACGTGCAGCCCCACAACCATGCAACCTTTGAACTGAACTCCGTGACACCCCCGCCTCCCCTTTCCGCTTTCAGGTAACTAGCTAAGCTCAACCGCTGCTTGCTTGTTCGCTGCATGCTGCACGCTGCCGGTAGCACAAAACGGGTCGCACTCGCCCCCATTCTCCTCGGCCCCCGCCCGCCCCGTCACCGCCCGCCCCGTCACCGCCTGCTGCTGCCCTGCCGCACCCGCTTCCCGAAGCCCCACAGTAGAAGCAGGCCCCTCAGGTGGGAAGGGCACATAGGTAGGCTCATAGCCCACGACCTTGAGCAGAGAGAGAGAAAAATGGCCTGCTGTCCCCCACTATGCACATGCGGCCCACGTGCGAACAGCTTTGGGTCAGTCTATCGCAACGAATACTGCACACCGGCATACGTGCCCGCCCGCAAGCCCAGCGGGCAGAAGCCGACTGCCAGGCAATCTTTAAGGGTGTAGGCGGTCAACCTTGTCCCCCGCTGCCAGGCGACACTGGACTGGTCTGTGCCGGCCTGCCCCATCCGACCGTCTCCCACAATTGAAAATTGAAAATCTGTGCCGGCCTGCCCCATCCGACCGTCTCCCACAATTGAAAATTGAAGGACCAGTACAGGGCCCCATCGCACGGCTGCGGCGCTAACCGTAAGCGCCAGGCGGCCAGCGGCATGCACCGCACACACCTTCAGTACAGCACGGTGGCGCTGGAGGGTCGCGCAGTAATGCTGCGCCCTCGAATTGGGTGCATCAGCACTGACATCCGCTACTGGCGGAAGGGGGGCTGCAGTTGGCGTCATACTCGTTCGGCGATGCATCCTCTGCCTGCATCTGCACATGCCGCCCTGACTTCACTTCCCAGCAGCCTCCTAGCCGTTCATTGGCAGTATGGCGCGTGCTGGGTTACTGCACACGGCTGCGCAGTGCTGGTTGGCCACGCACTCGTATCCACCAACGTATCACCTATTCACCTATAGCGCCGCGGACGGCGCTCACATGTTGCTTGATTACAGGTGTATAGAGCGTCGGAGGCCGCCGGCGCGGCCGGAAATAGCCAAGATGCAGTGCGATTGAGGTTCTGGCAGGGTGCAGAGGGCGCGAGGCGCGGGATCGCGAATGTCGAGTGGGGCGGATGTGTAAAGTCGGGGCCGGCGGGCCCTGGAGGGCGCAGAACGGTCCGGAGCAAAGCAGACAAGCGAGAGAGGTGGGGCGGAGCGAGAAACGGGGCCAAACGGGGAGGAAGGCCGGCGCCGCCAGGGCGGCAGGCGCAGCGGCAGGCGCGCTGCCGCTGCGGCTGGCAAGGCAGGCGCATAGTCGAACGCAAGGCCCAGGGGGGCTCATTGCGGCTGAACAGGGGTGATGGCAAAGCGGGCGCGCTTGCGGCGCTTGCCTCGCAGGCTGGAGGGGCCGGCGCCGGCGGCGGGCGGGCTGGCGCGCTGGTTGGCGGGCACGTCCGCTCGACAGCGACGCCCTTGCAGATGGCCTGCATGGACGGAAATCAACGGCACGCAAATCAGCGACAAGAGCACGACAGGCGGCAGCACAACGGGCGCGCTGCAGCACAGCTGCAGTACAGTTCTTGAGCGCCCTGCGCACCAACGGCGCCGGCCGCCGCCACCCACACCGTCCTGCCCAACCACAGCGCTACGCCCCGCCCGCGCACCTTGAAGTGCGGCTGGCCCTCGTCTTTGGTGCCTGAAATGGGGCACGGGGGGAAGGGAACAGCAGCGTGGCTGAGCGCAGCGCAGGTTTGCATAAGCGCAGCACCATGGCACGCCTCGTGCATGCACAGGCTGCGCCAGCCCCACCCCAGGCCCCCAGCCGCGCGCTCACAGTAGCCCAGCATGCCGATGAAGGTGTGTAGGCCCACGCGCTTGAGCGCCTTCAGCTAGATGCTTCCTGCAGTAGGGGAACAGATGGGGAGGGTCGAGCAGGGGCAGTGCAGTGCAGGCAGCGCGCGGCGGCAGGAAGCGCACCCCCTGCTCTCTCCCGCAGCGCACCGCAGCCAGGCAGGTTGCTGCGGCCACGCCGCCAGCCTAGCAGCTCGCCGATCTCGATCTTGAGCGTCTCCATCACCATCACCGATCTCGCCTCACGAGGTCGAGGTCGAGGAAGCGTGCAGCGCGTCGCCGGGGGGGCGGTGCGTGCGGTGCGCCGCTGGAGCAGGGGCGGCGACTCAGGCTCGCTGTCGCCGGCGCCCTCATCTTTGCTGGCGAGTCGGGGCTCGTCCTGCGACGTTGGCGCAGGAGGGGCCGCTGAGTGCACGCCTCGGCCTCTGCCCCCTCGCCCTGCAGCGCCAGCGCCCCTGCCGCGGCCTCTGCCCCTGCCCATCTGCGAATTTGGTTCCGCAAGGCCATGCGAGCCACAGTGAACCCCCGGCCCTTACCCTATCTGAGCTGAGCCAAGCTCTCACCTGTGCGTCAGCGGTGGTCCCAAATCTGATAGTAGTGGGCGTAGGAAGGAGAAGAAGCGGGGACTGGCAAGCGGTCTGCATGAGCCGCTCGCCGCTCGCCTCTCGCCGCTTCTTCTTCCCCACTTTCCGGCGCACCCAGCTTCTTTCCCTGCATGCGCCTTCTGTGAGCAGCACGGCCTCCAGCCTCCTGCACCAGCACTACACCACTTCTGGCCGCCTGAGAGCAGCATCATCTGAGCCTCCCGCCGCAGCACTTCACCTCATTTCGACCCTTCCCGCTCCTTTCCCTGACCGCCCGGCCTCCATTTGGGTTCGTTGCTGAGGACTGACCGACCTGGCAGGCATGCAATCTATGGCAAGCATGCACTCTATGAGGATGTGGCTGGGGCAGAGCGCAGGAGCTGGCTGGCAGGCATGGAAAGCAGGCGCATGCAGGCGGCAGGCAGGCGGCGGCAGGCGGCCAGGCGGCAGCAAGGACACGCGCTCACGGATGCGCTCGCTGCACTCTCCATTGCACACAGCGAACACATAATTTGACGTGACCGCAGCCCAGCCGCCTTCCGACGCGGAACGCAATCGCCGACCCATTGCGTGGCTCCGCCTCCGCTCTAGCAGCTGGGAAGACCTCCCATACAACAATTGCACTGCATCTACAGATGTGACACGCCGCAGCGGTGCGGGAAACGCGAGCTGCGCATGAAAACAGGTCAGACAGCGGGCACATGCATTCATTTAGGTACAGCCTATTCGGACATGTGTTGCAGCACGCAACACATGAGTGATGTCGGAGCGCCCGCAGCGGCTGGATGTCATCATACAGTAAGTTGCCATCTGATCCCCTATTCCCGTCTATACTATACGTAGCAGCTCCTCAGGGGACCGAGCGCTCAGGCGAGCTCCTCAGGCGGGCTTCACCCGTTCGCAGCCTCGTTTCAGCCTCATGGCGTCGCTGCAGCCTCAGCGTGCTTCTGCAGAGCAGGCAACTGCGCAGGTGGGGCTAGCCACGCCAACGCGCCCTCTGACGCCACCTTGCCTGTTACGCGGTTGACTGTCGTCGCGCCCTGCCCCTGTCAGCTGCCACTCCACCCGCGGAAACCGTTCTAGCGTTGCTTCCCTTGCAGGCAATGCTGGCGTCGCCGACGCCGCAAACAGCAGCCGTGGCTGTGACGCTGGAGCAACAGGAGCAACAGCGTACGCACCTGCTGCTGCTAGCCAGCACGCACCAGCGCACACAAGAGGCGCAGCTGCGGCGCTGCGCAGTGGTGCAGCACAACTTCGGTGCCGGCCTACAGCAGGTTGGTGCTGGCTGAAAGCCGCTGCAGCGAGTGCCCTTTCCCTTTAAACCCTTTAAAGGCTTGCTTGCTGCCCAGCTTGCTCTCCTGCATCCTCGCCCTGCCCTCAACTGCTTCCTGCAAGCCGTCTGCCTTCTGTTGTGCCCGCAGGCGCGAGAAGCACTTACGAGGTACCAGTGGCGCAATCACTTATTGCAGGATGTCCTGGCCATGCTACCTGCGCAAATATGCGGCGTCAGCTGTGAGCCAGATGCCATGCAGCAGCCAGTCGGTGTGCAGGAACATCAAGAAGATGCGCAGCGGCAGCAGCGGCAGCCGCAAACAGTGGGGCAGCAGCTGCTTGTGGCAGCCGTGGAGCGGCTAGGCGGCTTCCAAACCCTGCATGCCGAGGCTGCAGCAGGCCCCAACTGGCAGCCGGCGGCGCCCGCGGCTGCGGCGGCGCAAGCGCTGTCAGAGCGCCGCCGCCGTTTGCTGAGCGAATTCCTTTCAAATGGCAGCGGCCTGCCAGAGCAGCCTGTGCGTGTATCTGACGAGTGAAGGGTGTATTGCAGGGCTCATTGCAACAACGCACCACACAGTTGGCAGGCTGAGACACAGACGAGTTCTGCCGACAAATAAGCAAAATAACGAGGTTTGACACAACAGACAGGGGGCGCAGGCTTGGGAGCAGATCGGGTGTCGTCTGCTGGGAAGAGCCAAACTGGGGGATGCGCAACAGGCGGCGAGGGGCCAAGGCACCTTGGGGCAGTGCAGCACGGTTGCATGGAGATGGAAAGGGGCATGAAAGAGAGAATAACATAGGGTTACACCTGAAGAGAGTAGAGAAAGAGGACCAGCAGGGAGCCACAGCGCCCAAGTAATCCGGGCTTGCACCAGGCAGCAGCTGGCAAGCAATGGTCTAGGAGCTGGCGGGGCTGGCAGACTCTGCTGTCGTTGCCGGGAACGCCAGGCTCGCAGGAGGAGAGTTCGGCACACCGGCTGGTGGAGAGCCACGCTGTGCCGGCACAGGGATCGCCAAACCACTCGCGCCCGGCAGCGCTGGCTGCCACGCCGGCACTTGCGTAGCGCCTGGCTGCACCTGCGCGCCTGCCACGGCTGCGTCAGCGGCGGATTCGTTAAGAAGTTCGAGGAACGTCATGCCGCCTGCACCGCCGCCGCCTGACGGGTCGTCTGCATGTCAAAGATGCAACGGAGCAGGGAGAGGGAGGGCGCGGCTGAGCGGCCAGGTGGCGGGAAGCGATGACTCACAGCAACCATTCCCAGCACGTCTGGACTCTTCAACAAGCAATGCTGCGCGCCCCTCTTGACTGCAGGCAGCCTCAACCCACCCCATCAGCGCTCACCCAGCATTGCCAGCAGCAGTGCCTGCTGCTTCTCATCCCCCGGCTTGGCGGCCTTTCCTGTAGGTGCGGTGCTGGGGTCGGCTGTGGCGGGCTCTGCGCTACGCAGGCTGCGCTCCCGCTTGTGGCTGGGCTTGGTGGGTAGTGCTGCTGCTGGAGGGCTGGCTGCTGCATCAAAGCTGACACCCAGCGCCTGCGCCTGCATGCCGTGTGCCGGCGCCAGGGAGGCAGCGTGCACTACCGCCGCCGATGCTGGTACAGCCGGCGGGTGCATGCAAGATGCAGCGGAAAGTGCGCGTTGCATGGGTGCCGTCGCCGAGCCAGCAGATGCCATCGGCGCTGCAGCCGCCTGCGCTGCCAGCAATAAGCTGCGCTGCTGCTCCGCCGCTGCAGCCACGAGCTGGTGAGTGGCAGCGACATCAGGGGGCAGAGGGCCGGAGGCCTGCCGCGTGATAATGGCAGCGTCATTCAGGCCACTGGGAGAGGAGGCATACAACGGCTGCTGCTGGCTGGCTGCTGCTGTCAATGCTGCCACGGCACCGGGGGGCGAACCGCTGGCTTGTTGCTGCGTGGCGGGGCCGGCAGAGGGCAGCAGCATGGGAGCAGTTGGGGCAGCGGACGCCGCCTGCGGCTGCCCTAGCGTCAGCTGCCCTGCACTCAGCTGCTGCACTGCGACTGCTGCCGTGCCGCTGCTCAGCTGCTGCGCAGCGGCCAGGGCCGCCGCTGCTGCCGCAGTCGCAGTGCCAGCGCCAGGCAGCAGCGCTGCGCTGGCAGGGATCACAGGTGCTACCGACTGCAGCGGTATGGCAGGGGACATCACCGAGACCAGCGGGAATATGGTGGTACTAGGGGCAGCGGCCGGTTGCGGCATCCCTGCCAGCTGAGACTGTTGCGAAGACACAGCCAATGCACCCTGAGGCTGCTGCACCGGGCAGGTAGTCAGCGAAGGCGGCGCCTGTGTGGACATGGTTGCCGCTTGCTGCTGCTGCAAGCGGATCAGCGTGGCCATTTGCTGCTGGTGCTGCTGCTGCTGCAGAGCGGCCGCCGCCTGCTGTTGCTGCTGCTGAAGTGCCGCCTGCTGCTGTTGGTGCTGCTGCTGCAGGGCGGCCGCCGCCACTGCTTGCTGCTGCTGCTGTTGCTGCATGGCCACAGCCGCCGCCTGTTGCTGCCGCTGCTGTTGCTGCCGCTGCTGCTGCAGGGATAACGTTACCTGATGTTGTTGCATGGCAACAGCTGGCGAGGGATGCACCGCCTGCAGGGCCATGCCGGCAGACGGCGGCGCGGCAGCCATGCCAGCCTGGGTCAGCCCCACGGCTTCGGCCGCCTGTGCTAGTGTAGTGATGGGCTGCTGCATGGGCTGCTGTGTTGCTGCCACAACTGCCGCCTGTTGTGCAGCCGCTGCCTGCACTGCCACGTGCTGCTGCACAGCCGCCTGCAACGCCGCTGCATGCTGCGCTGCAGCATTCTGTACTGCAGCTTGCTGCTGCACGGCGGCTTGCTCAACCAACTTCTGTGCGGCTGTGTGTTGGACTGCTGTCTGCACTGCTGCCTGTTGTTGGGCGGCTGCTTGCGCTGCTGCCGCCTGCTGTTGCGCTGCCGCTTGCGCAGCCGTTTGTGCAGCTGCCTGCTGCTGCGCCAAATGCAGTACAGCTTCGGCCTGCTGCTGCTGCTGCTGCTGCTCAAGGGCCATCGGCATGGAAGCTGCAGCTTGCCCACCTAGCAGTGCGGCGCTGCCGCTACTGCCAGACCTGCAGACAGGTGCGTTGTGGTTGTGGGTAGTGGAAAGGGTGGCCCAAGGAGAGACGATGCAAGGAGTTACACAACCGCCCTTGCATGCCCCAACGGCATCTCACCGCAACGGGTGCAGGAGATCTCCATCTGCTGCCAGGTTGCGGGGCGGCTCTGGGTCGACGTTGAAGCCTGCAGTGTGCGGAGGGGGGGGCAGGCGCAGGGTCAGGTGTCGTGACCACACGCGTGGGTCCAGTCCCTCTCCTGTAGCGCCAGTGGCGACCATATGATAGCGCACTTGGGAAGGTCTCCAGCTGTTGCAGGATCCTGTCCCACTCCTCGCTGTCGTGGTGCTGGTGCCGCGCCATGGTCGGGGCTGCTTTGCGGCAGCAACCCGGTCGACGGCGGTCAGCGCTAGGTCCCTTGCTGCTGCCTGTGGTGGCGCGCGCGGAACGACTTCCTGGCAGACCAGCGGGTGTTGAAACTTGCTGGGGAGCGCGGAGGTGCGCGGCGGGCCTAGGAGAGCGGCCTTTGCGGACCTCGGGTCGAGGGCGAGGTTGGGGCGCGCCTACGCCTGAGTTTTATTCGCACTGATGCGCGCAAGGGTAGGGACGATGAGCGAGCGATGAGAGTGGCTTGTTTGGGGTGCCTGGGGTGCCCACCCTGCCTGCTGCGTGTTGTGCTGCGGCCAGCTCCCCTTTGAGCACCGTGCATCGCGCGCGCCTGCTTGGTGATTGACGCGGCGTCCGCGAACCCTGTCCGCTCCTGCGGTTGCATCCTCAACTCCCGCCGTCGGTTGCATCCTCAACGCATCGCCCCGCCGCCGTGCACGTGTGGCCAGGACAATGGTGCAATCGGCATCCTGCGCTTGCGCCGGCCGGGTGGCGCCTGCAACAGCTGGGCGGCGGCGGGCCGAACGGCGGCGGGCCGCCGTGGCACGCCCGGTAGCCGTCCTCGCACCCCTGCAAGACCCGGCTGCCGCTGAGAACGCCACTGCAGTTTTGAAGAAGCTGCGACTTATCACAGGTGCGTGCGGCAGCACGGGGTTCAAGTGTGGCAACGATCCCCCCCCCCCCCCCCCCCCCAACCTGGCCAGCAGCCAGCTGTGCGTTACACAGTGCTGTTGGGGGCCGCAGCACTCGTGTTCCTGTATATGTGCTCCTCCCAGGGCGGCTGCTAGTGTTGCCCGGCTGCAGCTCTGCTTCCCAGCTGTATGGAGCATGTTGTACTGCACTACCGCCGCCGCCGTCGCTGCTAGCCCTGCTCGGGCAGCTTTGCTCTCGTCTTGGTGTACACTGTAGCAACGTGTAACTGAAGCAATTCAACCTGCCCTGCAACCTTGTGACATCGTGTGACCTCATCACCGGTGCCTTGCCTTTCTTTGCCTTGTCTTTCTTTGTAGCCATCCACCCAGACCTGCATGTGTCCACCATTTGCAGCCATGCACACGCCGTGCTGCCCAACAGACAGCTTGCAGGTTCTGACTGACAGCATACCTCTGTCGCTCACTGTTGTTTGTGTGGGTACAGCCATCAAGACGCCGTACCTGACCAATGGCAAGTTCGACCTGAATGCGTACGATGCGCTGGTGGAGGCCCAGATCCAGGTGCGCACAGGCAGCACCAGCAAGCCTCTGTCGCATTCAGGTTGCTCGCTGTTAGCTGGGTGTCCCAAAATGCAATGCAGCCCGCTGCAAGCTGGCTTTTGTGCTGCGACATACGTCATTGGTTGAGGCGGCATGGACTTGCTGCAGTGCTGACTGCCGTCGCTGGCTACCCTCACACGCATGCTCTTTCCTGGCAGAACGGCGTGGAGGGGCTGATTGTTGGCGGCACCACGGGCGAGGGGCAGCTGATGTCATGGGACGAGCATATCATGCTCATCGCACACACAGGTCAATAATGCGCCTGCCCACGGTTGTTCTGAGGCTTGGTGTGCTAAGGGTTTGGGGAGTCGTGGCCGCCCTGGTTGGCGCACGCGCCGCTGGTTGTGCATGTGGAAGGCGGGCATGCCCTCATGCCTCCGTTGCGTTCCAGTTGCCGCAACGCTCCCCAGCATACACATTGGCCCTTTCCTGCAGTCAATCAGTTTGGTCGTCAGGTGAAGGTGATTGGCAACACAGGCAGCAACAGCACACGCGAGGCGCTGCACGCAACAGAGCAGGTGGGTGGCCGCGTCATCTCTGTGATTGTGTGGCTTTCGGCCTGCGTCGCTGGCAGGACTTCGCGTTGCATGGCCCCTGCCGCGCGCCTCTCGTCCTCAGCGCACCTCCTGCTCGTCGTCCTCCTCTGCCACTTCATCCTCTGCAGGGTTTTGCTGTGGGCATGGATGCAGCTCTGCAGATCAACCCCTACTATGGCAAGACGTCCATGATTGGCCTGCGTCAGCACTTCAAGTGAGCTCTGGGCCGCCCTTTCGGCTGCAAGCTCTGGGCAGTGTGCGCCTAGCCGAGCCTGCCGCGCTTTCTCCCGACCACACATTTGTTGAGCACATGTGTGCTGAGACGCGCTCTTCCTGCCCTGCCCTGCCCTGCCTTCTGCCTGCAGGGCGGCACTGGCTGAGGGCCCTGCCATCATTTATAATGTGCCTGGCCGCACTGGTGAGCTGTTGCGCACCGCTCTTTGGGTATTTTAGTCAGGTTTTGCTCTACGTTGTTGGGGTATTTTTTAGGGCGACAGTGTGCTTGGCTGCATGGCTGCGTGCATTACGCCGAGTTCAAGTGTCATAGCTCTGGACATTACCAAACCACAAGCTGCTTCCGTGTCTTGTGTGCAGGCCAGGACATCCCCAGCGACCTCATCCTGGAGCTGGCGGCACATGAAAACTTCCTGGGCGTCAAAGAGTGCACGGGTGGGTGGGGCGGAGGTCTAACAGCAAGACAGCAAAGGGCAGCAAAGGAGGACTCGGTGGACTACTCCCCCGGTATGAGCAGTGCAGGACACACAGCTGCGCGTGCCTGTGTGTGTGGACATTGAACCGAACAACCGTAACTAGGCCTTGAACCGATCACATCCCTGCCCATCGCCAGGCAACCCGCGCATTGCAGACTACCACAGCCAGGGCGTGCTGTGCTGGAGCGGCAACGACGACGAGGCGCATGCGGGGCGGCACCAGCACCATGCGCAGGGCGTGATCAGCGTCACGTCCAACGTCATCCCTGGCCTCTTCTCCAAGCTCATGACACAGGCAAGACGCAGGAGGCTGTGGTCGGCCGTACAGGGGTGTAAGTGACCACATGCCCGGCCAATGGCGAGTCGGTGTGCAGCCCAACCGGCCCATGCGCTGCCGCTCCCTGGCACGCACCCTCATATGGCACGCGCGCGTGCCTCTCTCTTGGTGCCCTGCAGCGCGATGATGAGCTGGCCGGCAGCCTGGGCGAGCTCATCAGCTGGCTGTTCTGCGAGCCGAACCCAATCCCGCTGTAAGTGCTGTGGTTTGGGCGGAGCTTGCAGCCGTGCCCTCTCGCCAGGAGTAATGAGCACGCTCGGCTTGCACAGTGCTATCCTGCCTCCCACCCACCCCGACCCCCGCATCCCCTCTCCCCCAACCCACATCTGCAATCCAGCAACACTGCATTGGCGATGTGTGGCCTTGTGAAGCCTGTCTTCCGGCTGCCCTACGTCCCGCTCTCTCACGAGCAGCGCGAGCGGGGCGCGCTGCTGCTGCGGGCCGTACAGCAGCACATCCCAGGCTGCAAGGTGCGACAGTTAGACTAGGGGCTGCAGGGGTAGTGTGTGGGCACTCGGTGCACACATACATCAAATTCAGCGTGTGCAGTGCCGCAGCCATTCCTGACCGCATGCAAACGCGTCAGGCATGCCTGACCATGCAGTCCCCCTCCCCTCTGTGCCTCCCCTTCAACCCCCAGGAGGTGCGCGTGATGGAGGACAGCGAGTTCAAGCTGGTGGCCTCCTCCAGTTACTGAGCAGCTTAGCAGAGCGGGCTACCGGTTCAGGCTAAGGCGCAACCCCGCTGTCCAGCCGAGCGAGATGCCTTCCACACCGTCTGTTGAACAGCGACATCAACATCGCACAAGTAAAACGCCAGAGCAAGGCGTTTTTGCGGAGAGAGGTTCGTTTGTATATTCACGCCGCCTACTGCCACCCAGCTGAGCAACATACACTACAGGTCTGTGCAGGCCACCCGGCTACCCCTCCTCCCCCTACGGGGGGCCTTGGCCACACCATGCACCCACCGGGGGGGGGGGGCCCGGCGGCGGGGGGGGGCCGCAGGCAGTTCGCCACCCTTTTCCAGTTCTTCATTCCAGGATTCTGCCCACGTGTGAGCACTTGGGGTGCGCCGGCGCATGTTCCGCCACCGCCAGTGGGATGGGCAGCCAGGCCTGTGGACGGGCTCTTTTTCGCCTCTGCTCTTGTTGTCTGGGCGCTCATGGCCCCGCTGTGTTCTGTGACACAATTGTTCCTGCATGCCTGCTGTCACCCAGCCCCGTTCCACATGCAATTTTGTCAGCGAGTTCAAGGCGGCACAAGCGAGCTCTGCGTTCAACCATGATCACCGCTGTGGTGCGCAGCGGCGGTGTCCTTCTTCTTTTGCTTGCTCAGACAGCGCCCTTCTCATCTGCATTTCGTACTCATCAACGCTGCTTGTTTTAAGTAACCGCGGCGCGTCAAAGCCCGCTTCTCACCCTCCCTGCTGGAAACCCGCACCGCCCTTCGCCCATCAGCGGCCAGAGCGTGATACCCGGGGCTGATCGTTGGCCACAACACAGCCGAGAATGCAGCCGCAACACAAAATGTTGGCTGCACACGTTGCCGCGCCTCTGCCGGGCTCCGCCGCTCGCCGAGCCGCAGTGGCACCGCATCAGCGCTCGCCGAGCCGCTGTGGCACCGCATCAGCGCATGGCACGCCCTGGCCATTTGTGCAGCGGCGCGTTTCCCACCGCTGCCGGGGGGCGCCTGTGCCGCATGCCACAGATGTGCCAGGCAGCTCGGCGGTGCAATCAGCACCTGTGCCAGGGACGCAGCAGGAGCCTGCAGCAGTCACTGGCAGCAGCGAGGCCGACAGCATGGCGGCAGCGCAAGTGACCGCTTCAGGTGGAGCACCTGCCGGGAGAGAGCAGCACCCGCACTGGCGGCGCCTGTTGGAACGCTGCTGGACGCTGCTGCAGTGCAACCTGTGGCCACTGCTCATTGCGCATGCTGCTACTGATGCCCTAGTCTTCCTGCTGCATCGCCTCAGCCACCGTGCCACTAACGAAGGCGAGTGCAAGGGCCAGCAGTTTGGGACCGAATTGCATGCTGAGGGATGCGTGCTGCTGTGATGCAATGCATATTGCGATGCATGTACCTGCACAGGGAGAGTTCTGTGTAGCCTGGCTGAGGTGGCGGACTTGAACTGCTGGACTGCAATGTTAACTGCTCCCCTCTTGTCCCGCGCTGCAGTGGCGCTGCGGCTGCTGCTGCCGCCTGGGGCACACGTTGGCAATGTGTGGTGGTTGAGCACAGACCCTTCAATAGCCAACTTTCAGACAGGTGGGTGGGAGGTGGCATTGGTCATGTTGCTGCAAGGAGGTTTTGGAGTGCTACAGAGCAATTGCAGATTTTCCAACGGATGGGGCACCAGCGCTACCATGACGCCATATCAGCCATCCAGCGCCCTGTACACGGACCCCCCCTGCTGCAGGCTACCAGCCCCTCACCTTCCTCTTCTTCCTGCTAGCTTTCCCCCTCAACGTCTATATCAAGTCATGGGCATCCCTGGCCACAATCCTTCTATGCCGTCGGAGTGCTCAGGGAGCAGGTGAGGCGGTGGATGCACGGGTGGGTGTGGTGCATGGGTGTCGATGCGCTGCTGCCTGCCGTGCGTCCTGCTTGGCTCACTCGCTGCTGCCATCTGCTTTGCGCAGGCACAGGTGCTGCCAGCTCGGAGTTGCTGCAGCAACCACAAGAGCAGCAGCTGTCAGAGCCCAAGGCCGTTGCAGCTGAGGGAGCACAAAGCGCAGAGCATGAACAGGCGGCGCAGCCACCACGTGGGCCACCCCAGTTGTGGCACCTGCGTCGGGGACTACATCATGCTTTTAGCTCGCTGGGTGGCCTGCGGAAAGAGGTGGGCGGGCATGCAGGCAGAGCAAGGGGCATGCGCAGCAGGGAAATTCGCTGACAAGGTGCAGAATATTGCCTGCCCCCACCAGCCCTCTTTCCTTGCCCCCTTTCCAACAGATCCAGCAGTTGTGGGGGCGCGTGTTTGCAGTGGAGCTGATGGTGGCTGCTGTGGTGGTGCCGTGCCAGTTTGCCAGCCTGGCAGTTGTCACCCTGCCCCTCACCCTGCCCTTGATTTTGGATTTGCAAGGGGCAGGGCCCGCCGCAGTAGCAGAGGGTGCGCGCTGTCGTGGAGAATGGGAGGGAGTACCCGCTTCCCCAAGGGCGCAGGCTTTGCTGAGTGCGTGATTGGCGGAGCAGACGTTTGGAAGAGCATAACATCGGTTAGCTCAGTCGACGCACGTCGCTCTCACCCACAATGCAGGCCTGTCCGGTATGGTGGCAGTCAAGCGCAGCCGTGCGCTGCTGCGCCGGCTACGCTGGCAGCTGGCTGTGCCTTTCGTTGGGCTTGTAGTGGCGGGCCGGCTGGTGGAAGGTGTCAAGGCAACACTGCTCTCTGCTGTGCCATCACGGTGTGTGGGAGGATGGCCGGTTGGGCAGGTGCAAAGAAGGCTGCAACGTGCTGCAGCGCACAGCCACCCTCCTGCATCGCTTCTTTCAGCTCGTGTCGTGGATCAAGTCGGCACGGACATGTACTGCCTACCATCCTTCCCAGCTGCTACTGCCATCTGCCTGGCCTGCAGGTTGTACCAGGATCTCATTGAGCTGCCGCTTGTGGTGCTTCTGGGCGGCACAGCACTGTCGCTGTTGATTGCCAGGTGGGCTGTCCCAGTACTGACTCCATTACAGGGCTCGCTGGAATCAGTATGCCGACGCGGCAGGCACGCTGTTCATTCTGCCTAGGTATGAGAAGCTCAAGTGTGGCATGTGCTCCCCGCTCAACTTGCCATATGTAGGCTGCAAGACGTGCTACCTTATGTGGCTTTTGAGGGAGCGCAAGCCTTGGAGACGGCAGGCAGAGGCAGCAACAATGCCAGCAACGAAGGCAGCAGCGACTGCGGTGGCGAACGTGGAGGCCAGGCGCCAGCAAAGGCAGCCGCACAAGGCGTGTGAGCAGCTCGGCCCTGCTGGGCCCGTGTCTTGTAGTATGACTGCATTTTGCGGGCGAGATTGTAAGTCATGCCCCTTGTGCGAAAGAGGGAGTGTGGGCCCCCAACATGTGGTGGATGACAGCTCCAACTTGGGAGAATACACCAGGGTCAGGTAGCATAGCTGATGCGGCAGGCAGCAGCGCCGTGCAGCAGCTGCACCCACCGGGGCCACTGCTGGGCCTGTTTGCCATGAAAACATGTGGCTGGCGCTCTAGAGGAGTGGATCATTCTAGCGCTCTACCCTGTAGCAGGTTAATAGGAAAATACCTTGCAGCACAATGGAAGACAACGCGCTGTGAGTTCTTTGTTTCCATTGCCTTATGCCCCATCCTTCCCTAGTGTTTGACAGTGAGTGCGGCAGCGTGATCAGCAACAGCTCTGCCTCTCTCGTTTCCCACCATGTCCCCGACCTGTTTACTTCACTGCATTTTTCATCTATTCCTGCAAGCTATAATGAATGAGCGGGGGAATTGTCAGCAAGCTGCAGGCAGCCCTCGTTGTATCGTGGCGGCTACTCCTGTGCCGTTCAGAGCACTGACGTCTGCCTGCTTGCCTCTCCACCCTTGTCGTGCCGTCCAGGCGCGTCCCCTGCCACCGAGGTCCACCGGCCAGTCGCCAGCCGTGCATCTGGAGATGTGGCATCCTGGGGGCGAGGCCTGTGCACCGGTCTGAAGGTAAGCAAGCAAGGGGTGGGTGGGTGGGCTTGCTTGGTGCGATAGCTGTCTTGCCCTGGCAGCCTTGAGCAAGAGGCTGTAGCTTTCAGGGAAGCCCTCCTGTGAGTGCAGTGGTGTCCCGCACGCCCAGCACGGCACTCATCAGGCGGCGGCAGCGTGCATTGCGCCAGCACCGCTCTCTCTGGGGTTGGGGTTGGGGGGGGGGGCGGGGGTGCAGCCCCCCCCTTTCTGGGAAAAACTCCTCCTTACCCTGTCACAGCTCATCTTCTGGGCAATAAGATACTGGTATGGTCATGCCGAGTGAAGGATTTTGCTCGGGTGAAGGCTCGAGCAAATGCAAACGAGTGAAGGCATTTGCTCTCACGTACTCTCCCTTTGTCCTCCCCTGCCCCCCTCCCCCTGTTTGGTGCACGCAGCGCAGCCCTGCTGCACCCCTCACACTCCCTTGCCAAGCTCTCCCCCCCGTGCCCTGCAGGTGTGTCCCGCCAGCTTGCCGCCGCCCAGCTTAGCCTGCCTTTGCTCTGATCGCTTGCTTGCTTGTTCGCCTGTTCGGCAGCCCCCAGCCCCTCCGTCGCGCTGCGTGCACCATTACTCTCCCCCCGGGCCCGGCCAGCCCTCCCCCACTCCTCCACCGCCTTCGGGCTCCCCAACCGGTGTTGATAAACACCACCCACTTGAGGAATGCTCGGGGGCCGCAGAGCCCGCAGCACGCCTACCATGCCGAGTGAAGGTGTTGGCCAGCGGCAGCACTGTCTGGCTAGGCGCTGCGTCTGGCTGTCTGCGCCCTCTGCTGTTGCCTCTGCCGCAGCTACTGTCTGCACCTGCTTGGGCACATAGCTGCGCACGGCAGAATGACCTGGACCGTGCGCCACGATGGAGTCTCCTGTGGCAAGGCGCAAGATCAGGTGGCACAACGAGGACCTGAGATGGTCAATTGGCAGGTAGACTGCATCTTTCGCCCTTCCGCAAGTTCTGACGGCTTGCGACATATCAGTGGAGAAGCGGGGGGGGTGGGGGGGGGGCGCGCGCGCGGCGCTGAGCAGCGCCGGAGCAACATCATGAGCCCATGAAGAGGTGGACAAGGGTGGCTTGTCCACCCCCTGGGGCGCGCCCGGGCGGCTCGCCAGCATGTCCACGCTGGCACTGGGTGGCCACCGGTGGCCTCAACCTGTTCAGGCATTACACCTAGTGAGGCGCAGGGCCCTGATAGTGTCATTCGGCTCTGGCAGAGGCCGGGGAGGGGGTGTCCCCAATCGAGCCATGCGGGGCACCAACAGCACATGGCCCAGACCAGGTACAACTGCCTTCACTCCTTCTCGTCAGCCGCGTGAGGATAGAGCAGCACACTCCGCCGTTCACAACCAACAGAATAGTGGCGGCTTGGTTCCACCTCGCTAGCAACCCAATGCTCGGGAACACTTGGTTCATGTCTCGCACGGAGCAGCCTGATGCAGCCATGAATGGGTAAACCCTGTTGTTGCTGTACCATAGAGGGGAATAATACAAGAGTCACAAAAGTGCGCCAATCCAATAGAACGTAACAAAACAAGAGAGTCTTCACGACTGCGACTGCCTGGCAAGCATGCCTGCTGCCTCACCGTGCCAGATAGTGCGCCAACGGTGCTCCTGCATCTCCTGCCAGCAGGTTGGTAGGCTGGAACAGAGATGCAAGGCGGCTGCCGCTGCTGTTACTGCCACTGGCTGGCTGCGGCAGCTCACCGGCCATCGGCTGCACAGGCGCGGCTGCAAACCGATGGACGAGCATGGCCGGTGTGGCGCCTGCAGGCATCGCCGCTGTGTGTGCAGTTGGCAACAGCGGCTGCAGAGCGGCACTGCTTGTGCCTGCTGCTGTGCCTGCCGTGCTGGCAGCTGCCAGTGCCGCCTCGTGGTCTTCCAGCATGGCTGCCAGAGCGTCGCGCTGTACTGGCCCAAGAAGGTCGCCCTCGCGCTGCAGTGTCCGGGGTGGGGCCAGTCGTGGGGTGGGCTTGCGGGCAGGGCTATAACAGAGTGGACTACGCGGGGAGGCGTTTGCATGCAGAGCCGGTCCTCCGCCATGCAGCTGCTTACCCTCCACCGCACCTACCTGCAGTGCCGCAAGTGCCGCCAAAAAGTGCATGTGCAGCCGCTGCTCCGTGAACTCATGGGCCTCAATCTAATGGGGGAAAGAAGCAAAAAAAGAGACATAGGAGAGGCGGTGAGGCATGCAGGTGGGCACTTGGTGGGGCGCTTGAAGGGTGCCTTAGCTGTTCAGCACGCAAGGCAGCACACAAAAATGGCACTTGCCTGACGCAGCGCAACAAAAGCTGCTTCAGCCGCCTCTGCAAGCTCGGCAGGGCTCTTGCCTGCATGTTCTCCAGAGGGGCAGGTGGCAGAACAGCTCCAGTCAGGGGAGCATTGGCCTTGGGGATGGATAGAAATCGCTTCCTGGCTCGCAGTGCGGCTTATGCCCACCCACAGCCAACCTTACACACCAGTGGCACCACGCTGATGCATGGCCGCCAGCATGAGGAGCAGGCGCTGCAGCAGCCACTCAAGCTGCGGAGCGCTGGCAGCACCGGCGGCAGGGGCCAGCGTAGAAAAGAGGGTAAGCTCTGCGGAGTGCCCCCCTGCAATCAGTACATCATCCAGAGTGCCTGCAAGGGGTGGGGGAGTGGACAATCGCTGCTGATACAGGGCGAGCTCTCTGCGCAGGGCCACCCGCTCCATGCCCACTCCCTGTATGCTCACACTGCAGCGCCTCTTGGAGTTCCGTCTCCCCCGGCAGGCCAGCAAAGACAGCAGCTGCTGCAGCCAGGCTCAACTGCCGCGTCTGTAGTGAGGGGAGGGCATAGCTGAGTCTGAAGCAACTCGCTTGGACTACCCTTAACGTATGCCCACTCTGTGCTCCCAATTCCCATGGCGCACCACTGCGCTTGCATCATGTCCCAGCGTACTCAGCAAGGGCAGCAGCTGGTGCATGACCTGGCATACAGGGCAGGATAGGGAGTACGTAAGATAGGGAGGGGTCAGTAGGCAGGAAAAAAGGGAAAACACACAGAGAAGGCAAGGATGGGCAATGGAGAGGAATAACGAGGGTGCATGCTTTGAGTACATGCCGAGCTGCAGCACGCTGCACAAAATGGAAGGCAGATGCATGCGGAACACCCAGCACAATGCCAGCTACCACAACATATAGCGGCCCACTGCTGGTGCAAACCAGCGTCGTGAAAAACTTGCCTGGCGCGGGTGCAGCGCCGGCGCGGCTGCGCCTGCCAGCAGTGCGGCTGCCTGGCGGGGGCCCTCCTGCTTGCTAGCTGCCAACTCCCACAAAATACCGAAAATTTCTGCCTAAAGTTGGTGGAGAGACGGGGCATCAGGGGGTGGCTAGGCATGCAGCCATGCAATCAGGGGGAGGCAGCAGTGGCGATGCGTCCGCACAGCTCCTGCCTCGCCCACCATCAGCACTGCGCTCGCGCAAATCTTCCGTTCTTGGGACTCACCTGCACCGACGCCACCTCAACAGCGCAGCGCACAGCAGCCACCAGTGGACGCGGATGCTGTAGCGCCCACACCTCGCCGCTGCCACTGCCCCCATCAGTGCACAGCCGGCGCAGGCAGGCGCAAAGCGCACGGTTGCCAGCATAAGGCAGCACTGCAGAGAGCAGCAGCGGCAGCGCGCAAGCCATGCCCGCCAATTGCGCGGCTGGCGCAGCCGGCGGTTCCAGCAGGCCTGCCGCTGCCAGGCGCTCGCGCAGTGCGGCGCTGTCAGCATGGGTGCTGTTGGGGAGCCAGTTTGGAAGGCCTGCTGCCGCCGCCAGCTGGGGGGCTACTGCTGCAGCCACAAATTGCTCTTCAAAAGCGAGGCAGGTTGTCTTCAATGCAGCACCCATGCGCTGTCTGCAAGGCGGCAGAAAGATTGGGTCAGGTGTCAAGGGCCGAGCAGGGAAGCGTGCTGGGCAGGTGGCAGCCAGCATAGTCGGCTTCACCACAAGGAAGTGCTGGTGGTCGTAATGGCTTTACCATCACAGTTTTCCAATGCCAATTGAGCAACCGGTCAAATTACGCACATAAGGACACCCGAGGTGGGGTACACCATGAGCGCTACTCGCAGCAGCTGAGGCACAGCAGAGGTCTGGAGGGATGGACAGAAAGGGGTAAGAGGAAGGAAAGAGGAGACAAATAAAGAGGCGCAGTGTAAACGCGCCGACAGCAGCAGTGTCAGCAGCAAACTGCATACGACCACACTTCCATGCCACCCTGGGTTTGCCCCAGCGTACCGCCATGTACTCGAGAGTCGGCCATGCCTCTGGCCACTCCCCTGCCTGCACCCAGGCAGCAATGCACGCCGCCTCGTGCTGCCCGCTGTGCTTGGGCTGAGGCGAATCGGCCTGCTCCGCATCGTCAGCATGTCGTGCAGCAGGTGCAGCTGGTGGAGCACGCAGGCCCGCGCTCGGCTCCAACGAGCTGAACAAGCTGTTGGCCAGTCCTCCATATGCATCTGCCACGGGGGTGGCTGCATTTTGCTCCATGTTTGCCACGCTGCTGTTGCCGCCCCAGCTGCCAGGCAGCGTATAATGACTGCTGGCATCCTCAGAGCGGCAGGCAAATGGGTTAAGGTAGCTAAGAGGGCTGTTGGGAGGAATGGAGGCACCATTGGCGCTGCTGCTGTTGGCTGTCGGCCTGCTTGCATTGCCGCTGCTCACGCTGTGGTTTGCTGCGTTGCTGCTGAACCACCCCGCAGGACTGCTGTTGTGCCGCGCCACCCGCCCCTCACTTGCAGCCACAGACAGGAAGAGGTTGACAGGAGTCTCACTGCCGGTTTCCATGTGCGCAGTGGTGCCACTGCTGGCTGGGTCTGCGTGCATTGCTGCAGGAGGTGCTTCTGCTGGTGCTGCCGCCACCAGTGTTGCTCCGCCGTGCTGCTGCTGCTGCTTGGTCAGCGTGGAGTGGACGGGGTCTGACACAGGCGGCAACGGAACGGACTGCGGTACCATTGCCACTGTCTGCTGGATAGGCATGCCCTTGCTGCCCGTCGTGTGCCGCCGAGACACGCAAACGCTGCCGGCAGCACTGCCAGGAAGCGTCCGACCATCGGGCGTGCGTGCCTGAGCAAATGGGTTGGGCCGGGCGCAGTCTGGCTGATGTGCTGCTTGCGGTGACCGCTGCTCCTGTGCCGCTCTCTGCTGCTGTGCTGGTGCAAATGGTGACCCCGCTGCGCTGCCACGTGGCTGCCTGCCTCCTGCTGCTTCCACCGCCTCTGCCACCCAGCCTGGCTGCGTGCGGAGCGCATAGGTGCGCACTGTCGGGAGGGCTCCCATATATAGCTGCAGCAGCGCAGCAGCCTGTTGGCGGGTGGGCAGGTGCAGAGGAAAGGTTGGGCATGCCATGCCACCCTGAATAAGAGGCAGACAGGTCATGGCGGCAACGCGGCCTCCGCCCGGTCGCACCTGGCTCTGCACACCAGCAGGTACCGAGCGCGGCAGCGCACCAGCGTTGCCGTTGGCGTGGCTCGCCTCTTGCATGCCTGCCACTGCTGGGCAGTGGTTTAACACCTTGTGCAGCTCATTAAAAATCTAAACCAGGGAACAACGAAGCGAAAGGGGGAAGACTTTGTGAGGATAATAAATGACAGCGATTCATGGCACACTCGCAGCCGGCCCCACCTATTGTGACCTGTCCACGTCGGGCAACACCTGCACAAAGGGGTGCTGACAGGCCAACAGGCTGGAGGCAACGTTTCCACCGTTAAGGCCCTCAGCCTTTGGACAAAATGCAAACACACACCCCGCCCCGCCCCGCACCCGCGCCTCGCCTGTGGCAGCAGTAGTGTCAGCAGCAGCTCTGACCGCTCCAGCCAACCTAGCACAGCAGGCAGCGCCTCTGCTTGTAACGCTTTACCCATGTCTCCGCTCCCGTCGGCCGCGGCGCGCAGTAGCAGGCGCAGTACGTCGGGGGCCGCGTTTGTGTCGCCGGGACCTAGTGCAGCAGGCAGCGCCGCCAGTGCCGCCACCGCACGACACCGCACCTGCGGAAGGGGGGTGGGGGGTGGTCGGAGCAATGGTTGCTTGTAGAAGTGGACGCATGGAGAGGGGCTGGTGGTTGCCAGCGACGGATCATCCAGCAAGTGGTCGACTGAACCTTCATCACACCTGCAAACCTGGCCCATGCAGACCTGCAGACCCACCCCACCTGCGCCTGGCTGTCCTGCAGCAGTACTTCCACAAGTGACAGCACAGTGGAGGCAGCCTGCGGGCGCGGCAGGTGCGGCGCCAGCGCAGCCGCGGCCTCAGCGACCAGCAGCCTGCGCTCCAGCAGTTCATGATGCACCTGCATGAGGGAGGGCATGTTGAATGCAAGGCGAGTCGAAAAAGGCTCGAGAGGCGCATGTAGTTGCCAGAACCAGGCATCCCTACAAGCTTCCTCTTTGGAAGCTCACAAAACGTGCACACCACCCCATGGAGCAGAGCACTCACATGGCCATGCAAATGGGGCAGCAGGTCGAGCATCAGGCGCGACCCGCCAACACGCCGTGCCAGCTGCACACACGCCCCAGTGATCAACGCACGCTGCAAGAACGAGAACGAAGGACATGGCAGCTGTGAGGGAAGCGCTACATTGTAGCGGTGGCATGAGTATACCCGTGCAGCAGCTGCGTAGAGGGAACATGCCGGCCTTGTGCCATTTTTCGGCCAACTATGCGCGGCCCTTGCCTGCGCTGTGTTTGGCTTCTTGATGAGGTTGAACAGCAGGCCAGCCAGCTGGCGCCTGCCAGCAGGCTCAGGGTGCTCCTGGCACAGCGCCAGCAGAGCAGGCACCAGCTCTGCATGCCAGGCACAAGAGCAGAGAGGGGGTTGCACTTAGTATATCCTTTTGACTCATAGTGCAGGAACACTTAAGAGCGTGTTAACCGAACGCTTCTCACCATCACGCTTGTTGATCAGCAGGTTGGGCAGAATTCTGGGCATGACTGCAGCCGCCTCGACCAGCGCCCCCGCTGCTCCCAATGCTGAAAATGCTGGTGCGCCCCTGGCCTGTGCTGCCAGTGGCGCCGCCTGCTGTTCCGCCTGCTGCGGCGGCTGAGCTGGCGGCTGGTGGGGCACTCCCACAGTGACGACCGCAGTGCCGGCCCCGCTGCCGCCAGCCTGCTGGTGCTGCACCAACATCACTGCTTTCGTCACCGCCTGCACCTCTGCTGCCTGCTGCTCCATGCTGCACAGCTTGTGTTTAACAAATTCCAGCTCCGCTGTTGCTGCCTCTTCCCTGCCCCTGCTTGCTGCCAGCGCCGCCTCGGCCTTGCTTGCACACTCCTCTGCTGCCTGTGCCGCCGCTGCTGCTGTCGCCGCACCCTGCGCTGCGCAATACCATGCCACCAGTTGGCCACCTGCAGGGGCGCCTGCTGTTGCTGTTGCTGCTGCTGCAGCTGCTGCAGCAGCTGCTGCAGGCAGCGCGGCTTCTTTGCTGAGCGACAGCGCCGCCAGCTGGTAGCCATGCGCCTGCAGGTGCGCCAGCACAGCACGATTGAGCACCGCCAGCTGAGGCATCGTCAACTGTCGCGTTTCTGCGCCGCTGGCTGCTCCTGCCCCATAGGCAGCCTCGCCTCCCACTGCTTGCTGCGGTGGCGTCTGCTCCCCTTGCTGCTGTGCCTGCTGCGCCGCCAGCTGTGCTCGCAGTGCTGCCAAATCTTCCTTGGTGACAGCCAGCTCATACTGAATCTGCGACAGCTGCTGCTGCCGTTCGTGAGCCACTGCCAGGAAAGCAACAGCTGAAGGAGGGGGAGGGAGTGCAGATGCGTGATGGACTTGGGAGCTGGGGAGAGCGTGGAGCACACACTGGGCCGGCTGCGTAGCAGTCATCCACCCTGCGAAACCCCAGCAGCGTGCTCCTTACCCTGGCGTATTACATCCACACGTTGGTGGACACACTGTTGGCGCACCTCCCTGTGGATTGCAGGCTGACACGGCCTCGGGAGGAAACAGCCGGGGGTCTTGGAGGACGGGAAGAAGCAGCGGCTCCACCTCCTGCCCCAATCCCGCCTCCCCAGCCTCATGCACCAGCTCCAGTGCTGTCAGCAAATAGTTCCGTGACAGCAGGAAAGAGACGGCCTAAAAGACGAGGGGAGGAGGGGGAGCGGCAGCCGGTGAGCGGCAGCAGCGAGCGCTGATTCAGCAAGCGGAACAGGCATACCGTGCCGCCCGCTCGCCTGCTCGGCGGTACCACAGGCGAACGACTGATCGCCATCGGGCGCCTCGCCATCCATCGCGCCGCGGGCAGTTGTGCGACGCTCAAGCACGCGTCTGCCGTTTGATGCTGGCTAGATAGGGGCACCACGTCGACTGGCGCCCCCTGTCGCGTACCAGCAATCCAACGGGAGTGCGAAAAGTCGCTTGTTGGAGCCCCTTGTTGAGCTACTGAGGGCTGCCGGCACAAGCCAAACCAGTTGATCCGGCAGGGTCTCCGGCAGGTTTTCCGGCAGATATCGCTCACATTTCTCAAGGGCGCCCTAGCGCAAAATACAGCCTCCTTTTACCTTTCCAGCCTGCTCCTGGGCAACCCATTAGTGTTATAAACCTCCTGCAGCGCGCGCAAGCCCCTCAGAGCGCAGTCCCACCCACGCGCCAAGTGGCAGCGCGAGCAGTGCGCTCTGCGCGTTCGCAGGCCGCTTTGGCATTGCTCACAAGTTGCATATGTAACCCAATAGAGCTCCTGGATTGGAGGCAGCGTTTGCAGTTGTAGCCAGGGACTGGCAGCGGCGGCGGCAACGCCTCCTGGCGAACGCGGCACGCTGCCCGGCTGTGCCAGGGCTGCTTGTGCAGCAGGCTACCCACCCAGCCTAGCTGAGAGTGTTTGCAGGGTGGTGTTGGAGCAGGCGGCGCATGCGCGCCCTGCGGTGGGCAGGCGGGAGAGGGTGCGGCGCTGTCGGGGGTCGGCGACGGCGGTGGACCAGGGGGTGCCTGCAGATGTGATGCTGCCTGTTGTTCCTGGGGTGCTTGTGCAGTGGTCCACCCATCCAGCCTCGCTGAGAGGGGTCACAGGGTGGTGGTGGAGCAGGCAAGCGTGCGCGCCCTGCGCAGGGCAGGCGGCAGGGGGTGCCCCGCTGGCGGTGTCGGCGGCATCGTCCGCGGACCAGCGGAGGAGCCTGCAGATGCCGCCTGTTGTTTCATCGTGCTCCTGACCCACACCCACTACCCGTATGCACCTAGTGCAGCGCGCGCAAGCCCCTTAGAGCGCAGTCCCACCCACAGGCCTGGCAAGCGCGCTCTGCGCAGTTGACGACGCTTGGGGTGCAGCAGAAGCAGCAGCAGCGGCGCCGCCGGCGGCGGCAGCAAGCGGCAGCCTCCACGAGCGCGTAGGCAGCATCAGAGACCCGGCAGCAGCTGCAGAGGCGGTGCGTCGGCAGGTGCAGTTCGACAGCGTGCGCGGGGAGGTGCAGAGGTCCTATATCGAGCACCTTCCCGGGCAGCGGCAGCTGGATGCAGCACGGCTCGAGGCGGAGAAGGCCGCGCGGCTAGCGGCGCTGGCAGCCCTGCCACAGCGGTGCAGGAAGTGCGGCAGCACCGACCTGCAGCAGGGGCAGCCTGCAGCCGTGCTGATTGTGTCGGTGCTCTACCGCTACAGCTTGGATGTGCCGCGGGCCAGCTGCCGCGTGCCCGGCTGCGGCGGCACCTGGGCACCGTCCCCCTGTGCTGCGGGTTGCTTCCCTGCGACGCCGAGGGTGTGCCTGGACGTGTCCCTCTGTGGGCCCGGCCTGCCGGCGCGGTGGTTCGACTGGCAGCTGCTGCACATGTCGGATGGTCTTGTCTTCGAGGGGCGGCGGCCGGCAGCAGTGAACAGCATTGCTGCTGTTGTGCACCGCCTCCACGAGGCAAACGGCTGCAGCGAGCCCATGGGCTGCGAGCACTTCAAGCGGCAGCTGCATGAGGCCGTCATGGTGAGTGCATTGGCGGGCAGCTCAGCTGCAACAGGGGTGTTGGGTGTTGCTTGCTTGCTATTACTGGTTGTAGCTTGCTCGCTCTTGTTCACTCATTCACCCCTCTGCCCTCCACTCTCTCAACCGGACAGGAGTTTGGCTACCTGATGTGCGCCCTGTTGTATCTAGTACACCTCGGGGTGCAGGTGAGAGTAGTGGGGAGCAGCAACAAGCAACCTGCACATCATCAAACTCACATGGGCAGCGTTGTCAGCGTGCACTAGGGACTGCATTTTACAACACCTCTCCCCCGTCCCACACGAAACTGTCCTTGTCCCATGCAGGGCCTCCCCTCTGGGCCGCTGGCTGAGTGTGCCTGCTGCGCACGCGCAAGCCAAGCGTGCCCGCTGCACAGCATAAACATTGACTTCAATTTCGGCCTCGTCCACAACGCTCGCTGTGGCAGCACATCTGTCCGGTTGGCTCCTCCAAACCGGCGGCTGTATCTGCACTCTGCTGAGTACGATGCCCTGATTGCAGATTCTGCAAACGCTGCTGCAGCCGATGCAGAGGCGGACCGGGCCTGCTCCGACTTCAACGCAGCGAAGGTGCTCGCGCGGACGTCTGAAACGGTGCGTGCATTACTGGCGCATTACTGGCGCTTGCTGCGGGGTTCCTGCTTTGCACCGCCCACCTCTTCCAAAGTCTGCACATTCGTGTGTGTGTGGGGGGGGGAGTGTTCTGCTGTTTGTAGTGCTGCTGTGGCTGTTGCTGCTGTTGCTGTTGTGGTTGCCGATGCTGGGGGGCAGGTTGGGGTGCTTGACTTTGCTGCCCGGGCCACCGGTTCAGCTCAGCTGGCTGGCTAACGCTCGCTAAGTGCTCTTCTGCCCTTGCTGCCGTACATGCGCCACCCTTGCAGTACGATGTCACCGCTGTTGGCTCCACGATGTGCCGCCACAACGTTGTGGCGCACCTTATGGACATCGCGACAGGCGAGCGCTACATCTACGCATCCGTGCTGGTACGCGACAGAGGGACGCAACAGGGGCATAGGAGGGGCGTATGAGGGGTTCCTTGGAGGATCACAGGGGCGCTGAGAGTTCACTCTTGCAGCAGTGCTGCCTGCCATATCTTTCAAGTAGTATCCCTCCCACCCCTCGCAGTTGTACGTGCTCATGGTGACGTGCCACATCCCGGTGCTGTTTGTGTGGTACGACATCAACTGCCGCTTCTCAGCGTACTTCCGCCAGTGGGCCTGCAAGCATCCAATGCTGGCTAGCCTGCTGGTGTACGTGGGCACGAAGTTCGTCCTTCCTATTTTTCACCGCTACAGCCACAGGTAGGAGTGGGAGCCTCTGCATTGAAGCGCACACCTGGTTTCTGGCAGCGGCGGTGGGCCGCGGCGGCGCTGCCTGTCAAAGGTGGAGGAGGAGAGAACGCAGGCAGTCACGTTGTTGCACCCAGCCAGCTGTATACGCTAACATTGCATCTCTGGCAACCCCTTGTGCTTCGTGCAGCGCCGCCTGCCAGCAGAAGAACGATGCGCTGTATCATGTTGGTGCTGGGCGGCAGTACGTCGAGCCCAACGAGACCTTCTGGGCATACATTGGGCCCCATGGCGCCACCACGCAGGTTGATTCGCAACCTTTCACCGCCAGTGCACATCGCCAAGCTTTGCTGTACAGCTTGCCCTGCCCTCCCCTGCGCCGCACGTTGGTGCCGCGCTGCTCCTGCCCTGCATCATGCCCCCCCCCCCCCCCACCACACCCCCCCCACCACACCCCCCCCCCCCCCCCCCACACACACACACCCCACCCCACACACCCCACACACACCTCACACACACATGCGCAGTTACCCCAACCACCCCACCCCACCCCCACCCCCGTGGGCCTTTCCCTGCAGTACATGACGCTGCGCAACCGCCAAGGCCGGCTGGAGCGTGCAGGGCAGCTGTACAACTGGCGCCAGGCGCGCCGCATTGTCACCCTCTTGTGTGACATGACTGCCAAGGCGGTGCGCGTGCGGGATGCAGCCGACAGCCAGCTGTCCGACCTGCTTGGGGAGCTTGAAGCGACGCACGGCTACCACACCCCGCAGGTGCGCTGTGTGGCATGATGTGTGGTTGCTGTGTTCCCGCATGGTTCATCAGCGGCGATTGGTGGCATGCATGCATCCATCCATGATGGTGGCAGGCATGCATCCATGAGCAGCGCCGCGGCGGCGGCGAGCAGCCTTGGGCAGCGGGCCGCGCTCGAGGAAGGTGGCAAAGCCTGCACCCTTGTTGGACCCCTGGATCTCCATGATTTCGGCCTGAGGGCAGGTGGGTGTTCATCAACGGAGGGGGCGAAGGGTGATTCGGAAATGCAGGCAGCGTGAGGCAGCGTCGTCCCACCGCACAGGGCGGTCTGGGTGGGCCCATGCATGCCTGGAGGTGGTGGGCACTACTCGTGGCGGAGCCCTCAACAGCATGCCTGCCCAGCGCGTCGCACAAGCATGCACACGCAAGGCATGCCGTGCCAGCAAGCAGCCTACCGTACCTTGCTCGCTGAGGAAGGTGTTGAGCTTGAGGTATGTGCCACGGAGCTCGGTCATCCGGGTTTTGGAGAGGGGTTTAGGCTTGACCAGCGCCGCCGCCGCTGCGAGAGGCATGGGTTCTGGCTGGCGCAGCTGCGCGTGGTCGAGAGGGCTCAGCCGCGACTCCCCCTGCTGTAGCTGCTGCTGCCCCAAGTGCAATGCGAACGCTTGGCAAGACTTCTTCCAGCGGGGGGCAAACACGGGCGACTCAAACAGAGCCGGCGAGCCGGTGTGGCCCCACGCGCCGTCGTGCTTGCTGATGATCACCGCCACCTGAGGGTCCTGGAATTCGCAGTTAGCGGCACCGTGCTGCGCTGCTCGAATTAGTATGCCTGCGTTGCCCGCCTGCTCTGCCGCCGTCAGCTGACCGAACGCCGCCTGCAGCCCCCGCGAGTCGAGCGCAGCCGCGGTTGCGACGCCCGGAATCGACACGAGGGCTGCGACTGCTTGCCGCAAACCTTGCGCCGCTGCCTCGACGGCCTTCTGATGTGCGGTTAGGTTGGGCTGCAGTCCTGTGACTTTGCCAGCACGCGCTGCAGCAACGATGCTGCTGACTTGCCAAGCGTCCACAGACTCCGCAGGCTGCTGCTGGTCTGAGCCAGAGGGACGCTGCTGCTCCCCCTCATCAGCTCCAGGCTGCTCCTGCTGCTGCTGCTGCTGCTGCAGCTGCTGCTGCTGCTGCTGTTGCTGCTGCTGCTGCAGTGCAGGGGCAGGCGGCGCCGCAGGCGCTGGCGCCGCTGCTAATCCCTGTGCCAGAGGGAGATGTGCGGGGCTGCTTGTAGCTCACTACAGACTAGCGGCACAGCAAGAGCATGCCAGGGCAGTGTCCTGACGGCCGCTGGGCGCGTGAAGGCTGGCCAACAACTGCAGACGCCTTACCTCCATGACAGGAGCTCTAGTGCAACGTACGCAACTCCCACGCAATCTAGAGCGTGCGGATGGGCAGAGCCAAAAGCGAGAGCGCGCTTGCAACAGGCGTGGGTGGGACTGCGCTCTGAGGGGCTTGCGCGCGCTGCAGGAGGTTTATAACACTAATGGGTTGCCCAGGAGCAGGCTGGAAAGGTAAAAGGAGGCTGTATTTTGCGCTAGGGCGCCCCTGAGAAATGTGAGCGATATCTGCCGGAAAACCTGCCGGAGACCCTGCCGGATCAACTGGTTTGGCTTGTGCCGGCAGCCCTCATTAGCTCCCTTGTTGACGTTTGTTTTAATGTGCTTCTGTCTGAGTTCGCGACGCACTCTCCTTCTTCTGACCGTCTCAACTTAAATCGCAGCGCTCTTGCTATGTGGAGCGGTCTGCTGCTGCGAGCACGAGGGGCAGCACGCTGTCACTGCGTGGGTGCCCACGCCCGTGTGGCAAGCGGCAGCGCCCGAGAAGCATGTAGCACAGCCTTGTGGTGCTGCAGTAACGGCCCAAGCAGCGCGGCGCTGCCTTGGCCTCTGGCGGCGGCGGCTCTGCAGCGACGGCCCCTGGCAACGAGCGTGCATCCCAGCAGCAGCCAGGGGCCTGAGGACTTCGATCTCATCTCACCCGAGCTTGGTGTGGCGCGCATTGACGGGTGGGACAGCGCGCGCCTGGCCTGGCAGTCGGCAGGCCTCGGTTGGGAAACGGACTCTGTTCCTCTTGCCCCGCTGCGATGCGCGCTGCTGCTGCGTGCCCCGCTACCGCTACCGCTGCGCTCAGCGGCACCCACTCTTCTTCTGCGTTTGCAGGTTGAACGACGCAGGGTTTGTAGTGAATAATGTGCAGGTGGAGGGTGCAGTCATGCTATCAGGTGGGCCTCATGCAGGGTTGCTTGCAGTGGCATGTACGTGTGTGAACGGTGGGAGGGCGCGAGCTGGCTCAGTGCTCCCTTCAACAAGCATTTGAGGGCGTGGGAGCTGCACACACGCTGCACGTGCATATCGCAGCATTATTGGCAGTGCCGCACTGACATGCACCCCTGTGAACTCTGAGCCTGCCTGCACTCGGGTTTGTGCACCCTCGCCGCGTGGCCGTCACCTGTGCACAGCCCTGTGCTCTTGCAGGTGATGTGTTCACGCTATGGAGTGCAAGCCGTATGGCGGACGTCACCATAGACAGCCTCAGCCTGCTGCGCCTGCTGAAGCCAGTGCCAGGTGTGGGCTGGGCAGAGCCAAGGGACAGTGCCTGGGGGCAGCCTGCTGTGGAGTTGGCCCCCTGTCCCTCGCTCTTCTCGAGCGTCCACTTTCCTCGTACTCTCGCAATCCTCCGGACGGTCCCTTTACCCCCAAACTCCACGTATGGCCAGATTTGCTCGTCCTGGGGTGCGGTCGGCGCATGCAGCGGCTTCCTCCTGACCTGGCCTGGCAGCTGCACCACATGGGCGTGCGGGTGGATGCGTTGGACACGGTGTGGAAGGGAGGGAGGGGGCACGATGCGGTATAACAACCTGCTGCTGCTGGGATAGGAATAGGGCTCGGGGGGTTAGGCAGACGTCCGTTAAAGCCCATGTCCTGCGTTTAACCGTGTCCTCCACCCCCCTCGACCCGGACCCGCCCCCCCCCCCCCACACACACACAGACCAACGCTGTCTCCACCTTCAATGTCCTGAATCAAGAAGGGCGCAAGGTGGTGGGGGCGCTACTGCCGCTGGGAGCTGACGACTGACACACGGAAAGGTGCAGAGAGTGATCACAGACGTTGGAGGGCGGCTGCGCCGCCGTGTCCAGATGACACACGTGCACGGTAAAGCAGCATGGCCCTGGAGCACAGCAATGTGCATGCAGCAGAGTGGGTCCAGGGCACCTCATCCTATGTAACCTCTTCACTTGTTACACAGGTTACTGACCGCTGCGCACTTTGCAAGCCAAACCAAGCACAGCAGGCACAAGCCAAGCCACTGCCATCGTACCGCTCACTCCTGTCCCCCCGTTGTCGCGTCAGCCGCTGCGTCTGCTGCCGCTCTGTCTGCTGCTTCTGCCGCCACCTCCTCTGCTGTCTCCTTCTCCACATCAGCGACCGCCTTTGTGGCAAGCTTCCCCACATACCCGAGCGTCACACCAGATATTCCCAGCGCAGCGCCGACCTGGCAGGGACAGAGGGGGCAAGAGCAGGGAGAAAGTGCATGGAAGAGCAAACGGCAGGCGAAGCTGTCTTTGCAGTTGTCACGTCACGCACATTCGAGAGGGCAGGCTTCCCTTGAAAAAGGGAAGCCTGCCCTCTCGAAAAGGGTCACACACAGGCCGGGCTAGAGGGCCGGGCATACAGTTTGCCAGACGCGCCTGCCACCATTGTGGTGCGTCCAACCCGGAGCCACTCTGCAGCAGCTGTTGACCTGCTGCGCCTGCAGCCACATATGCAAACGTGCCTGCAGGTCATTGGGGAGCACAGGACAAGTCAACAGAGCGCAACATGTGCTAGCAAAGCTGCACAGGGGAAGAACATACCAGCCAGTCCAGCAACGAGACTTGCGCGGGGCACATGCACAGTGCCGCGCGCTTTCTCTGCCGCCCACCCACCCACCTGGCAGCATGCCCAACCATGAGCCCAGCACATATGACGCAGTGTCAACGCTGGTCAGTCCATACCTGGAGGGAGAAAAGGGACAACGGTGCGCTGTGAAGCGTTTGGCAGCATGAAACCTTCCGCCAAATGCTTCCACAAGCAACAAGCAAGCCGCGCGCGGTCCATTCCCCGCGTCAGCGGATCAAGAACTGCTGCCTGGCTCACAGGTAGTTGCTGGCAGCCAACGGCAGCAATGGCGACAGGCGCAGCAGAACCACCACTTTAAAGCCGTGGATTCCAATTGCTTTATCAATGGCAGCAAACTTTGGATTTGCGGCAGCATACTGTAGCACTCGATCCCGCGCTGCATAGCTGCACAGGGGGAAGACGAATGGCGAGATGAGGCGAGGGTTGGTTGTGGCGTGTTCCAGGTGGTGGAGGGAGCAGCAGGGGGATGCCAAGTGGCTCGTGGCATGGCAGGCACGCAGACAAGTCATATGCAAAAAATGCGCCGCTAGTGAGATGTGCCGCACTCCATCCTCGATGGAGGGGCTCGGCGGATTGGCGGATTGTGGAGGCGCCCCTCTGCCCTGACCGCTGTTCGCTGCCACCAGCCGCCCTGTTCACCGCGCGATGAGGAATGCTGCTGTGCTTGCTGCTGTGGCCGCCACAGACACGACGACGGTACCTGGGACTGCCCCAAAAATGGCGCCTGCGGGGATAATAGTCGGGGTTGAACCTTAAAACACATTCTAGTAAGTGCTCAAATCAAGCAGCCGATGTGTCTCCATGCCCACCTACCTGCCGCCATGGTGATGGGCAATGCGGGGAACGCCAACACCTTCAAGGCGAGGACATTGGGGGAGGGCAGGTGGGAGGTGCAGCGGGCTTTGTGCTGCAGTGAGCTGCTCCTGCCTGGCCTGCACGCAACCAAGTTGCGCGCAATGTTGACAAGGCACTGGATCCATAACGCAACTGGACCACACAGCAGGCCCGCAACTCTCGCACTGCTGCGACGGTACGCTTTCTCACCTCTAAGAGGAAGTAAATCACAGCAAAGGCTGCGTACCCAAGCGGTCCCAGGTCATCAACAAGCGTGATAAAGTAGTTGACGAATGCACTGCAGCGGGACGGGGCATCGAGGGTAGGCTGGACAAGGCCAGAGCAGGCCAATGCACAGCGTGGGCATCCAACGTTGATTCCCCGATAACCCTTCTGCCAAACACCTCCTGCCTTCCCTCACACCTGATCTGCTCTCGGAACAGCACGCCGCCTGCTACGAGCACCGTCAGCCCTCCCACCACTCCCAGCGATGCCACCAGCTTGGAGTTCACTGTCGCCACGCTAAGACAGTGTGATGAATGCTGCCGCACGTCACCAGGCACGGCACCTGCGCAGCAAGAGGACAGGGCAGGGGAGCACGATGGAACACAACGCGCATGCTAGAAAGTCTGCAGCACACGCAGCAAACGCAGTTGCTAGCGGCAGGCGGCGGGAGCGTGCCCAGTCGCCGGCTTCTGGGGCAGCGACCTGCCCACCGTCGGCCGGTTCGGGCGACGATGATTTGTCGACGGACGACGTGGCCGCGCCATCTGCAGGCTCGGCGAGGTGGCTGGGGCCGTCGCTGCCTTCTCGCGCCCGTCGTTGCCGAGGCGCTGTTTGCACCACCACCCGCCTGCAGGCTGCCCACACGGGCGCTTTGGGAGGCCTGGGCGCGGCACCGGCCCGTGGCGTGGCCCAAACGGCCGTCATGCTCGAGCTCGTGCCCCAAGCAGGCGTGACGACGCTGTGGACTGCTCGCGGAGTGTCGTAAGCTAAGCAAGCTAATAGAGAAGGGCGAACGGAGGTCATCCTGATTGCCTGCTTTTGTTGGAGCTCACTTTTCATCCCGCCTAGCAGCCATCTGAGCCAGGGATGGCTGCCACAAGCTGCCACAAGTCCTCTTGTGGCAGGGCTTGTGGCAGGGCTTTGTGGCAGCTTACCTTTAGCGTTTCTAGCTTCGGGAATGGGCTCTCTGGCGCCTCCACGGGTCTCCCCCGACCTCCTGCAACCGTTTGCAGCCGGGCCGGAGGCCGCTTTGTCCCGCTTCCCCGGCCGGCTCAGCGGGACCTTCTTTCGCACTTCTGGGTGCTGCAAAGCGATCAAGGATGCAGGCGGGGCCTCCGGAAAGCCAGCGGGGCCGACTGACGGGAAACCCCCACCTGCCGCCTGCTGGCGATGGACGGCTCGGGGCTCGTGCCCCTGCAGCACTCTGTGCAGGGCAAGCTTGTGAAGGTGGCCCAGGTAGGGACATCCACAAGGCCTCAGGGCGTGCCCATGGAGCTGCAGGCTGGCTGGCAGGGCCTGGCGTGAGCTGGGCGGGCACTCGAGCGCCGGGGGCGGCGGCGGCGGCATGACCAGGGGGCGCCTGCCGATGCGGTGCTGCCAGCTGTGCCTGGCCTGCTTGTGCAGTGGCCCACCCACCCAGCCTCACTGAGGAGGGGTGTAGGGTGGTGGGGGGACAGGCAGCGCTGCAAGCGCATTGCTACGCAGGCCGCAGGAGGGGCGCCGCAGGAGGGGCGCCAGCCGACTTGGCATGCCATGCTGCCTGCTGGGTCTAGTTAGGTGGGAAGCTTGGTTACTGCTACTGCCATTCGATATTTGCGATGGCGACCTGCTGAATTTCATACTTGTAACCGCGCACTCGACTGTATTCTAGGCATTCACGTTGGCACTTTGCCTGTCAGCTGCAGCTGCTCCAGATCCTGCCATACCGGGTGCAGCCATTTCTTCATGGTACCATCAGGGCAGACGATCATGAAAGGACGCCCGGTCCTGGGGAGCACCCTCGCCCAACAGCCCCGCCATGCACTGCCGCTCTGAAGGCCTCTTCAGGCCAAGGCCAATTGCTGCCTATGGCTTGCCGGGGCTGGCACCCAGCAGGCCTGTTCAGCCCGACTCCTCCCCAGCCCTTGCCAGCGCCCCCACTGCAAGTCCGCTTGCCAGCACCTCGGGCGTTGCATGCTAGAGGGGGAGGGCTTTGCAGGGGTAGCAATAAACTGCTGGGATGGCTGCTCAAGTAGCAATGCATGGCAGAGCGGCCTGCGAAAGGCTGCGAGGCAGCATTGCTGTTGCTGCAACGTCTGCCGCAGCAGCCGGCGCTGCTGCTTCTCCAGCACGTGCTTGCGCTGGCAACGACAGCCGATGCCGCCAACACTGCGGGGCTACGCGGCTGTATTCCCAGCGTTGGCACGGTTCATTTATCGTCAGTTCGTTTGTGCCGCCCGCCGGCACACGTGCGCAATGCGACACCTGGGGCCTTTCTGGCGACGTCGGTTGGCGGCGCGCTGTCTTTCAGGTCATGCGTCCGGGAGGAATCTGGGCAGGGCAGAGTTCATTGCCGTCAAAACCCAGCTGAGCAGCACCCACCTGCTCGCCCCCATTCAGGCAGATGGGCCTCCACCCCCACGCACTCCCCCCCCCCCCCCTTCTTGTTGCTTTGCTGCCCTTGTAGTTTTGCAGTTATGGCAGTGGCACTTTCAGGCTGCACTCGCATGTATCAAGCTCTACTACCCCGGATATGGCCCTCTTGAGGGAACAGAACCTCGCGTCCTCAAGGGGTCCCCTGAACAAGCAAGCTGGGGGCGAGTAACTTAAAAATCCGCGTGCATTGCTCGCGCCACAGGGGCTTCGGTCAGATCAGCTGATCACACCTGTGCTCCCTACGCGTTCCTCCCATTCATTTCCACGATGTTGTTATTTGTTACACTTATTTGCTTACTGGCTACAAGAAGCTGGCAAAACGGGGATGGGAGATTCTGGAGCAGGAGCGGGAAGCTGAGATGATATAGGAGTTGCATGCAGATATGGTCGTTAGGGCTGGAACAATCACCACTGCCGGGCCTCAACATGGCCTCGGCGCTGAGCTTCACTGCGGCATTGCATTGCGGCCTGCGTGGCATTGCGCATGAGCTCAATGGTCTGCGGGTCCACAGCTTCCACAAGGGCGATTGCTTGTATCAAGAGGGATGCAAATGGGCAATCGGGTGAGCACCAGCCATGCTCGAATCGCCCTACTGAAAATTTTAAAAAATGTTGAGCAGCTGTAAATTGCTCTTGCCAAGGGCAAGAAGAGACAGTGAGGTGGCGGCCAAGTAAAGAGAGGTAGTCGGGTATCTTTCGAGCATACCTATCGATAAACTGAAGCAGCTCGCATGCTTCTTCGCGCTCTTGCGCTCCGGCTGCAGGCACATCAAAGTGTGCAGCAAAGGCTTGGAAGCTAGCAAAATCCCAAAACGTCAGAATGCCATGAAACAGGTACATTTCGGCGTGGCCCGGCACTGTGCGCAGCCACTTGAGCCACAACCGACCCATTATACTTAATATACTATTAAAATGCATGCGTTTGCTAAGCTCTAGAGACAGCACATGATCTGCAAAGGGATGCGGGAAGAGCGCCTCCCTGTGGCGCTCCCACAGGTGGCCTAAGAGCAGCTGCCAGCTCTGCTGCTCCTCTTCAGCGGCAGCAGGGCAGCAGGGGCACCAAATCATGTCCGACTCGCCTCGTCGGCGTACGAAGCTCTTCTGCATGCACGCCGCAAGCACAGCATTGGAGGGGGAAGTTGCAAGCCGGGCAACACACATTGCTGTGTAGTGTCGGTGCCATTCCCCACCCCATCGCCTGGGCCCGTGCAGCTTCAAGTGCCATCTCGTGCGCCTCCTCAACGTGCTGCGCCAGCTCGGACATTGAGAACAGCGCGCCGCAAGCACCGCATGGCTGGCGCATCCTGCCAGATATTCAGAGCGAGCGTGGGTGAAGAGGCTGTTGAGATCTTTGTATGGCGAAGACCCCCTCGCATCTGCCGAGCAAGCAGCGCCTGATCAGCGCACGCTCATCTGGCCAGCGGCGCCGCTGGCGGCTCCCAGCGGCAGGCGGCGGCGGCGGCGGCCACACCCAGCTGTGCCCTCGGGCAGCGTTTCATTCGCGGCCCGCCTCACACTACTCCAAGCGCGGCATTGAAACTGTAGGCGTCAGGCTGCTTCGTGGAAAATAATTCTGCTCGGGGCGCTGCACGAAAACTCAGTAGTTGAGTTTTCGTGCAGCGCACCACCCACTGCAGGGCAAGAATTGCAGCAGCTGCCACCACGAATGGCCCCGAGCCATTTTCTATTTTGAGCGCCAAGTCGGCCTACTTTGAGACGCCTGCTGGGCGCAGGCTGGTGCCCCCCCCCCCCCCGAACGTCTGAAAACTCCGCCTGCCCTCCCCACGAATACCCGATTCTGTCGTCTACTTGTAAGTTTGTTTGGAGCCACTTGGAGCCAGTGGCCATTTGGCACCAAACGTGCTGGCACCAAATCAGTACCGGCACCCGGTTGCTGCCAACTGGCCTTGGCGCCGTTTTGGAGCCACCCCCAAGGTTCCTTGGGCCCAGGTGGGCACCGCCGCCAGTTGAAGCCATCTGGTGCCCCCGTTGTTAGCCAGCACCTGGCAAGCCAGCCAGTCAAGAGGTAGAATACACTACAAAGAGAAGCTTGTGGGGCTAGGACTGCTCGGAGATTGCAGGTTCAGGTTGGCGCGCACGCAGGCCGCTCCAATTTTCTCGCTTTGCTCGCTCGAAGGCCACTAAGCCGCTCTTTTCACAAGTGCGAACTGGCGACCCAGTCTGCAACCGGTAATAAGAAGAAAGATGGCTCTTGTGAGATCAGATTGCGGCACAGAGAGTGAGCGAATGTCGCTTTGTCGATCTGCGAGATAGCAATCCGACTAGAAGCTGGGTGGACTCGCTTTCGAGAGCTGGGCTGTGCAGCAACAGGGAGGGACAAAGAAGAGCGTTTTCTGCGTGGAAGCTGCTGCCCTGCCGGTTGGCCGTCACTGCCGTTGGCTGCCACCAAACAACTGTTCCAGCCAACAATACCTTGCATCTCCTTAGTCAGCTTGCTTTGTGCGGCATGAACCCGTGCAGCAGCCACAGTGGCCTGCGACGGTTTGCGGCAGCCGGTGCTGCTTCATGCTTGCTGTTTCAAAACACAGCGCGTTGAAGCAGCACCCAGCCGAGCGCCGCCCAGCCGCAGCGCCACCGGCACTCTTTTTGGGGCGAAGCTCGTGTTTACCCTGTCCTTACGGTTCTGCGCTCTCGTGCGTCGTCTTCTACAACCCTCTGCGCTTTCGGTTTCGTCATTATAATGCTCCCGCGCCTCACCAGAAAGCGCTTTCAAGCGCAGCAGGGTGGGGTTGGGCACTCTGCTGGCGGCGGCGGCACCATGCTTCGCAACCACCTTTCAACAAACCGCGCTCCCCGCTTCCGTTCGCGCTTTCAAACGCTTCTCTCAAAGCACTCTTGGCGCTGACGGAGGTGGGGAACCCCTGCGGAAGCCCGGTTTAGCCTTCTTCCGCTGCTGGCAACATGCTTGTGCAGCCCCGCCTCGAAGAGCCCCGCGCTCTCTTCTCCGTTTCCTCGGTCGCTCCTGCATCCTCATTGGAAAGCAATGAGAGCCCTGACTGTGCCGAAGGGACGCCGCCGGGACTGCCGGCGCGCGCGGCCTCTCACGCTAATTCTAAACACGGCGCAGCCCTCAGGGCATTCTGGAGGTAAGGCAGGCGCTCACTGAGCGTTTGGAGTTCATATCTCTCATATGGAGTGGCAGGGCGGGTGCATTTATGCCGCTGCCGCTGTTGCCTGCCATTCTGGCACCATGCTGAGCTGGTCGGCAAAACTATGCTATTTGTTTACTGGTGACACTTTCTGCCACCGTAAACTAGGGAGGTGGGTGGGTTGGTGGGTGGGAGGGAGGGTGGGTGGAAGGGAGGGTGGGAGGGCGCGGCGGAGCCGCGCCATGAGCTGAGCCCCTTTTTCTGCGGCCCCTAGGCCGCCATGCGTAAGCTATCTGGACTGCTTGACGTGCTGCCTCTGCTCATCACGGCGCTCTGAAGCCTCTCTGCCACACCATTGCAAGATGTGATGTCTGTGAGTATAAAACAGCAAAAGTTCAGGAGCAGCAATGGCGCGCGCCCAGGCAGATTTGGTTCTAAAAGATTCTGCTGCCGCCGGTACTGCCTCAAGGCCCCGTCAATGGTTGCCAAGTGGCGTTGATTGCGCGACCGTGTCGGTCCTGATGGGGCGACACGTCCCAGAAGAAGTCGTACCTTCAAATAGGGGAGGACAGGAAGAAAAGGGCAGGCGCGCGATAGGCAGGTATGTCTATGGAGCACGGTGGGAGTGGTCAAGGTGCCACATTCTGGAAGCCCCCCCCGCACCAGATGTGGCCTGGGTGTGCATTCACACAGCACCAGATAGATCCGTAGCCATCCAGGCGCCGCTTGAAGCGCTCCTGCTCCTCTTCCTGCACCCAGCCGGCAAACAGCCGTTCAATGCCGCCGCTGATGCGCAGCACCTGGGTCAAGGGGCGAGGAGATTGTCAGGGAAGGGGCAAACACGAGCAGGGAGAGAAGTCGATGAGACAGGTGCGGATGGGCACCATGAGCTCCTCCTCTCGTGACACAGCACACAGGGAATTTATAAATCACCAGTGCAACACGCCCCGATAGCAACAAGGCCATCCCAACCTTGGCCTGTACTGCAGGTCCTGCTGCGAGCGCCGCCTTGAGTTGCTGGTCGTTCAGACCTGGTTGAAGCTTCTCCGTTGCGCCTCCAGAGCTGCCATCAGAGCAGCCTGCATTGCCCTCCTGTGTCACGCGGATGGGGTGGCGTGGGGCGCGTGGGTGGGTGGGTGGGTGTGGGTGGGTGTGGGTTGTGGGGTGTGTGTGTGTGTGTGTGGGGGGGGGGGGGGGGGGGGGGGACGAGCATAAACTGCAGCAACAAAACAGCAATCGGAAGCATGCGGGTTGGGACTGCTTGTGGTGCAGGGCATGCATGCATGCATGTAGGTGGCGGGCGGGCAGGCAGGTGGCTGACGGGCAGGCAGGCCCCGCACTGGCAGACTGTCAGCATTGGGGGCAGCGTAGACAAACATGCAGGAAGGCGCCAAGCAGGCGTCCCACCCCCTGAGTGCCATTGTCACCTGGCAGACCGTGAGCTCCAGCGTCGACTCATGCAGCTCTGCTGCCTTTGCATTCTCAAGGAAGCTGTATTCCCTGTTGCACACAAAAACAGATAAGCAAGGACAGCAGACATCAGTAATAAAGAGTGTGTTAGTGACATAGGAGGTGCAGCACGCTGTGCCACAGCCATTCACGCGAGCTCTGCCCCTTTAGAGCCTGCCTTTCTGCTGCACCTGAACTGGAAGTCTACTTCGTCCACCTCACGCGACATGCTGCAGAGGGGAGCAGGTGCAGCAGGTGGGAGGAGTAGGGCAGCAGCAGGGACAAGCCCTTGCCATGACTCGCAGGCACACATACAAGGTGGGCAGTCCCGACAAGGCGTCGCCCTGCCAGCAGTCACTCACGCCTCCAGGTCGAGCACATGGTCGGCAGGGCAAACGTAGGGCAGCTCCAAGCCTGACCCAGGGATGGTGCCGTCATGGGGCGCCCACCAGCGGTCCATGCCGCACTGCAGTCGCGGCAACACCACTGCACGCCCCGTAATCTGCGAAGCAGCAAGAGGGGAGAGGGTGGCGGCAGGGTGAGGGTGGGAGGAGGCTGCATTTCATAAAGCACTGCGCCTGCGGCACCACTATACTTCGCCCAGCCACGCCGGAGCAGTTCCCACCATGCCCAGGGCAAAGAGCACGCGCAGCTGCCTGAGCTGATGGTTGACCAGGTCGAAGTGTGGCTGCGTTGCTTCAAGCGTGAAGTTGCGCTCCATGCTGCGCACCGCCTGGCAGCACAGCAAGGGGGGCATGGAGGCGAGAAAGGAAGTTGTTGCGGTGCTGCGCCTTCACATGCCAAATACGCTGACACACTGTTTCACCAAGATGCACCATGGCATGTGCTGCCTGCTATCCCTCGACACCCAGCAGCCCTGAGGCCCATCTCCAGAAAATTAGAAATAACACCCGGATACCATGCCCGGCTCGCTCCTTTGCCCTCGCCAGTACCTCTGCCCACCGCAGCAATTGAGCAAAGTGGCGACGACCACCCACCTCCAGCAGTGGCTGCGGCACATCATAGTCGTACACCACAAACCCCTTGGCGTGACTGAAGTACTCGGCGGGATCCTGCAGGAAACAGGGGTGAACGCCAATGATCCGGCCTCACAACTGGCAGAGGTTATGGGATGGGCTGTGTGAGGGCAGGCGGCAACAGGCGCGAGGAGGTATCAGAACAACAGGAAAAACGTCCCACCTCCCACCTGCATTTTTGGCGCCTGTCCTGCATGACACGGCCATCCCAGCCACACCTAACCCCGCCACAACCATTGTCGACTCACATTCCACCACAGCCGCTCCCGCATGCGGTGCCGCTTGCCAGGGGTTCCAGAGAACTGGGGAGGGAGGGTGGAGGTGAGGGCCTAGGGGAAAGCAGCTGCTGTGCACATATCTCAGCATGCAGCCCGTCGCCCTCCTACTGCAACACTTGTCCTTTTCCTGCGAGTAAGTAAGCGAGAATGAATGGGCATGCAGGATCCACTGCCCAGCACCCCTACCTGGAATGTTGCATGCACCACATACGGGTGCAGGCTCAGCTTGCCGGGCATGTCCTGGGTGAAACCTGCGGCAGGAGGGAGGGTGGGCAGGCAGCGGGCGCGGCATGGGGCCACCACGCGTTGTGCTCCGTAAAGGCATGTGCCGGTGGCCTACGCAAGGCAGGGACACAGGCACGCCTCCACCCACTTACATGTAATACACCATGTCAACCACTTCAACCGCCAGACACCCACCCACCTGTGTGCCCACTGCAGAAGATTGATACTGGCAATATGCCGCACTTGAGCTTCTTGTCGTAGCATCTGGGTGCGGCAAGGATGAAAAGGGTTCAGCTTGCTTCGGGGGACAACAAGCAACGAACAAGGCGAAAATGTGCACGAAGCCGATCCTCCTAACCCACAATCACTGAAGGGGTCCCTCTTGCAGGCCTGCCTCACCCGAAGAGTCTGTCGGCACGGTTGGGTAGGGGCGACGACCCGCGTCGCATAAGGTCGTTGAATGCATTCTGGTCCCAATAGTTGGCATCATTCTCAAGCGACCTCACCCATTCCTGCATGATACAGACATCGAGGGCGACATGTAAGAGCGGGTGAGGTCAGACGAGGCGTGGGAGTCCGCCTGCAGCGCGCATCCTTCTCCAGCAAGGGGGTGGGGTGGGTGGGGCGGGGGGAGCAGCACTGATATAGAGAAGACCTATAGCCGGTGGTGTGCGGGCTGAGGGTTGATATGCTGCCCCCCTTGCTGTTCTCACCGCCGCCAAGTCATGCCCCTTGGGCCTGAACAGCATGATGCCAATGTTTGCTGCTGAGGACGCGTCAGGCCACTTCTCCAGCCCTTCATCCGTCGCCGTATTTAGCAGGTGATCGGATGAGCTCAGAATGTCGGCATCAGGATACTGCACGCAAAGTGGAAGGGGGAAGGAGGAGGTGAGGGCGAGCGAGCAAGCGCGGGCACGGGCGTTGAGGCAGGGCGATGCACAGCCCGCACTTGCCACACCCGCTCCTTTCGCACCGCTTCTCCAGCCCAGCTACAGTGCCTACCAAACCATGCCATGCAAAGAAATGCTTCGCATCAAACACAAGATAACGAAAATGAAGACAGGGAAGCAGCGACGTGCCTGTGCCATGTACGGCAGCGGGTTGCGCAGCCAGACGGTGTCCACATCTGAAATGAGCACGTCAAACCCCATCTTGGTGAATGCGTAGATGAGGTTGATCTTTTCGCGGCCCATTTTGTGGAAAGTGGGGGTGCCCCACCCAAAATCCTCAAGGGTCAGCCCCGAAGACATGGAGAAGGTGGGCACCTGCATGGTGCGTGAGGGTGGGGTGGGGGTGGGGTGGGGTGGCAGCCCTGCGCGTGCGGAGTGGGCAGGTGCGCGGGCCACGGTATGGAGTTGCGGGGCAGCGCCATGGTGCTGCAAGGAGTGGTGGAGGCTGAGAGATGGGAAGGTGGAGAAAGGGGTCGGCGGCGGCACGGCTGCCTGGGCTACAAGAGCAATGCCACTACAGCCCATGGAGGTGGTGGGCAGCGTGATTTCCTGGTTGTCTTCCATCCTGCCCTCTCTGCAGTTTTCTTTTCTCCATCCCTTTTCCCCTCACCCCTCTGTCCAATAAAAAATCCAGCAGCTTGTCATCCATGGCGCCTGCAAGAGGAGGAAAACAGAAATAAGGGGGTCACGCCGAAGCACGCTACAAATGCGCTTCAGCCTCAACCTGACTCGACTTGAGAGCGCCCCCCCCCCCCCCCCCCCCCCCCCCCCCCGCCCCCCCCCCCGCCCGCCACCGTTTGCACTTGCGGTGACAGCCCTCCCTGTCAGCACCGACAGCGACAGCTGTGCAGCAAGGCGCACCAACAATGAATGCTGTGCAGCCCACATCCTGTAGGTGCGTCACCCAGTTCATCACAAAGTCGCGGTAGTGATAGTTGGCCCACGTCACCATCACAGCATTGTCAACAGCGACCTTGCTCACCATGTCTCTGCAGGCACCACACAGGGAAATCCATCAGAGGGCAGGGGCAACGCAACAAGGAAAAGAAGGTGAGTGGGGACGCGGAGGCCACACCTCTGCACCCAGTCTGCACGCCCCCACACCCAGTCTGCACATCCGTGCACTGCGGAAAAGCAAAGGTCGTGCACACAAGGCGCTGCGACATCTCAGCGAGACCTTGCAGCAGCACAGCTGGCGGCGCAGCCATTCTCGCCCCAACCATGAACCCTGCCCCTTCTCACTTGGTCAGTGCAAACCGCCGGCTGCCGCCTGTGATCGGCTCCTCACCGCTGCCGCCCCCGCGTGGCTCTGCCCCGCCTCCCGCGCCCGCATCACCGCCGCCGTCCTCTGGCTGGCGCACTCTGCCTTCGCCCTCAAATGTGTCCAGCACTGCTGCAGCCCTCTCCACCTGCTCTGCAGCAGGCTCTTCCTGCTCCACCCCTTGTCCCGCCTCTGGCTCTTGCCGCGGCTCATCCCGCGCTCCGATGTCCCCGCTGACGCGCGCCGTCGCCCCACCATCCGGGTTGAGCTCCTCCAGCCGCTCCCCCTCTATCATGTCACGAAGAGCCTGTGCGCCCCCTGCAGCGCAGCGCAGTGATGGTGGAGAGTGTGCAGGTCAGACGAGATTAAGCAGCAAACTACGCTGGAGACGTTGAATGCGCAAACTGGTCCCGTGCACGAGGTGAAGGCTGGGCACCGTGGAGGGAGGCAGCACCTGGTGCTGCTGTGCCCTGAAACGCAGCACCCACCATTCGCGCCCGCGCACCTGGCAGATTCTTGCCCTGGCGCAGCAGATCTTGCTCTGAAACCATGGGCCTCAGTCGGCCGTACACTTGCACCATGTGAGGGAGATGCCCAGGTCGGTTGGACGGGCACGGAGCGGCAGCGGCGGGCTGCGAGCAGCGCGGTGCGCTGGCGATTGGACGGGCGCAAGCTGGCCAGCAGTATACACGATCTGCAGGCGTGCCAACGCCGCGCCAGCCCTCCAGAGCGCACCTCCCCAGTAGACCATCCTCATTGAACCTCCAAACAGGTAGACCAAGCCTCCCGTGATGGACACTAGGAAGCAGAGCACGGCTAGCAGGCGTAAGGGCGTGACAGCGCCTCGCGGGAGGGGCGGGCCCACGGTCGCCATAGTGGGAGCGCCGCGATGTGAACCACTGCCCAGCCCGACCCTGGCCAACGCTTGACAGCTGCGGGCGCGTGGACCTGCACGAAAGTAGATGGTGAGGGAAAACCGGTTTAAACCCCCTGCTGAGGTGTCCTCTGAATCAAAAGCAAGTCATCTAGCCGCCGCCTCTCTGCCCTGCCAATCTCCCTTGCCGGTGGAAGCTCTCACTGCGTGCGACGCCCCAGGCAAACCAGCTTGCCCAGCTGTTCAAAGCAGCAGTCCCCGGGCGTCCGCCTCCTCCCCGCGACAGGCGAGCCTACCTGTCCGATCGACCAACAGTCCCTATCAGCAGACCGCAGACATGCTCGCCACCGGCGCGGTCTCCAGTTTGAAGGCGTCGGGGGCGCTGGGCGAGGCGGTGGCCCTCAAGGTGCGCACTGCCTGCGTGCTCTGTGGCGGTGCTGCACCGGCGGCGTGGATGGCGCGCTGCAAGGCAGGCAGCTGCACACCTCTGCCCTGCAAGGCAGCGTGCCCGCCTGGCCCAACCTCCTCAAAACGGACGGTGGTCTGCTCTCCCTCACTGGCAGGTGGCGGGCGACCTGCAGCGTCTGGACAATGGCAAGATCAAGTGCCAGCTCACCGACGGCAAGGAGAACATTGCCAGGTGGGCACACGGTGCGGGACTGAAGGTAACGTGGGACTGTTCCGCCGCTGCGGCTACCGCCGGTGCCGCCAGCATTCGCATGCCTCACTTGCTCGCCCTTTCCTTACCCAGTAAATCGTGCTGACCTGTGCTTCGTGCTGCACCCTCTCCCTAATCTCAGCGTATTCACGTCCCAGGTGGCCTCTGAGTTTGGCAGCGCACTGAAGAGCGAGGCGGTGGTGCGGGTGCAGGTGCGCACCGTGTGCCCAACAACGGGCTGCTCCCCAGCTCGTGGCCCGCACCTGGACCTGTGGGCAGAGGGCCTTTTGGCATGGATTAACTGCGCTGGCATCTATCCATGCCCCTGCAGGAGGGCAACGTGTCTGCGGTGGGTGGCGGCCATGTGCTGATCGTCGCGCGGGCAGAGCTGGTGCCAGCCGGCATGTCCAACGACACTGCTGCTGTTGAGGGCCTTGCGCCTGTCAAGGAGGAGGCACAGGAGGGCGGGGCCGCCAAACCAGAGCCCATGGCCACTGACGGCCCCTGTGCCGCTGAGGCTGCTGCCAAGACCCCCGCTGCAGCGCTGAAGAAGAGCGACGGGCTGGCCAAGGCCTCGCCTTACGCCACCCCGGCCGCGCACCCCACGCCGCCTTCTGCCGGTTGGTGAGGTTCATTTTGAGTTCCAGCATGCGCACATTGTGCAGGCATCCTGTGTTGCTTGGCAGGCCCCTTGCGTGTGGGTGCTGCTGCATGCTTGCCACCGTCGCAAGCCACGCCTCCCGTCGTGTTTGCCTGGCCACAGCATCCCTCCCTCCCTGCTCTGCTACAGGCGCGGTATTGTCCCGTCCCTGCTACAGGCGCGGTATATGCACGCAGCCAGCTGCGTGCCGTGCATTCACCACAACCCTCATCTAACACGAACCACCGCCCACCGCTGCTCACTCACTGCAGGGCGCAGAAGCTGGCTGGCAGCGCCGGAGGCAGCGCCTCCAAGCGCCCGGTGCAGCCGATCTCCGCCCTCAACCCCTACAACAACAACTGGGCGGTCAAGGCAAAGGTGGTCAGCAAGGGGCCCAAGCGCAGGTGTGCAGGAGGGCTGAGGCAGCACAAGGGAGCAAATGGCCACCGCGAGGCTGCCTAATCTGTCTTCAAACTGGCTCCTCTTCTATCTCCTACTCCACCTTCCCTCTCCTCCTCCACCCCAGCTTCACGCGCGGCTCTGTGTTCACCGCTGAGATTGTCGACCAGCAGGGCACATCCATTGAGGCCACCTTCTGGCGGGACGCAGCTGATGCCGCGCACAACCTGCTGGAGGAGGGAAAGGTGGGAGGGAATCGATGTGTTGCGCGCCAAGGGTGGGCAGGGTTGGGGCAACAAGCACACGACCGCTTGGTGCAGGCACGCCGCCCAGTCACGCCTCCGCTCACCCTGGCAGCTCGCTGCTTTGTGCGCAAGCGCCAGTGGCATGCAGCCCAGGTCATGCCCACAGGCACGCTCCCTGTGCTTCCTTGTGCCTAGGTCTACATTTTTGCACGTGGCAACGTCAAGCCCGCCGACAAGCGCTACTCGCGTGTGCGCAACGACTACGCGCTGCACTTTGACACCGCCTCGGAGCTGGAGGCCTGCAGTGAGCGCATGGCATGCGCGCTTGCTCTAGTGGGCTGCCCTGCTCCGCGAGCGGGCGCGCGTGCACACATCACGCTCGCATTCACCCTCGATGCTCCTTGCACACGGGCCTGCCCCCACCCCACCCCACCCCACACCCACACCCACCCACCCATTCACACACACCACCCACACCCCCCACCCCCCCCCACACACCCTTCTTTTCCCTGTCTGATTTTGCCTCTTGTGTTGCACAGGTGACGACATTGACACCAGCGCCATGCATGCCAAGCTCGAGTTTGTGCCCATTGACCAGCTGGCAGCATACGCGGACAAAAAGGTGGGGGCAATGCTAGATGATCCAGGGAGGCGGGGTGAGTGGGAAGGGTGTTGAATGCCGATCGACCAGCTGGCCGTTTTCATGAGAAAGTGAAGGAAACAGGCATGGGTAGACACACAGGGTTTGCGTGAGCTGGCTGTCGACATGGGAAAGCTCTCATCCTGCTCCCCGTGTGTTCCCTGCCCCGCCCTCTTTCTTGCCCGTCAGATGAGTGTCGACCTTGTGGGTGTTGTGAGCGAGGTGCGCCTGCTGGGCAGCGTCAAGCGCAAGACAGACCAGGTGGAGCTCTCACGTCGGGACCTCACGATTCTGGACCAAAGGTCAGCCTGCTCCGTAACTCGTCATGTCTCCTGAGCTTGCTGCCTGCATAGGGGCTTCACGACACCCCGCCACGCCTGCCTCCGCTGCACCTTGCCGCTACCGCTCAACCACCCACCTCCCCCTCATTGCAGCCTCAAGAACGTGACCGTCACTCTGTGGGGTTCTGCAGCCGAGGGCGCCGGCCGCGAGTTAGAGGATGCCGCTGCCTCTGGTGGCACCCTTGTGATGGCCATCTCCTCCTGCCGCGTGTCGTCATACAACGGCGTGTCAGGTGCGCGCCGCAGCGAGTTGTCCTTGTTGCTGCCTTGCTCCTGCTGCAGCGGTGCGCACAGCGCATATCTCTCCCCTGCATTGCTCAATTCAATAAATGAACAGCCCCGGCCTGCGCACCCCCATCACACGCTTGCCCCCGCCGCACACGCGCAGTGAGCAGCCTGCAGCGCTCTGCAGTCCTCATCAACCCCACAGACATCCCTGAGGCACGTGTCAGGGAGGGCCAGGGCGAGGTTGTATGTGCGTGAGTCAACGTTGCCTGGGGCTGCACTGGTGCGAGGTGCCTTTTTGACTCTGGTGCTGGATAAATGCCACCTGCCGCCCCACACGTGCAGGCTGTGGTGCTGCGTGAGTGGTATGACAGCGAGGGACGCGGCGCTGCCACCACCCACGTGGGTGAAGGGCTGGCCAGCGCAATCAAGTGAGGAGGGCAGGGGGGAGGCGAAGGGAGGGACTGGGGTAATGGCCGCCATCTTGCCTTGTATGCGTCCTCATTGACATGCCTGCAAAGACCTACTCTCAAAGACCTGCGCCGACACTCCCGTGTTGTCGTCCCCTGTCCCTTTCGTTTCTGCTACAGGCACACTATGCACCCAAAAGCAGAACAACCTGGACAAACAACCCTGCGTTTACCCGACTTCCTGCGCTGACCCATGCTTCCCCTCTCCCCACAGGCGCACCGGCTCTGGTGGCCCTGCAGAGCGTGAAAGCCTGGAGGTCTTCCGTGCCTCGGCGCCTGCAAGCACCGACAACAAGCCGCGATATGCTACTGTGGGAGGTGCGTGCCCCGGTTCATGTCGTTAGGAGTCTGCCGTTGCCGGGAGTAATTCGGACCTGTATGCTCTTTCCTCGGCGTGCATTGCCCCCCCCCCCCCCCACCACCACCACTGCTGCCGGCCCCGTCATTTCCACATTGACGTGCAGCCACGTTTGCCTCCATCAACGCCGACCAGGCACTCTACTACATGGCAAACCCAGAGAACAACCGCAAGGTGCAGCGCAGGGGGCGGGTTGCATTACCCGTGGCGTGGCGTAACCCCGGCTGCACACCATGGCGAGCAAGAACATATCTTTTCGCCTTGAAAACCTGAGTTTGCTGTTGACTATCAATGGTCGTACGATGGTGGTTATCTGTCACATCGTGTCGACACATCCTGCCCTTTTCCGCCAACTGGACCCACAACGGGGGCCTCGCTCTGGCTTCCTGCCTTCTCCTATTTTTTTGCTTGTGGATCAGGTTGTTGAGCAGGGCCCTGGGCAGTACTATTGCGAGTACGACGGCACCACGCTGCCAACCATGGTGCGACGCTACATCTTTGCTGCAAAGGTGAGGACATGTTGGCAGGATAGGAACTGACATCCGGGCAGCGGCAGCCGTGCAGCGACAGGCAGTGTGCTGCCTGTCGGCTGGCTGAAGCGCGTTGTGCAGGTGGCGCCCCGCAAGCGCCGCCTGCTGCCCCCCCCCCCCCCGAAACTACCACTACTCCACCCCACACGTCCCTGTCACACTCCCTGTGCGTCGCCCGTGCATTGCCCCTCCCTGCCCCCTCCTGCCCTTCCCTGCCAGGTGATGGATGAGAGCGGCGAGGTGCTGGTGCAGGTGTTCAATGAGCAGGCGGAGCAGCTGCTAGGCATGAAGGCCGATGAGCTGGCAGACATACGCGAGGCTGGTGGGTCAGGTTGCTGGCTTGTGGCTTTGTTCTCTGTGCCGTGTGCTGTGTTTGTGAGAGCAGGGAGAGGAACGCTGGCTGAGACGTGCAAGCCTCGTGTGTGGGGCCACTGCTAATTGAGCGGCACAGACGCAGAGGCGACATAAGTTCCGCGCAGCTGTGCCGGCCCACGTCACGCGCTCCTTGTCCAACAACTCACCAAGGTTGTTGCTGGCCCTGCAAGTGCCGCATGGGCTCCCACCCTGCTGACCCTGCCTCCAACTCTCCTCGTCTGTCACACACCCCTGTGACCCTTTCCACCCGACTGATTGCAGACCCCAAGCGGTACAACGAGGTGCTGCAGGGCGCGCTGTGGCAGGACTCGGTGCTGCGCGTCAAGGCGCAGGCACAGGTGGGGCGAGATTGTTGTTTGGAGTGTGGCGGCCCTTGGAGTGCGTGTAGGTGCTGGTGACGAGTCACGGCGCACGCAGTGGGCGTCGGACGGCTAAGAGGGGGCGCAAGCCACGCAAGCCACGCCAGCCACGTCTCCGTCAGCATGCTTGCTCCCTCCGTACTTGCACACCCTTGACCCCCCGGGGGCCTGTTTTCCCTGCGTCCTCAGGAGTACAACGGCGATATTCGTCAGCGCTACAGCGTGGCAGACATCAGGCCAGTGGAGTATGCAGTGGAGAGCCGCCGGCTGCTGGCACTGCTGGCCGCTTCCTGAGGAGTCATTCTTGCACGCTTGCCCACATTGCCACATGCAGGCATCAGCCCACCTGGCCGCGGCACCGTCGTTGCGCCGGCCGCTGGTGCATTCCCCCTCCTGTAATGCCACTGCTGTGTCCCTCTGCCTGCCTGTACCTCCCAGCAGACTTCGTTCGAACCGCTAGCACACAACAGAGCGTCCTGTGAACGAGAGAATAACCGGCGAGGCTGGCACCTGCTTCCGGTGTGCAAGCTGGGCTGATGGCGCATCGTCCACGGCACTCCGCTGTCCCGTTCACACGATAGGCGTCGTTCTTGCAGCTTCTCGAAAGCGCGACAACAGGCCTTCTAAACAGACTGCCACCAGCCTGGTCGCCCCGCTTGCCACGGTCTACGCCCGCGCCGCCCAGCTTGAGCATCTGTCTTGGCCAAACACGATCATCGGGGCAGCAGCGGGTGGCCACGGGGATGACTTCGCAATGTGCGTGTGCGACCTCTGCGCGTAAAGACGTTGCAGTTGCGTGACTGCACAAGAAATGGCGTGCCACTGCCCGCCGCTGCGGCAGCGTTTTCATTCCCCGGCGCCCGCCGCCGGCGCCTGCTGTCCGCCTACGGACGCCGCGCTACCTCTGCTCCGCACTGCCTGCAGTTGCGCCGCATTTGGCAGGGCTGAGCGTGGACAGTCATGCCCCCGAGGCGCACCTGCATGATGCGATTCGCGCCGCCTGCCTCACGTTGCTGCCCGGGTGGACGGGCACTCCCGACAGCTGCCTTGCCATCAGCCTCGTTGGTGGCGGCATCAGCAACGTGCTGTTCAAAGTGACAGCTGACGCAATAGTAAGCCCTCGAGCGGTTGTGTTCCGCATTTACGGAGACAACACCGAGCAGGTGGGTGTTTGCGAGAAAGGGGGATGCTGGTTGTGGTGGTTGTCATCAGATCAGATGTGCGCTCTGTGGTTGTACAACAAAGACTGCATCCCGTTGTCGCACACGCTGCCCCTCTCATCTCCCTTTTGAACACAGTTTATTGATCGGCAGCGCGAGCTGCAGGTGATGGCGCTGGTGCATGCGCGCGGCTTTGGGCCTCGTGTGCTGGCCACCTTCAGCAACGGCCGCATTGAAGAGTGGCTGGAGGGCATGCGTGCGCTGCAGGTGGGTGACTGGGGAGATGGATGAGGGAAGTAAACATGCTGTGGTGATGGGAGTAGCACTGCGAGTGCGGCTTTGGATGACAGCAGGCATTTGAGGGCGGCGTCCTCACGCTCCTCGCTGTATCTGCGCCCGGCATCCCCGCGAGAGCGCCGCGTGCGCGCGGACGCCGCCGCTGCCGCGTGCGCACGCGCGCGCGCCCCCCCCCCCCCCCCCCCCCCCCCCCCCACCCACCACCACCCACCCACCCACCCACCCACCCACCCACACGCACACGCACACGCACACGCACACGCACACGCACACGCACACGCACACGCACGCGCCCGCCCGCCCCACCCCACCCACCCACACACACACACACACACACACACCACACACACCACCACTACCCACCCACGCGCACAAAATGCACGCCGACCTGTGGGAAAAGTTAGAAAGGGGCGGCTGCCGCCAACAGGGCACACACGCACCCCACCATCACCCATGCACCCACCCACACCGTCTCCAGCCTGAGGAGCTCCTGAAATGGTGCCTCACATTGCCGGCGCGTTGCGCCGTTTTCATAACACGCCACCACAGGTAGGCATGACGGGTTGGCATTTGGGGGCAGGTCTGGCCTCCTCTCTTCACGCCTTGCTGGCGGGCAATGCAGGGGCGGTCATGCAGTTCCATGCGCCATCGCTTGCTGGGCATGTCGCTGCTTGGGCAGCACTAACCTGTTGAGGTCCAGAGGTCGAAGGGGTTTGAGGCAGCCGGTGCGCCACTGGCTGCACCTGCTGCCACCTCCTGGACCTGCCCATGCATTCACCGCCGCTTGCTGTGCAGGTTTGCATGGAGGGTCTGGGCACGCCCTTTGGCCGCATCCGTCAGTGGCTGGACACTGCCGAGAGGTTTACCTTTGATGATGCAGAGGCAAGAGTTGGGTTTCTTTTTTGCCTTGCTCTTGCTGTATCCAACCTGCCGCCGCCTTGGGCAGTGACAGGACATTGTCAAGGGCTGATGTTGCTTTTTGCGAGCGCACAGGCGAACATTTAATGCGGCGTTATGGCGTGTTACTGCACGTGCCAGTATTGCTGAGCTGTGCAGGTCGCCTTCATCCACGCAGAAGCAGCGCGCTTTCAAGGCAAGCTTTGACTTTGCGGCCTTTCGAGCAAAGAGGTGGTGCAGGTGGAGGCGGCCGCTGCCCGCGCTGCCTCGCCACATGTCTTCTCCCACAACGATCTGCTGTCGGGTGGGTGCGTGGGTGGGGTGCATGCAGCAGAGAAGAAGGGAAACGACACATTAATAGGCTTTACAATAAGTGAGATGCGCGGGGTTGAGGAACAACCATGCGGCCCACCTTCCGCTACCTGCAGGCAACGTGGTGGTGCCCGTGGCTGGGTCAGCGACGACTGCAGATGTTGCGCAGGTGACCATAGAAGCAGCGTCTCTCGGCGATGCATCAGGCATCTGCGCATTTGAGGTTGCAAGCAAACCGCGTGGCCTGGTGACCTTTATTGATTTCGAGTATGCTGACTGGGCGCCACGCGGGTTTGACTGGGGCAACCACTTTTGCGAGTAAGGCAGGGCGTTTGGGAGGGCAGTGCATTCACCTGCTGTACCAGTTTCAGCAGTTAGCACACAGCACTTGCTGCTGGCGCAGCCCCTTCCTTCTGCCGCTCCCTCCCTGTCTTTTCACTGGCTCCTTCGTGCAGGCGGGCCATGTGCAACTCCGCCCTCCACCCCGTTTGTGTCTCCTTAGCTTCCTTTCCTAGCTCATTGGTCGCGTTCCCTTTGTGCAGGTATGCCGGTTTCGAGTGTGACTACAGCCGTTACCCAGGGCCCCAGGCGGCGGCCGCATTCATTCGCAGCTACCTGGCAGCGGGTGGTGACCCGGCTGTGCGTCAGCCAACAGGCAGGGTCCCTCACTAGTGAGGCAGTAGGGAACACCGCAGCGGCAGCCTGGTCTAGAGGACAGCGAAGGCAGTGCTGCACGGGGGAGGGGGATGCACAGGAGAGGCAGCACAGCGTGCCTCAGGTAGCTTTGCACCTGCCAGGTTAGCCTGCCTCCCGGGCCAGCCCGCCAACTGGACGCTTGCGTGTGACCTGCTCAGCCTGCGTTGCCCTGGGTGTGGACAATATGCCCCTGGGAGCCTCTTCGCCCAGCTTACCTTATCTCCAACAGCAAATCACTTGACCCTCCATGCGCCTCGTCCGCCTCCTTTGCCCCCTTGTATTGCGGGTGCAGGACGAGGCGCATGTGCAGCGCTGTGTGGCAGAGGCCAACGTGTATGCGCTGGCCGCACACCAGTACTGGGGCACATGGAGCCTGCTTCAGGTGGGTGGGGTGGCAGGGTGGGCGGGTGGCAACGCCGTGTTAAGCCCTGGTAGAAGGGCAACAGGCCGTGCTGTCGGCGCCCTGGAAGCAGGGTTGTTGGTGGGCGCATTCCTGATCAGCCGGCTGCAATCCGCTGGATTGGCAACTCCTGGGCGGGCTCACTCCACCCTGCCTCCCCTGGATCGCGTCCACTCCGACCCATGCCCCCGTTCCTGCCCTCCTTGCTCCCTCGGTTCAGGCCCGCTGGTCCTTCATTGACTTTGACTACAGTATGCACTGCTGCGTTGGGGCGAGTACTTCAAGCGGCGCGGCGAGTTCCTGGCAGGCGCAGCAGCAGCCTTCGCCAGCTAAGCCCGGTACTACGTCACTTCATTCAAGCCCAGGCCTGCGGCAGTCGTGCCTCCTGAGCATCATTTGCTCGAACTCCTGCCCCTTGCTCCCGCCCACCCATCCGATGTCTTGCACCGCTCCCAATGTAACCACTCCCTGAACACTGCTATGCACTAGAGCTGAATTGCGCTTGCACTGCCAGCAATCCGTGACCGCTTCAGCAGTAGAGCTTGTCGCCGGGTACGCGCGCTGTTCTATGCGTAGTTGGTTGCAGAGGGGCGTGGACGCACTTGCACAAAGTGTCAGGCGGAACAGTGCCATCTGGGTGAATGTTGCACATGGCCCAGGCCAGGTACAACTGCCTTCACTCTTTTTCGGCCAGAAGAGAGGTGAGCGTGTAAACGTTAGGGGTTAACCTCACGCTTGGATGCACGCTGACTGTCCCGGTGTTGGCAGCCCAGGCGAGCGCGAACAAGCCCTGGGGCCGTGGAAAGCACTATAGTTTACTGCTGCCCAACACCCTTGCAGGGTGGACAGAGCCCCAATAAGGGTCTTTGGGTGGGATGGCTGCCGACGTTGCACTCTGCCACCACCGCCACTCCCCTTGCATGTTCCTTAGCGTTTGGCATGCATGTCCTTTCCGTTCCCACCTTTCCCGCTCTGGGCTGGATAGGCTGCATCTGCAGCCATATATGGCAAGACAGCGGTGCCCACTCTGGGCGGTGGCCCCCAGCGACCCACCGCACGGCTGTGCTACACCAGCGGCACCTCCGACGGCAACAAAGTGTGCAGCTTGTAGAGGGCGCAGAGTTGTTGTGTTGTTAGGCACCTTCTAATAGAAAAAGTGGTTCCGGGAGTGTGGCTTACAAAAAAAAGTGGGGGGGAGGGGGAGGTTTCGTACCAGCGGAGTTGTACCCCAGTTCCGTACCAACGCAAACATGGGGAATTGAGCAGCATACAGCACAATGGGGGGCCAGAGGTGCTGCGTTCTTCTCAGGAGGTTCAGCTGCGGCCCCGCCCGCGGCCCGGCCGCGGCCGCGGCTGTTCCCAGCGGCACTGTCGGACACGCCGCCGCAGGGGCCGCCGCTCCTGCCAGCAGAGGCAGCCGCACCTGCACCTCCTCCAGCACGCACCCTTCCAGCCCGGCGGCGTCTATCAGGCGCCTGCAGACGGCGTCTAGCGTCTCGCGCGGCCGCAGGCAAACGATTGAAGGGCGCAGCAAGTCCTAGAGATGGCCCGCATGTATAATGCGGACCTGCCAGAGCAGAGCCGGCTCGTCCATGGTTTCCCCGGAGTGTTGAAGCACGCCGGAGGCGCAGCGCCGTGTCGAAACCCGCAGGACGAGGCTCAGCATGCACGCCACGCCGCGCCTGCTCGCGTGACGCGCTCATTTGCCTAGGTACCAGTACGAACTGGGCTCGTTTTTCTCAAAAATTTGGGGGGGGGGGACCCCCGGAACCACTTTTTCATTAGAAGGTGCCTTACAAGGTCCTTCCCGTGAGGCCGGCACATGCCGATCAAAGCCATGCCCTCCCATGCAATCCAGGACGACTATACTTTGTGCGGAACAAGCAAACTTGTCGTCACCACAGGCTGTTTCTATCTTTTTCATTCTTTCTTCTCCCCAAACAATTCCTCGCAACAGAGTTACACGTTGTTCTCACGCCCGCGAGGGAGGGTAGGGTGTGGGAACATGGGAGGCAGGCCAGCATGAATTCAGATGATCATGATACAAAGACAGCAATGTGTGGTGGGTGGTGTTGGGGTGGGAGTAGGGCCGTGCGACGCCGTAAGGGCGGGGTCATCTCATGTGTTGAGCCCTAAGCTGCTTTGCTCAAAACCAGCCCATCTTGGCAGAGCCCAATTGGAGGGCGGCGTGGGGCCTCCCCAGGTTTCAAGTGACCAGAGCTGCTGCTGTGGGAGGGGCCGAGGAAGACCCTCCGGCAAGGTAGCCAGGCGGACCAGACCAAGCGCGCCGGGCAGGCATGCTGGCCGCGCCAGGCCGTAGGCGCTTACGCCAGGGGCACAAACTGCAGGGGGAGGTAGGATTAGTGCATAATTAGTGCACAGTTGAGAATACACACTTAATGCATAGTTGAGAATCCCTCAAAAGACGTGGATAATCCGGAATCGCAGGAAAATAAATGGATGCGATTATTACCCCCTTTCACCTTGGTAGCGACGGCAAAGCCGTTGTTCACGCCGGGGTCGGCCAGGTGGTCGGCCAAGTTCTCCAGGGGGGACTTGCCAGTCACCAGAGCCTGCGCACCGGGGGGGGAAGAAGGGGGACGCGCGCGCGCAGGTCGGCGAGCTGGGAGGGGATTGAACGGCAACAGGGCTTCACCACCTGTCAGTGCAGCCTGGCGGCTTGTGATGCCGCATGCTTCCGACACAATTGCCAGGTGTGTGCTCCCGCGCCCTGGCTGCCTTGGCACCCCCCCCCCCACCACCACCCACCCACACCTGCACGAAGAAGCCGAACATGGAGAACATGGCAAGGCGGCCGTTCTTGAGCTCCTTCACCTTCAGCTCAGCCAGGGTGTCGGGGTCGTCAGCCAGGCCCAGGGGGTCAAAGAAGCCGCCTGGAGGAATAGCATGCGGAGGAGGAGAGGTCAGGGTCTGGGTGGGCACAAAGCCTTGTGTGGCAGGTGACAACCATGCAGCACAGGCAGGAGGCCAGGCCAGGCAGGCAGCCGCTGACACCAGCGCGCCTAAACTAAATACTGCCATCATTGTTGCCCCACCCTGGTCGTCCCACCTTAAGTCACCCCACCCTCGTCGTCCCAGCCTCCGTAATGCACGCACCAGGGTACAGGGAGTCACCAGAGGTCTCAACAGGGCCCTCGCCAGAGTAGCGGTAGGCCTCGGCAGCGCCCATGATCACCAGCTGCAGCAAAGGAAAAGGAGGCAGGAGGTATACGGGTCAGAGCAGTAAGAGTGCGTGGTGAAAGGCCCACCGGGTGGGCGCCTCCAGGCAGTCCGGCTGCACACCTAAGCGGCCTGGTCTGGGTGTTGGCCAGAGGGCAGGCACCGCATCCTCCACTGCGCCAAAGCACCCACCTGGGTCAGCAGCACGGCGGCGATGGACTGAGCGTGGATGAGGGAGGGGTTGCCCAGGTAGTTCAGGCCGTCCTCAGCAAAGATGCCTGCATGGCCAATACGACGGGCAGGAGGGAGGTGGTATGCTCAAAATGCTGGGGGTCAACGCAGGTGTGGTATGGTGACACAAGCGAGGCTCAACACTCAATGCAAGCTCAAAGCCACTGCCGGAGAAGCAGGAGTGCAATCTCACCAGCGCCAGCCTTGAACCAGACCGCGGTCTCGCCGTCGAAGGCGGCGGCGCCGTTGTTCTGCAGCAGCTCAGGGGTCAGGCAGCCCAGGGCGCCCAGCATGGCCTGCACCAAGCATAATGGAGAAGGCACAAAAGGAATCAGACGGGCGAGTATCGAGAGGGGCGAGGTGACGCGCTGGAGTCAAAAGGGAGGGGCGTGCGCCAACGGGCAAGCCGCGATTCTGCAGCGCGGCACTTGCCATCCGGGCGGCGCCGTCTCATCCCGAGGGCAGATCGCCGTCCCTTGCACCAACTGCCCTGCCACAGCATGCCTGCAGCGCAGCGTGGACTGTGGACCACATCTGCTGTTCACTTCACTCACCCAGCGGGCGTGGATGACCTCGATCTCGCGGTAGCGGGCAAAGGTCTCGGGGTCAGCAGACAGGCCAGCGGTGTCCCAGCCGTAGTCACCGGGGAACTCACCTGCAGGATGTTGGCGAGGAAGGGCATGAGAGAGGGCTGTTGCAGAGCGACCAGCAACTAGGCCATATGGCCTCGAGGATATTATTCCAGATCGGCCTTGCCGTGCGCACTCACCCTTCAGGTAAGAGGGCACAGAGCCATCAGAGAAGGGGCCCAGGAACTTGGCGCGGTCGGGGCCGTAGAACTCCACAGAGGCACGAGTCACCTGGCGGGTGGCCTGCGGCAGGCAGTAGAAACGAGCGTAGCAGCGGCGGTGAGGCGCAGCGGCGCAGCAGCGGCGCAGGGCAGAGGCGGCGCCCGTTGGCCTGTTGGCTGCTTCTGAGCTCGGGCTCTTTGTGCCGCAACGCGGCGAGCGCGGCCGGCCCGCGGGCGTAAAGAGCGGGCGGCAGGGATAGCGTATCGCATCGCCAGCCTGACGCTGCACCCTGCCGCTGAGCGTGCCGCCGCCGCGGCGATGTGCACAGGCCCCGAGCGGGTTGTGCAGGGTGCTGAGCAAACAGAGCAGGAGCGGCCGAGCGCCCGAGGTGCGCCCCGGCACTCACCCGGCCAGAGGGCCGCACAGCAGCGAGGGAGCGGGTCAGGGCGGCCTGCATGGTGTCGGTGGGTGCTTGCGGAAAGGAAGTGGAGTTCAAACGGCGAGGAGAGGGGAGGGAGGGGGGCCTTTGAGGGGCGGTTCGCGATTCTCCGGGGTCGGGCCATCCCTGGTGCGGTCAGCCATCTGGATGGCAGCTCCTGGTCTGCCAACGCAAGCTCAGCGTGCTTGCAGCCCTGGCGAGTGCAAGAAGGGAGGAGAAGGCGCGGAGGCGTGGGTCCCTGCAAGCCGTGCCGCCAGCAGTAGGTTCAGCAGGTTGCAGCAGGTTGCAGCAGTTTGTAATGGCTGGTGGTTGATGCGTTGAGCTGGTTGGCAAGCATGTGTGATTTCATTTGGGTAACACAGACTGATCAAGATGGCCGCCTGGTGCTGGTTGCTGCTTCCGTCGCCATCGCCTGCATCGCTGCCGCTGCCGCGAGCGCAGGTGGTCGCAGCCCTGCCTGCGCAGGGGACATTCGCAACGTACACTCATGCCATAGCCGCAACACATGCAAGGCATGCTCTGTCGCTTACTCAAGGGCGCTTCTGAGCACGCCGATGGAATTGGGGCCGTAGTGGCTGTGCACACGAGCATTGTTTGCTTCCTAGTCTGCTGCTTCTCATGATGCAAATGCAGTGCCGTCTGCAGCGTCGCTGCTGTCACAGGTGTGCTGCCACAAGGAGGCGGCGCCTGGCATGCGCGTTCCTCACCATAGGGACGCTGGAATGTCCACAAGCAGTTGTAAAGGCCACGAGCACGTCAAATCCTAGCAATCTAGCTGTGGAACATGTAGGAGGAGTGAGACACACAGCTGTAAAGCATTTTACAATATCAGCGCACCCCACCAGCACTGCAGCCCCACAGCTGCTCATGATGAGCGATCCACCCAGCTGGGCAAATGCGGTTACATCTACCAGTCAGTAAGGGCACTTCGCCTGGATTTTTTGGTTTGGCAACTCTCAGATCCCAAAAGAGAGGAGGGAGGGAGGGTTTGAGGTGAAGAAAGAAAAATGAAGAAAAGTTAGTACTCGCCAAATTGAGAGGTCCTGGCCCTATAGAAGTGGCCAGTGCCCCCCCCCCCCCCCCCCCCCCCGTGCCTCCGCTCGGCAGGGGCAGCCGAGGAGGCACGCAAAAGGCCATTTAAGCGCCGCCCACGCCAGTGCCTGCCTGCCTCGCGACAGGCGGTGCAGATGGGCAGCACCACTTTGTAGCAACGAAGCAGCTCTGCGTCCTATACACTTTGTTGCTGTCAGCGAAGGTGCCACTGCTGTAGTACAGCCGCTCGATAGGGTCGCTGCACCGCAACAGCTGCCCGGAGTGGGCACTGCTGTCCTGCCACATGAACAGGCCGTGCCCCTGGTTTTGGCAGGCGGCAGGCAGGTGCAGAGCGCGTGTGCCACAGTTGTGAGTGCCGGCGGCGGGCTGCCTGCTGCCACTGGCGGCGGCGCCGCTGCCGGAAGCTCAAACTTCACGCGCTGGCATTTATTTTCAGTGAGCACGTCTGCTGCCGGCAGGTTCATGCCCACCTTGTCTCTTGCGCTCGACAAAAGCGGCTGCAGCGCGGGCGCGATGAAGGCTGGCTTGAATTTTGGGCACCGTTGCCATCTCAGGCCTCCGGTGGCTTCCCAGATCCCCTTGCCCCTTGCACCAGCCAGCCACAATCCAGCCCCGCCTCAAACCCAAATGCAGCACGCACTTGAATCCGCAGGTCCTTGAGCAGCAGCGGCTGCAGGCAGGGCTCCTGCCGCGGCGGTGCCCACCCATCCAGAGGCTGCTGGGCAGCAATAACATGCCTCTATCGTGCTTCCAGTGGCCCTCAGGGCTCTGGCTTGTTTGCACTCGTCTGGGCCTGCCAGCACCATCAGCGCGCTTTTCGCGCGACATTTTGAACCCCAACATTGTTTTCATATCCGCCTCTCTTCTGGTCGAAAAGAGAGGAGGGAGTTGTCAAACAGAAACATCCAGCCAAAGTGCCCTAACCGGCACGATGGCCTGCTTGTGAGATCAGATAGCGGCACAGAGAGTGAGCAAATGTTGCTTTCACCCCCATAAATTAGTGGTTGTCGATCTGCGAGATAGCAACCGCACTAGAAGCAGGGTGGACTCGCTTTCGAGAGCTGGGCTGTGCAGCAACAGGGAGGGACAAAGAAGAGCTGGGGGACAGGCACCCGCGCACTGCCTGCAGCAATCCCCCGCTTTGCAGGGCAGTCGCTCCCCGATGTCATATGCCTATTGTGAACCTGTCAGGCTGGCACGCACACCCGGAGCCCTCTCACGCCTGCGGAGCCAACCATTGTGGTTTATAAAGGTGGGGCATGCGTGCAACAGCAAAATGGCAGAAAAGATTAGCAAGAACATAGGGGATCTTGAAAGCTGAATGGACGACCTGGTGGAAGCAGAGTGGAGAGTATGTTTCTTCTCTGTTGTTGTGACTCGCTCTGTCCTGGTCTCTACACGGCAGCGGCAGCACTCTAGCAATGTGGGGTGCCAGCCAGCAGCGCACAGGCAGCACTGCTCCAGGCCGTCGCTCAGGCCAGCAGCGCACAGGCAGCACTGCTCGCAGGCCGTCGCTCAGGCCAGCAGCGCACAGGCAGCACTGCTTGGAGGCCGTCGCTCGGCCTCGATTACAACAATAAGTTCAGAACTGCTCCCAGACAACTGAACAGCCAACTTGAGGAACAACCTGACCTGGGCTGATCTACTGAGCCACAGGTGGGGTCTGGCACGGTAGACGTCCCGAGGGATCTGCTGCACTGCTGTGGCGTCCACTGCCGCACCACCAGCTGCAACCAACGCTGCCAGCGACGCCACCTCTTGCTGCCCCAAGGGCTCTGCTGTGGCACTGCTTGCTGCCCAGGCCTTGAAGGCGGCTGAGAGTGCTGTCAGCCCTGCCTTCAGGTGCTTCTGCTGCGCGTGGCCTGGCTGGCTGCCATGCTGCATCAGCAACTGATGCATAGTGGCAGCGAAGCACGTATATGCACACGCTGATCTACTGAGCCACCACAAGTGGGGTCTGGCACCGCCGGTGAGTCCTTCACTGTTGATTGTTAATTAATGTGATCCTCTTCTTCTTCTGCAGCCCGCATCCCGTCCTCTTTGGAGCTGCGCCCAGCAGCTGCTCCCCGCTCACCCCGCCACCCTCTCGGGGCAGCAGAGCATCGATGGTGGCTGCCCCCGCTAGCAGCCGCACGCTGGCTCCCTCCCCCATCGTGCGGATGCAGTACGCCGCGCCCAGCAGCCGCATGAGCATCTCTAGCCAGCGCGGTGAGGGAATGCGCGGTGAGGGAGGCTTGGGTTGGTCGCCCCAAACCCAACCCCCTGGCCTTGCCTCTGACACCCCCGCCGCCCTCTGGCAGGCGCTGGACTGGTGCGCTTCACCCCTCGCAGCCCTCGCGTGGTGCAGGCGGCGCAACGGGCTCCACGGGCACTGGTGGGTCCTCGGAGAGCCTGGGGCAACTCAAAGGCATGCGACAAGGCGCCCATTGGTTCGCAACGTGGGCGGCACTGGGTGCTACCGCTGCCAGCCGCCGCCGCGCCTTGTGCCTCACCCTGTCCGCTGTTCCCCCGTTCGCCTTTTGCGCTCGGCCTCCCTGCAGGTTGTGCTAGCTGCTGGTCAGCCTTTACGTGTGATGATTGCGGGCGCGCCTGCGGCAGGCAAAGGTACGCAGTGCGCCAAGATTGTGGAGAAGGTAGGTGGTATCGAGGGGCGAGGAGCTGCGTCCTCCAGACTGGGCTGCTTGTGGTTGTGCGGCGCAGCCTTTCCAGCCTGCCTCAGCTGTTGCAACGACGAGGTAACTGCGGACAGTGTGCCTGCAGCATGGCCATGCTCCTTGCTCTGACCGGCCTCATGCCCTGCTAGATGTTTTTCCACAATACGCTCGGTGCACACCTCTGCGACCGCCCTCTGCACGCCTCTGCTGCCCCGCCTACCGATCCACCCTCTGCCGTCCCTTGTCATTATTTTGTTACATCCACAGTATGGCCTGGTGCACATCTCTGTGGGCGATCTGCTGCGTGCTGAGGTGGCAGCGGGCACCTCTGCGGGCCTCAAGGCCAAGAGCTTCATGGATAATGGGGATTTGGTGCCAAACGAGGTAGGTGGGTGGAGGGGTGCGCCAGGCCTAACCACGGCAGTCGGGGCAAGATGATATAAATTCGCCCGGCAGGGAGGGCGGGTGGCCAGCACCTCTAGAGGCTCTAGGCCCGAGGGATCGGGGCGGAATGCTGGCCACCCGCCCTCCCTGCCGGGCGAATTTGACATCTCCCCAGGCCCGTGGGGTAGAATATAAGCCGAGGGAGGGGGCGAGCCGGCTAAAACCGGAAGTTTTCGGGCGGGCGGTTGGGGTGCGCTTTATTATAATAGGCTCAGGGCCTGCTCTACTCGTCGCGAGTTCCTTCTCAACTCAAAAATCAGCTCGCGAAAAGTTCAACCGCCAGGTGGTATGCGAAACTCGACACCCCACATTCCTCCCGTTATGGGCTCGGCCGGGGAGATGGCGCAGAATCAGGGTCAGGCGGGCATTGCATGCTCATGAGATGGTGCAGAAAACAGGTTCATGCTCATTTCGCTTGGATTCTCCGCCTGTCGATGCCCCCTCCCCCCTCTACACACCACCCGACAGGTGGTTGTTGAAATGGTTCAGAACAAGCTGGGGGAGACAGATGTGCAGCACAATGGCTGGCTGCTCGATGGATACCCACGCAGGTAGGGGCGCGCATGTGGGCGATGGCCAACAGAGCAGCAGTGCTGGTCGGGATGCTGCTTGCGCTGCACCCTGCCGCGGCCCACTGCCTCACCACCGTGCCTGGACCAAGTGTGATGCCTTTCCTCTGTTGCGCAGCGGCGAGCAGGCGGAGGCGATTGAGAAGGAGGGCATCCGGCCCGACGTCTTCCTGCTCATCAACGTACGTGCATACTCACGTCGCGTGGCTGTCCGCCGGCCCGTTGAGCACCGAGCTGGGGCTAGACACCAGCATTCTGCCCCCTCGATGCTCCTCACTTTCTCTGCCCCTCCCCGCAGGTGCCTGACGAGCTGCTGATTGATCGTGTGGTGGGACGGCGCAGCGATCCGGGTGGGTAGGGGTGGGGATGGGGTGGTGCTGTCCGACTTGGGTTCGTGGGCTGGGGTGGAATGCTAGTTCCGACCTGGGCTGCACCACCCTGAGCTATGAATTTCTCTCGACAGGCCTTGCCTGGGCTGCCCTGCCTGCCTGCCTGCCTGCCTACCTGCTGGCATCAATGGCACCTTCCCTTTCATCTCCGCCCTTTGTGTTCCTGTGCTGCCCCGTTCTCTGTCTGTGCTGCAGTGACTGGCGAGATCTACCACCTCACCTTCAAGCCGCCTCCTGCTGACGTTAAGGGCCGACTGGTGAGACAGATAGCCGGCGGCGGCCGGGTGGACAGGGAGGCAGGGTTGTGGAGCGAGGCATGCAGAGCATTGCGCAGGCCGAGGCACTGCAGGACAACTGTCAGTGAGAGGGATGGAGAAGTTGAGGGAGGCGAAGGCGGTTGGACGAGACGCCTACACACCGTCGCCAATGGCTTCCGCATCCCCTGCGCTCCCTGTGCTTCCCCAGGCCAGCAGAAGCAGCAAAAACAGGAGGGCAAAGAGACCCAGACCAACGCACGCTCTTCTCATTATCTTTTCGCCCAACTCCCGCCCTGCGTGTACAGGTTCAGCGCAGCGACGACACGGAGGAGAAGGCGCGCAACCGTCTGTGGACCTACCATGCCAACGTGGATGCGGTGGTGGGATACTATGAGCAGCAGCTTGTGGAGGTGAGGCGGGAGGCAGGCAAGGGGAGGGCCGCTGAAGGTTGCCAAACAAACGTCTGTTGCTGTAGGCGGCAACCGCCGACACCGGAGGCATGCAATCATGGCACCCCGCTGGACCTGTTCAGCTGTCCCCCCTTCTCCGCCTCCCCCCTTCAGATTGACGGCACCCGATCAATGGATGAGGTGTTCGCCTCCATCCAGGCCGCCATCGACGCAGCAGCCAGGGCGGTCGCTGCTTGAAACAGTTGGAATGGTGACTTTGGTTGCAGGAGCCGTGGCGACATGCATATGCAGTTGGGGTGCCCAGCCCCGCGCTGTGTTGCAACGCGCGCATAAGGGTGTTGCAAGCTGCCTTGCTGAGCATCCTTTTGTTTTGTGAATGCCCGCCTGTTTATGCGTGCCTCCGCTGCCTGACCGCTCTACCTCGAACGTTTCGAGACTGAAATTGCTTCCTATTGTTATGCTGTGCCAGCAGCATCACCACGAGCAGCAGTTGTTAATGTGGAGTGAAGTAGCAGGGTGAAAGGTGCCTGGGCAGTCCAGTGCCCCCATACCACACCACACGCACAACGCCGGCCCGCCGGCCCGCCCGCCCAGGGTGGATACCCGGTAGGGCCTACACCAGGTCATCTGTTGAGCCATGTGCCCACTCAAGCGGGGGATCGCATCACTTCAGCTGTTGACTGTCCATGATCGATCGATTGTTTTCCCTGCCAGCACCCCCCTCTTCAACCTGTTCATCAAACAGGGTGCTGAAGGAGATGCTGGAGGGTGCGCCCGACTGCGGCGTGCGCATCCACTACTGCCTCGACGGCCGCTTGCACCAGCAGGCCTGTGCAGCTGGTCAACACTCTGATGCTGGCAGATGACATTCTGCTGGTTGCTGAGAGCCATCCGCAGCTGCAGACCAAGCACCTGGTGCCGCTGGCCATAAAGCGCATGATCTTTTGGTACGTGGGCAGCGCCCTGCTGTATGGCAGCCCCGCGTGGGCGCCCAGCCAGCCAGGCGCATGAGGCCGGCTGCATGCCTTCCACATGTGCTGCCTGCGCAGCATGCTTGGCGCCAGCCGGCACGACTGTCTGCACAATGAAGTGAGAGTGCTCAACCGATGCACCCCCAGCTGCGCCCGGTGCGCACAAGGTGGCTGCGCCACTGCTACCGCATGGCAGTTGACCGCCTGTCAAAGCAGCTGCTGTGTGCACAACTGCCTGCAAGCGGCCGCCCGGCAAGCCCCCGCTGCGGTGGCAGGAGGATGTCCTCGGCACCGACGTAAGGAGCATGGGTCTCGCCGCCTGCTGGCAGCGTTTGGCACAAGACCGGAACGGGCGCTGCTGGAGACTGGCACACCTGATGAGATGATCGCAGGATTTTCAGGCTGATCCATACGCTTCCACCCCAAATAGATGTCACGTCAGAGCTCGACAGCTGCAGACGGGGCGGCCGCAAGGGTGCTTTGGCGTCTCTAACTAACCCTTGCAAGCACAAGATATGCTGCCCAGGCGTTGTACCATCCGGACCAGCCCACCCAGCCCCAACCCGCTGTGCCTGGAAGGGTTGACCCTTTCAGGTCTTAACTGCCTGCGAGGCAGGCACGGTGTTCAGTTGATTGTCAAAACGCACAGAAAGCTCAAAAGGCTGCGTAGCCTGGCTCACGTCACCTCAGTGGTACTAGAGATGTGTGGCCCACGTCAACCCACACATCCTCAGCCCGATCTGCCAAGCGCTTGACACTCTAGCGCAGGCGTGGATCTTCTAGATAATATAGAGAAACTAGTGGAAAGGAGGAATGAGTACGTGGCGCAACACGTGTTATATGCTGCTCTGTGCCGAGTTTTTTTTGAGAAAAATGTGTACGCCCAGCTCTCTCCTTGCAAATTCTCTGGTGCGCATGCCCTGTTGTGGCAAACGGCTCTGCCGGTGGCAGTGGTCAAAATGCGTGCGTGCACCCGCATGAATGATTGCCATGAACAGGCCATGGGCGCGTACCAGCTGGGCGGTATGCCTGGTGGTGACCCCTATGCTGCCTTTGGCGTGCAGCCTAATGCTGCCATGCTTCAGGTCTACAACCAGGTCAATGATGCCGCGCCGTCGTCGCTGATGCGGCTGCAGGGCGGCCCGCCGCCACAGCAGCCCGGCGCCGCATCTGGCAACCCGAGTGGTGGCGCCACCTCCGCGCACGCGCCAGCGCCTGCGCCTGCCTCCGGTTCCTCTGCGCCACAGCCTGTCATGAACGGCAAGCAGGCTTCTACGCCGGCTGCTGAGGGCGACGGTGTGGTGGCCGTTGACAAAGGCGGTGACGGTGAGGAGGGTGAGTCCCGCTGCTGCGTCCTTGCTGCCTCCCTTATGTTGCCTTGCTGCTGACTGTGCCATACTACGATGCTGCTGTCTTGCTGTCCTAATGTTTTCCTCGCTGCTGTCTCGCTGTTCTGTCTCTTGCCCTTGCGGCTCATCTATCTGTATGCTTTCTTGCTGCATGCACGTGGCTCACCACCCACCCTGCCTTCACTGCATGTCCCGCTCGCAGGCAGCTACCCAGGCAAGCCCAACCCAGCGCTGCTGGGCAGCCAGCTGTTTGCCAGCTTCATGGGCTGAAGCAATACAATGCAGCGTGCTTTCTTTCTGCCCATGCTGATACCCCTGCTGCTGTCAATGCACCAACTGCCAGCACATCAGCGCCACTCCCATGGCTGTCCAGCCAAGTCGCGCTGGGCGGCTGTCGGTGTTGTGTTGCACCACGCTCAGACCAACCCATGTCCACATGACCGATACAGTCTTGCAGTTTCCTGCTCCATCTCCCGCTGTCCACTGGTTTGCTCTGCTGCTGGGCTGTTATCTCTAGGCCGCCTTCGCTTCCCGTCCGTTTGCCCCTCCTGCCCTCCGACCTTCTTGGATGGCTTCTGATACACGTGTGTTCGACGCTTTCAAGCTTGCCTGCCGGCCGGCTGGACCCTTTCCCAGCTCATGCCACGTATTCACCTGCAGAATCCACCTCACCCCTTTCCTGAGGGCACACCATTTGCCTTTCACCCGATGGCGTAACGTGTGCCCGGCCTGGCACCCCTTTTGATCGCATGGAGCACCCTCTATGCTGGCGTCGCCTTCATGACTACAGCTGGCGTCGCCTTCATGACTACAGACGTGTCGCTCAGCTTTCGTGTGCTCTGGCCCCACTGGAGTGGCGCCGATGCACGGTTTCTAGCCGGCCAGGCACCACTTCCCTGTGATGCTCCTACAGGAGTCCCTCTCATCCCGCTAGCGCCTCCGCTCTTCTTCACTTTGCCCTGTCTCGCTCCACCCCTCAGGTATTTATGCGACGGCGGCGCGCCGCCCACCTCACCCGCTGCACAGTTGCCTGTTGTGTGCACATCATTTCCTTTCCACGCCACTTATTGTTCAGCCTTGCCATTGGACACTGTCCGCTGCCTGTCTGTGCTGAAACGCTTGTCTAGCTCTCTTGCATATGCTCGTCCGCACGCTCTTTCTCAAACCGACCGTTGGGGCTCTGGGTCGCTACTTGCTTTGGGAGTCGTTGTGGCTGCCCCTCGACGCATTTCATACAATATGCTCCGCTGTGAAGCCGAGTGGGCGGTTCGCAGTGGAGCAGGCATGCAAATTGGTGTGGTGGCAACGTGCAGTTGAGGCGGGTTGCTCTGCAAGCGAAGCGTGTATCTTCGTGCGTCGCCATGAGCAAGGCAGGGGAGAACGATTCGGAACATGGGAAGTGAGAGAGCCCTCATGCAGAGCCAGGCATATATGAGCGCGAAGAGCTACGGATCAGCAACATGCTCGTGGTGCTCCAGGGCATACTCGAGCGTGAACATGCGTGCCATGGAGTTGTATCCGCGTGTGTCGCCGCCACGCAGCAGGTTGCCTGCATCGCAGTTCAGGGGGCTGTCGGCGGCGGGATCTGAGGAGGGTGCAGAGAGGGAAGAGGAAAAGGACGCCGTGGAGGGAGTGGAGAGGGGGAGTGGAGGTGGGACAGGTACCCATCGGGGGGGGAGGGGGGGGGGGGGGGGAGGCTGCGGATGGATCCACATCACAAGGAAGCCCAGATGGAAAACATAGAAAGCATAGAAAAGAGGGGGGGAAAGAGAAGGGTGGCTTTAGCTTGGTGGTGTTGCTCACTGGAGCATCTGCTTAAAACGAACACTGGCCCCTCGCCCTGTTTCTCGTGCTATACCAAGCCCGCCCCTTGACAGCGCACATTTTTGGCCTGGCTGGCAAAGCGTTCCGGCGAGCCCCTACCCAGTACCTCCCCGCCCCGACGTGTCCTCTCCTCCCTGCTCACTTTCTCACTCACCCGACAACAGCGCCAGAACTGCCTGGCAGACGGACTGCAACGTCCAAGCAGGGCTCCACGCATTCTTAAGGATGTCCAAGCAGATCTCGCCAGTCTGCAGGCAGGCAGGCGGTGTGGGGTGGGCATCATTTCTGGTGAAAAGTACCTCACGTACGCGAGAGGAAGAAAGTGAGGCATAACTTCTCTGCCCCCTTGGTGCCTGCGCCCATTCCCGGTGCCTGCTTGTCTCCAGCTCCTCACCCCCTCTGCTTGCCTTCCAGTGCACATTGGGATGAAAGATCTTGGTCTGGTACTTGACTGCACGAACGTGAAGGGATGGCGGGGGGGGGCTGCGTGCGTGCGTGCGTGCGTGCGTGCGTGCGTGCGTGCGTGCGTGCGTGCGTGCGTGCGTGCGTGCGTGCGTGCGTGCGTGCGTGTGTGTGTGGTGGGGGGGGGGGCACATCCCCATTTTGAGTGCAACAGCCGGAGGGAGGGGCCGATGCAGAAGCATGTCGGTGCAGGGTTTGCAAGCAGTGTGTTGCACGCAGTGTGTGCGTCGTGCCCGGCGCTTTACGGTGGCTTGCTGGAGTACAGAGCGGAGGGCGGGAGGGGTGAGGTCATGGAGAATGCTGGCTCGAAGCTTTTTTCTGCTATTTCCTCTTGAAGGCAAGGTGCGTCTGCCTGCTTTTCAATTATACGCTGCCAACATCTCCCATCCATTGTTTTTGCTGTCGAGCATGTCTGTGCTTACCGCTCTGCAATGCTCAAATTGATCGCAGAGCAGCACCTGGCGCCTACTTGAAGGATTGTTGTGAGATGCTCATTGCCCTCAGTTTTCCCCTCCAGCTGTTGATTGCACAAGCTGGTCCCTGCTCTACTCCTGACAACCTATGGCTATAAGGTAGCAACGAGCAGAACGCAATCTCAGGCAATCAAATGTCCAGCGTAACAAGGGTGGAGGAATGGGAAAAGGAGAAGAGCACCCACCTGTAGGTGCCACCAGCGGGTACTGCTCAGGCACAGAGATGGCTAGCTCAAAGGTCCCGCCCTCATAGGGAGTGTCAGCAGGGCCCTGCGGCACAGGGGAGCAGTGGTGGGGCGCACAAGGGTATCACCGGCGATGCTGTGGTGGTTCCCCTGCTGCACACCCACCCCTGTCTGCCTGTCCGCCCCTCCGCCTGCCATGCCACCGGCCTTGATGAGCGCGCGCCACTGGAAGACGTTGCTCTCATCTGGCACGAGCTCAATGCCAGTGGCCTCCTTGCTCTTGCCACACTCCTTGAGCTCCTACAGACCAGGGACTCGCACAGGCGAGCAGGTTCATAAATGTGGCTCTTAAAGCGCAGCAGCAGAGGTGCGCAGCAGCAGAGGTGCGCAAGCGGCGAAAGAGGACTGAAATGCACAACTGGGCAGCAGCGTGCCTTAAAGAGCCGCGTGCGCGCCGCCATGTCGTCAGGGCTCGAGGGCGTCGCCGCTGCTGCCGTCGCCTCGGCGAACGTTCAGCGCGCACGTCAAACTGTCTGCTCGAGCCCAGTTGCGCCAACTCCGCTCCAAGTCGACGCTCCCTAACACCCCCTGTCTCCCCGCGGTGTTCGCGACTTGGTGTGTGTGCCCAGGGCGCCGAGGTCACCGACGCGCCCAAGCTGAGTGGATGCGAGGCGAAAGTATAACGAAAGACATGCAAGTAAAAGAAGAAGAAGAAGATGTGACACGCGTGGGTGACTTTTGGGGGAGATGCGCCGCAGCGGCGCGGAGCGCCGCCGCTAAGACCCTCCCCGCAGGCGGCCAGTTAGATCAGCCCTGGTCGTGTGGGTGCTCATCAAGCATGCTGTACAGCTTGCGTCTTGCGTTCCTGAACTGCGTGTTGTATGTGAGCGTGGAACGGGCGATGCGCCGCACCGCTGCTGTGGCGCCAGCAGCGGCTACTCCGCAGTGCTCCAGCTGCCGGTGCCGCCGCCGCAGGGGCTCTCAGCAGCACGTCATGACGCGTCACCGCCGCCTGGCGCCAGGCTCGCTTCCCTCTGCCACACCCACCAGGTTGCACGCAGGGCAGCACCCTGCAGACACAATCACGACCATGCCAACGCCACCACCCTGCTGCAGGTGTGTCGTCCTGCGGCCAACAGCAGCGAATGCCAGCGGCAGCCTGCAGGCGGCCTCCGGCAAATGGAGGATGGGTTAGTTTGCGCAAGCCCAAAATGTTCTGCCGCCCACTTCAACATGAGAATGGCGGGCTGGCCTGGGCTTCGCTGTCGGCTCCCTTGATGTCAACAGCTGATGTCAACTATGCAGAGTAGGGCTTGCTTTGCGCGCCGCCAGGCCATTCCGCTGCGCTCAATCCCCCTATTCTCAGTTGTCTGTTGTTGCGCTTGACAGAGCCATTGTGTGCCAGGGGCACTCCTGACAGAGCACCCTTCATACTAGCCCTGCGCGCTTGAGTTCAGCAGCCAGGATGCCGCAGAACGCGTCATTGCCGGCCAGTGCCGACAGCAGGCTGGCAACTTTGCTACGCAGCGCACGATCCGCCGCCTCTGCAGGCAGACAAGCAGAGCAAGAGGAGCTGGCTGATATGTGGCAAGTGTTTTGGCAGGAACACGAGGCGTCCATCCCCTGCATCCGTCCCCAATCAATGGTAAAATATTTGCATGTATTTCATGGCAGCAGCATGCGCAGCAGCATCGACGTCTGCTACCCTCACAAATCCATGGCGTGCGACGCTTGCACTTGCCTGTGATATCCACAGAATGGGGCGCAGGCGGCGCAGTCGGCGGCGCTGCAGCCGTGGAGCCGCGCAGCAAGCTTTGCAGCAGCTCGCTGCCAGCAGCGGGGGCAGGCACATCTGCCGCAGGCGCGGGCCGCGCTTGCACTGCAGGGGGTACCGCACTCGCCGCCTCCTGCTGCAGCAGCTGCGGCGTGAGCAGCTGCATGGGCTGTGCGGCAGCGGACGGCGCAGCAGCAGGCGCTGGGGGCTGCGCTGAGGGTGCACTCGCCGCTGCTGCAGGCGCGCCGCCCATCTTCATGCCTGCAAACAGGCGCGCAAGGTCGTTTCCGCCGCCGCAAGGCGCCGGCACGAGCACTGCTGCTGCCATCACCTGCTCTGGCGCCTGCAGCGCTGGCTGCCCGTTGGCCACAGGCTGGCTGTCAGGTGCCTGCACCTCATCAGGCACCTCCACCTGCCGATCCCAGAAACCATTGTCGCCGTGAACCCGCCCCATGTCCGCGTCACTGCCGCTGTGGACCGCACTGTCATCTGCGGCGGGCGTCAGCAGCGTCTGCAGGCAGCGCTTTTGAGGGACACGAAGAGGACACGTGGTATGGTTCCGGGCAGGATAGAAGGCAAGAAGCGTTTCTTGCAAGGTGGCGCAGGGCAAAGCAAAGCTGTGCTTACAGCAGGCAGCGCGCCAGGCTAGCCACTTCCCACCCAGGCCGTTGCAGCTCACCGACGCGCCGGCGCCGGCCTCTGCAGGCGCAGCGAACGTGGAGGCGATGCGCTGCAGCAAAGCAGATATGCGGTCGCAGTCGGCATCGTCGTAAAACCAGATGCCCACGACCTGCGGCGAGGGTTGAGAGGGAATGGGAGCAATGCTGCTGAAAAGGAGGCGCAGCTGCAGCCAGAGCAATTCCCAAACGCGCACAGCACTCTTCGAAATTTGACGCCTGTCAACCTGGCGGGTCAATGAAATCAAGGGGAGGGATGGGGTGGCCTGCTCCTGCAGTGGCGCACACAAAGCGCAGCAGTTCACACACAGCAGCACTGCAAGTCCGCACCCCAGCACTCCACAGCCAGGGCACAGACAGCACATCGCCCCTCGTACCTCGTTGGCCCTGTTGCGGTACAGCACATACGGTTTCTGCACCTCGCACTGGAAGCCCCCATGCACATCCTCCACAAAGTTGTCGGTGGCCACTTCACAAGTTGGGGAGCAGCCAGGGAGGCGGAGTCAAGGCTAGTCAGTGAAGGCCTGTGCCTGCACGGAGCAAGCTGCCGTGCGTTCGCCCTGGCACATTGAAGAGGTTGGGAGTACCACCATCCTCCCCTCCAACCACACCCTCTCCGCACCCCACCCCCAGCTCGACACGGTCCCCTCACCCGCGCTCTTCTTGTTTAGAATTATAAACTGGAAGCGCGGCTGCAACCGGCGCTTGACAAGGAACAGGCTGCCCTCCACGTCTTTGCGGCTCTGCAAGCGGCAGGCAGGGTCGTGCAAGTGCAGCAGGGGCGAGGCATGGAGGCGAGGCCGCGGCAAGTACGGCGACTTGCCGCTCAAGGACTGGCGCCGACAAGTGGCAGCGTTCTGCCCCACCGGCGACTCACCCAGCGCTTGGTGGGGATGTCAAAGTCATAGAGGGCCACGTGTCCCGCTGTTGCCAGCAGCTGCAGGGACAACAAGCGACAGCAGGGAAAGTGACGACCTGGGCGGCAGCGTCACGAAGGGAGACGCGACGCGGCGGCAGCTCCCCTCTCTATAGAAGCTCTCTCGCGACGCGCCTCCTCGATCTGCGGGTCTATGCGCCTCAGCACGTTCAAGTTCATCTGCTCAGCGGCCCGCTGGTCGATCACGGGCTTGGGGTGCATTTTTGGTCACTGGAGCGGCGGCGCCTCCGCAGGTTTCCGAAGCAAAAGCCGGTATGACGGGAACAGCAGCCCGGTGATGCGGACGGAGAGGGGGCTGAGAGGGAGCCAAGGAACCGGGGACCGCACACAGTCGGCTGGATGTCACGGGGAACGTCAGCAATTGCAGCTGAGCGAAAACAGGGGTGAATTCGGGAGGGTGGGATGGGAGCTCGCCACGCCAGCAGCTGGGCCTTTTCTGCATCACAACCGCTCGTCTGAGGGTCGGATCAGGCCCGTGAAACACATTTTATGCCTACTTCGCAGCAAGAGTCGGCACCACCTTCCTAGGCGTCGCGGACCCGCCCGATTGAGCTTGCGGACGCCTGGCGCTCGGCGCGCTTGGCTGCTCAAAACCCACACGTATGATGATCACACTGGCTGCGTTGCTCGTGGTGAGGGCGGGCCGCCGGACGCCTGCTGGCTTGGGCAAGCCCCTGCAAGGCTCAAGACGGCTCTGGGGTTTTGGGCTCTGGGGTTGTCGTCATGGCTGTCCAAGAGTTATCGGGCGTTTGTCGCCCTTTGTCGGGCAGCTGGTGGCGCCAGCGGCAGCGTCGCCGCTGCCGCTGCTGCGCACCTGCCGGTTCCACCCTGCACCTCCCTACAGAATGAGTTCCCTCAGAACCGAGGATGAGGCTCAACTCGCTTGTTTTGGGCCTCTGACCGCACAAATCACCCATTTAGCTTGCCTGGAAGGGCAAGCCTTCTATGTTAGTGGGGGCGGTAGCGAGCTTGGAATTGATTTGCTACCAACCTGCTTCAAACTGCGCCCTGCATTTTCAATGATTGACTGCTTGTGACGAACTGCCAAGGACGAGGTACTAAGGTAAGCTGTGCGTGCCTCGAGCGCAGCGGTGCGGCAGCGGCGACGGCGGGCGGTCGTTTTGGTAGCTTGCGGAAGCTGGTATGATTCACTTCTTTCACAACTGAGGCACCGCGACACCAGGTGTTTTTTTCCATAAAAGGTGTAACGAACAGGGCGCGCAGCAAAATCGACTTTCGTTCGGAAGGAAGGAATCTTGCGGAGCCGGCCAGTAGCCCTCTCCAGAAGGAAGCGCCCGCTGCCGCCAACGTTCATTCGATACAGATTCGACACATCCTTTTCACTTTGCATGTCGTGCTAGTCGTCGATTGAACCCTTTGTGCGAAAGAGACGCAGCCGAGTAGCAAGTTCTAGCAAATCACGCAGGCCTGCAACCAGGCCGCACCTCGACCCAAAAAAGGCTTCCTTGTCCGGGCAAGCCCATAAGACCACCGAAGGAAGTCCCCCTAGCTTTGGACCTCTCGGAAAACAAATGTTAAGGCGCGAGGGCAAAACACGGCGCTGGAGACAGTTGCATTTCAACCGGGTTGACCGATGGGTCAATCTGTCCCACTCGCTTTCACGCGATTGGCCCTCGATAGGGCCAATCGATGAACACCAACTTTCTCTCCCGCCGCTATTTGCCGCCAACCCTCAAAACATCTTCGTTCCTAGCAGCCCCAGAAGGCGCTTTATGCGCCCAGTGGGCCTAAATATGCACGTTTGTAAAACGAGAGTTCATCCTCGGTTCTGACGGACCCCATTCCTACACCTTGTGCACCAGGTTGGCGCGGCGGCAGCAATGGCGCATCTTGTGTGGAGCGCGTTTGCACGACTCGATGCTGACAGCCAGATGCGTGTGTCTGATGTTGTGTTTGAAGACCCGACAAGCATGAAGAAGGTGGGGGTGTTGGTGGCGGATGCGGTCAGGCGCATGCGGCTGGCTTGCAGGGGTCCGCGTTGATGCGAATGCAGGTGGGCCGCACTGAGGGAGCGAGAAGAGTGCGTGCTGCGGCGCCGCGGCAGCGCCCCCTGTCACCCTTGTTTAATGCCCCCTCTCCCATGCCCGCTGCCTCCAGGTGCCCTGCTCCTCCATCTTTTCAGAGCCTTCCAAGGAGCTTTCCATCATAATTCCTGCTTATAATGAGGAGGACCGCCTGCCGGCGACGCTTCAGGAGACGCTGAGGTGTGGCAGAGAACTGGAGGCAGGGAGTGTTCGGTGGGTCACCCCTTCGAGTGGCCAGCAACCGGCACAGGGCTTGAAGCAGGCAGCGATAGCATACCATTCGAAGAGCGGCATGCAGAGTTGCGGCACAGACAGGCAGCAGCCGGCTGCAGTGTTTCATCAGCTCACCGGTCCTTTCCATCTCATTTGCCCACGGCTGCGCAGCTACCTGCAGCGGCGGCGCGACCGCCAGGGCGCGTCCTTCACCTACGAAGTCATTATTGTGGATGATGGCAGCTCCGACGGCACCGTGCGGGCCGCCTCGGAGTTTGTGCGGCGGCACGGTTTTGACGCTGTGCGCGTGCTGCGCCTGCCGCAGAACTGCGGCAAGGGATATGCGGGTGGGTGTGGCTGCGCAGAAGGTGGCACGCTACGGTGGGCAGGGCTGCGGGGCATGCGTGCAGAGGTGTGTGCCTGCTGGCCGGCAAGAGACAAGGGGCCCTCTGCTGGTTGACGTTGTTTGTGTTCCATAGTAATTGAGAGGTGCAGCAGCGTGCACCGAAAAGTGATGCTGCCAAGGCCGCGCTGTCACCCACTTGCAGTCCGGGTATCTTTTAGTGTTTTAAATTTAGCCAACCCACGGCGAAAGTCGGTTTATGGGGGCGAAATTTTACACCAGCGCGCTGCTGCCAGCGGGCGGCAGGTGCTGCAGCCGAGGCAATGAGAACAAGTGTGCAGGGGTGCTACTGCCAGCTGGAGGCAACTGCGGCAGCCAAATCCAAGAGACAAGTGCTAAGGGCTGTTGCTGCCAGCAGGCAGCAGCAGCGGCCAAGGAGCAGGTGCCTGCTGCCGCTCGCGTGGCCTGGGCCAGCATGCCGCCCTTGGCCCCGCAGATCTCAGTTTTCCTGCTGCTCAAATTGTGGGTTGCCATGTGTTTGTTTAAAGGTTTTCTGAAAGCCTGGCAAAGCTCGTGGGGCTGCTGGCTCATGGCAAGCTTGGCGGAACTTTAGCACATTTTGGCGCCGAGCTGGCGCCGGCCTACGGCCGGCTGACGAAGCTGGCGAAACTTTTTCCCCCCCTTCGCCAACTTTTCCCTCCTTGGCTGTAACTTCCGTCCTGCCTCCTGCACTTCTGCAGTAAAGTCGGGCATGCTGTGCTCACGTGGCCAGCGCCTGTTGATGATGGATGCTGATGGTGCCACCAAGGTGGGTTGGTCCGGATGGGCTGAGTGGGTGGGCACAGGCACACGGGCGGATCAGGTGTTTGGCTGGGCGGCGTGAGCACAGTTGGGTGGCTGACCCAGTGCCCGGCGGGTTGGCCGTTCCCATGTTCCCCACGAATGATTTTCCCTCATGGCCACGCTCTGGTGCACCTTGCACAATCTTGCGCCGCCGCCGCTGCCACCGCCGCGCCCGTCGCTGCAGGTGTCTGACCTGGAGCGCCTTGAGACCAAACTGGCACAGATATGCAGTGAGGGAGGGGGGCAGGGGAGGGCAGACTGGGGATACTGGGAGATGCGAAAGTAAGTGGGCAGAGAGAAAAGAGGGAAGTAGAAGGGCGCAGCTGTATGATTGCCCACAGCGATTGACTTTTGAGGTCTGTGCATGATTGCGCCGTTGCAGCCCAGCATGTTGCTGGGCTCAAGAAGCTGACCGTCTCACCTTTTAGGCGTGGCTCTCCGTTCCTCCTTATCAGCCCACAACAATGGGCCTGTCGGGTCACTGGCTGGCGCCACAACAGCAGCAGCTTCAGCACCAGCAGTAGCGGCACGCAGCGGTGGCCTCGGCTTTGTGCTCGGCAGCAGAGCGCACATGCAGGTGCGCGCTAGGAGGGCCGGGCACTGGCAGGGGCATGGGCAGCATGCCGTGCGTTCAGCCTGCCTGCGTGCCGCCTTTCTGACCTGGCATAAGTCTGCGCTCTGCCCGCACCCTACGGCATCACCTTCTCCCCCTTTCTGTTTTATCAGGAGGCAGCCACTGCCAAGCGTTCCGCACTGCGCAACTTTCTGATGCATGGTTTCCACCTGCTGGTCATGGCGGTGGTGGGCAATGAGATACGCGACACACAGTGTGGCTTCAAGGTGAATAAGCGGCTCGAGGTGGTGGGGCACGGCAGGATGACCTCTTTTTAGGCGAGCAGTGGCACTGCACAGCCCTTGCCTGGCCCGCTGTCACGCCTGTACCCCTCTCGCTGCAGCTGTTTTCTCGCGGCGCTGCACAGCAGCTGTACAGCAACCAGCGTCTGCAGCGCTGGTGCTTTGATGTGGAGCTGGTCTACCTGGCGCAGCAGCTCAAGTGCCCAATGGCGGAAGTGCAGGTGGGCGGCATGGGAGGAGTGCAGGGCAGAAGAGTACAGGGGTGTACCAGGCTCAGCGGCTGAAGAATGAGAGGCCGGATGCGGGCGGCAGCGTGGAGAGCTAGAGAAGGTGTTGCGGGCAGGACGGGATGTGGGCCGTTGTCCCCTGTAGCGCAGGTCAGGTAAGTGCTGACTGCTTGCGGGTGCTGCTGTGCGCTGTGGCTCAGGCTATGTTCCCATCCTCTCCACCCTTTCAGGTTAACTGGACCGAGATCCCTGGGTCCAAGATCCGCGTAGCTTCCATGGCACACATGGCGCTGGAGCTGGCCATGATACGGCTGGGCTACACCGGTGCGTCCACGCGTTTGCCTATATTTGCTGCCTTGCCCTCTTGTTGCCTTCCTGATTTTGCGGGGTGTGCTCAAGGTAAACAAGCCGAGCGACGTGCCCATCTTCTTTCCGGGTGTTCCTCCGCCAGTCCCTGCAGCCTCTGTAGCTTAATGAGATGCAGTCGGACATCTGCCCGCGATCCGCCTCGCGACGTCTGCAACCTGCTGCCCTGCTTCTCTGCAGGCGGAGTGTGGAAGGTGCGGACACCACAGGAGGTGGGCAAGATGCATTGAGGGCTGCGCTGTTAAGAGCCAAGGTGGCAAGCGCGGCGTGGTGCAGGAAGATCAGGAAGCCCTCCCCGATTGGTGTTGCTTTGCCCTTTTTTATCATGCTCTCTCAAGTCGTACAATGATATATGATAGAGAAGCATGATGATTTTCAGTGTAAATCGGACACTGTACACCTTCACTCCATTGTGCTGAGCTGCCCTGGCTGGGTGGTGTGTGTTACACACTGCGGGTCATTAGCGGGATGTTTCGCAGGGCTCACTTGGGGAGAGAGGGTACGGAAGAGTCTACCACGCATGCAGTAGTCGAAAGACGGTTGTAATAAATGCACAGTTGCAATGTCGCAACAGCCTGAGTCGGGCGTGCGGCCGCTGCAGCCAAAGCCGCCGGTAGCACCGCCGCCGCCGCTGCCGATGGTGTCGCTCCCACCGCAGCTGGCGGCCGGAGCCACTCCCGTCACCGCTGCGGCGGCCGACCGATGCTTGCAGTGCTGCCGCAGACGCCGATGCGGAGAGCCGCCTCTGGCGCCCGCCGCCGCCGCTGCCGAGGGCGTTGCTCCCACTGCAGCCCAGCGTTCGGAGCCACTCTTGTCACCGGCGGACGACCGACGCTTGCAGTGCCGCCGCAGATGCCGATGCGGAGAGCCGCCTCTGGTGCCCGCGCTGCAGCCACGCCGACCAGCAGAAGCCATGGTACCGCTGCCGCCGATGGCAGTACTGCCTGCCACCGACGCCGCCTCTGCTGAAAGCGCATCAGAGGCGGCCACCCCCCAACCTGCAAAAACCACACGAGCAGCGCGCAACCTGCGTGGGGGGGCGGGGGGGAAGCTTGGCTGGCACCAGGAGGTGCCGAGGCAAGCTGCTGCCCGAGTGAAACCGCAACTGGAGAGGCGGGGGCGGCCAGCGGCAGAAGCCCCCTGCCGCCACCGCAATCGCTACCACAGCACGCCGTCGTGCTGTGCTGTGCATCTTGATGCCCAGCCCAGGGGCCAGCCTCAGCACAAGCCCCGCTTACACCTCATGTTCAATAGTTGTAAGCATGCATAGGCGGGGGTTTCACCAGCAGGCAGGCGGGTTCCGCATGCTGCACTTCATGCTTTTGTACCAACATCGGCAGCGCTCGATCTGCAGCACCTGTGGCAGCTGGAAACGCCATGCATGTTGCATGAACACAATGGACACTCGAGGGGGCTTCCCTCCGTGGACAGCACTGCGCTGCCTTCCTGCCACTGCCCTTCTGCATGATGAGTATCGCCACCTCTGAGCGTGTATGGCTTGCCTGGAAGATCATCTCTTGCCGCAGCCCAGGCAACAATAGCTGAACGTGTGGCCACGCTCGATTGCAGCGTCGCGGCAGCAGGACGAAGTGCTGGCCACCATCTGTTCAGGACAGTATCGATGTGCCAGGGCAACACAGCATTTATCCGACGTTGCATCATGGTAACACTGGGACTGTGAATCTGAGCAAGGATTTGTCTTTGCCTGCCCTGCCGCACCCATACCAGCTCTGCTTTGCTTGTCCCGGCACCTTCCTCACTTGGGTGACAATGAGCTGTGGCGCATCGGGACACACACAGAATGGGACTGCTGCACCCCTTGACGTGGCAGTACAGCCCCTCTTGATGGGCGAATCGGCACAAGGAAGATGATGCACGTCTCTGCAGTCAGGGGCTAGAATCTGCAGCAGGAGAGTCAGCGGCTGAGCAAATTGCTGGTAAGGGAAGTCAGGGCGATGGCACTTCACAAGGTCATGTCTCGACAGAGCTGATGTGCTGGCAGCACGGGCATGCTTGCAACGATTGAACATGAGTTGTAAGCGGGGCTTATGCATGGGGCTGCAGTGCTGGGCGGTATCGTGTGCATCACACAGCACCCTGCTGGGCATGCTGTGTGGTGTGACGGTGGAAGGCGGGCTTCCGGCCAGCCCGCCTCCGCCTCTGGCAGTTGCGGTTTCATTCAGGCAGCATCCTGCCTCGGCACTTTCGGTGCCAGCCAGGTTGCCCCCCTCCCTCCCGTAACGGGTCGGTTCTCTTTCCGCAGGTTGGGTCCGTGTGCCCTCTTTACACGTTGGGGGGGGCCTCTGCAGCAGCGGCCGCAGCGGCAGCGACAGCAGTGTCGGCATTGTCGGTACAGGCTGCTGCAGAGGTCCGTGCAGCGCAGTGGCTGCAGCTGGTGAATTAAAGGTAGTAGCGGCGACACCGCCGCGACGTAAATTACTAGCGGCCTCCAGCAGCGGTGGCTGCTGCAGCGGTGGCTGCTGCAGCGGCAGCCCTCAGTAGCGTATCAACGGCAGCAGCAGTGGCATTGCTGCGAAGGATCGGCAGCAGACGCTAGCAGGGTGCTGCCAGCGGGGTGACGACCCGCCACTGCAGCTGGCTCAGCCAATGTCGCGTGAGCGCGGCGCTGGCCGGAACCGCAGCGCCGGCAGACATGAAGTGACACGGCTTTTGCTCTCCCTCAGTGAAGCATGCAAAATATCCCATTGTTAACCAACAGTGTGTAACACACACCTTGTGCGCCAGCGCAGCCCAGCACAAGCGGCATAACAGCCTGGCTACAAGCTTCGGACCTGCATGTCGGCTGCTGCGCTGTGTGGATCAATTGCATTTACAACCGCACCCTTTACGCTGCGGGTCGGCGTCCAGGTTTTTTTTCCGCCTTCAACAAACTGTCCTTGTGACTGCATAACTATTGCATATTCAATCCTTGCATGTACGTGTGCCGTACTGCAATTTTTATGGTACCGTTTCGTTCAACTTGAACTGCCAGGCTTCCTGCCTGCTAGCAGCGGCGGGAAGACCAGTCGCTCGCCCCCTCAAGTTCAGTTATTTCCCACTGCCGCGATGGTGCTAAGGGCAGCCAGTGGCTTTTTGTCCACCTCGCTCCTGCCGCCCCCAGCACTGGCAACTTCAGCATGCACACATGCTGCTGACATAAGCACACACCTCAACTGCTGATGCTCAGGCTGTTGCTGCCGTTGCGCCTGCTGAGCTTAGCTGCCCGCACTTACTAACCTCTATTTGCAGAACGGGCTGCCCTGCCGTGCAGTTTTCATAGCATAAGTGTTCCGTCTCACGGCAATCGCTTGCTCCTTCATGTCCGCTAGAGCTGCACGTAATGGCATTTCTCGCAACGCAGCAAAAGCAGATGCGCAGCAACGCGGCAAAGCAGATGCGCAACGCGCATGGCGAGGCACCACGCAAATGGCTCACAAAGCTACTCTCGCTTCACAGTTGCTCCAATAGAAAACAAACTGTCTTTGTGGCAGCGCCAATGCTGCATGTCATTATTGTTGTTAAAGGTGGGAACTTTGCGATAATATGAAGGAGTGTCAGAAAAGCCAGCACTGCTTCACAAGCTGTCTCCCTTGATAAGCTGCATGCCACAGGTCCCTTGCTGCCAGAACCCTTCAACAGAAGGGGCCACCAACCGCTGCCGAGTCTCTATCTGCCGCCGCCAGCTCCAGCTCCAGCTTCCACCACCCCGTGTTCACTTGAGGCGAGGCTGTGTCACCTCCTGCACCTGCTGACATACTAATCCAGCTGCAGGCGCCCAGACGGCAGCTTGCGCAAGCTTACCAGCTGCCACGGCAACTGCCTGCCTGCAGGAAGGCATGGCGCATGTGGATTGCTTAGGCTGCTGGTGCAGCTCCACTAGGCTGATGAAGCAGGCTAAGGGCTGCAGGCAACACGCCACACGAACAGCAAGCAGGCAGGGAAGCACCAATACTAGTGACGTCACGGGGGGGGGGAGGGGGGGGGGGGCTGTTTCCAGCATGCCTGTTGCTGGTGTTGTGGCGGCAGCCAGGACTGCGGCTGCCATGGCTGCGGTTGATCTTGCTGCACATAATGTCAATTTTGTTGCTCGCGTTGCTGCTGCTGCTGCTGCTGCCACCATCGCGTTGGCCCTATTATGTGGCGAGATCAGCTACCCTCGCAAAGGCGCCTGCTCCAGGGTGAGGCCGTGCTCCACCGCTCCTGCCAGAGCTTCCTGCGAGTTGGCAAATGCCATGTGCGCCGAGGATCCCAGAAGCTGCTGCCGCTGCTGCCAAAGGCGCAGGCTGTATGGATGCACTGCCGTCGCGCTTGCTGCCAGCTCTGCCGCTGCCTGAGGCGATACCGCTGCTGCTGCTGCAACAACCTGCGGACAGGGGAGCGAGGAAAGCACGTAGAAGCAGTACAGTGCAAAGGAACCCGACAGTGCACATGCACAGCGACCACAGTTGCCAGGGGGACTTGCCTGGGCCCACAGGACTGATGATGCGGGTGGTGTGCTGCTTGCCAGGGCCGTGGCAGCACAAGGCAGCGCCCAGCTCAGCACAGGGCATCTCCAAAGGACAGCGCCAGCCTGCTGCCCTGGCAGGTGCGCCATTCCTGTCTCAGCTACGGCGACTGCTTGCTGCAAGACCGCCGCCGCAGCGACCGCTGTTGCCGCGGTGCAGGCAGGGATTGCCTCCTCTAGCAGCAGCACCTGCAGGCGCAGGGGCAGCTCCCGCAGGAGCGAAGGCGGCGGCAGCGGAGGTGCTGCCAATGCAGGTGGCTTGAGCACTGCTGCAGCCAGCGGGTCTGTCCACCGCCCCTGCTGCAAGGGTGGCCAGACCAGCGGCTGCTGCTCAGCCCACCTTGCACCTGCACCAGCAAGGATCTGCTGCACTGCTGTGGCGTCCACTGCCGCACCACCAGCTGCAACCAACGCAGCCAGCGACGCCACCTCTTGCTGCCCCAAGGGCTCTGCTGTGGCACTGCTTGCTGCCCAGGCCTTGAAGGCGGCTGAGAGTGCTGTCAGCCCTGCCTTCAGGTGCTTCTGCTGCGCGTGGCCTGGCTGGCTGCCATGCTGCATCAGCAACTGATGCATAGTGGCAGCGAAGCACGTATATGCACATGCTGCAGCGTCGCCATGCTGCCTGGCCATCATCTGCTGCAACGCGCCAGCAGTGGCAGCCTCCATTTCTTCAGCTGCTAGCGCCAAAGCTGACGGTGAGCTGCTGGGCTGCAGCATGGCGTGCAGTGGCAGCGATGCCGGCCACACTTGCCCCGCATCCTACAGGCAGAGATAGCGCTGAAAGTCACCAGGCAAGGCGAAAGCAGGCAGCACGGGAAGCACAGCGCCGCAGCATGCTCAATGATGCAAGGGCTCACCGCATCATTATAAGCCATGGCCCAGAATGCCAGCAGATGACCCGCGGCAGTCGCTGCCCGCGCGGTCCTGCTGCCTGCCACAGCTGCCACCAATGCCGTGGCAGCCGCAGGGTGCAGCCGACCATGCAAGCAAGCAAGCAGCACTGGGTTGGAGTGTTCAGCTGCAGCAGCGGCCGCCACCACCACTGCCTCCTGCAGCAGCACCACCAGCTCGGCAGATGGCGACACAGAGGCACGGGCGCTGGCCTGCCACTGCTGCTGCGCTGCTGTAAGCACAGCCAGGCAAGCCGGCGGAAGCGTGAACCCACTGATGGCAGTGACACCCACGATATCCGCCAGCAGCGAGCTGCTGGGCGCTGCAAAGCTGTCGAGGCGCAGCACCGCCAGCAGCATGCCGCACTGCGCCATCAGCATTGCACTGGGCTGGTGCTGCGCCGCAAGCGCTGCTATGGCCTGCCCGCGTGCCCTCTGCTCCTGTGACAGGCCGCGCTCCACTTGCAATACACCTGGGCTGGGCAGAAGCCCAAGGCCGCCGGCGCCCGCCAGCAGCGATGCCCGGCACGCCGCCGCCGTAGCCCTGTGCTGCTCCACTGCTGGTGCTGATGGCCAGCCGCGCAGCAGCTCGGCCAGTGCCGGCTGCTCGTAGCCCAGGCTGTGCTCCGCTGCCAGTGGCAGGCGGCCATGCGCAGCGGCGCATGCGCAGCAGACGGTGAGCATGCAGAGCAGGCGCGGATGGTGGTGTAGCTCTAACAGCAGCGCCGCCTTGCTGCGCAGCAGGAGCGACTGCCCGCCGCCGCTACCCAGGTCTGCGCTCGCCCACTGCAGCAGCGCCTCGTGGCTGCCGGGCTGCTCCGCTGCGCACAGCAGCTGCAGCAGGCGCAGGCCCAGGTCCAGTGCAGCAGTGGCCTGGGCCCCGGGCAACGCTCCGCTGCTGTGGCTGCACTGCCCCAGGACCGGCTTGCACAGCGACAGGATGCCGCGCTGTAGTATCGCCGCAGCCTCGTGCCATGCACGCTGCTGCTCCACTGCCGTAAGCCACAGGCGGTAGCTGTGCGGTGCAAACAGCAGCGCAGAATCTGTCATCGTGGCTGCTGCTCCTACTTGGGGGAGGGATGATGAAGAGGGAGATGGCAGGCATGATAAGACGGCCGAGATAGGAGCGACGAGGTGGGAGCAGCAACGGCAACCATGCCGCTACTCTCAGTGTCACATGCAGTGCCGCGCGACTGACAAAGGCAGAGAACTGCAACAAATCGCACACGCACCCGGCTGCTTGCAGTACAGCTTTGCATATAAGCACCAAAGAGCAGAGCTATGTCGGTTGTGCTCCAGCCCCCGCTTCAGCACCAGAAGCATCTCCTCACGCACGGCTGCAGTGAGGATCAGGGTGAGGCTAGTTGGACAGGCTTACGCAGATTCGGGAAGAGGAATTGCCAGCAGAGGTAGTATGAGCAGGATGCACCACCAAGCAGCTCAGCGCGCACCTGGTAATAACACGCCGCCAACGCTGCCGCTGGTAGCACGATCCTGTGCGCCCTCGACAGCATGTCGAACCGCGTAGCCCAGCCAGAGCTGTTCATCCTGTTCATCCTGAGCCAGCAACTGCTCATACTGCTGCTGCCAATGCTGCTGCTGCTTGTCGGGCGATGACCCGCCGACCTTGCCGCACGGGCCTGCACCGTGCTCGGCTGCCGCAGGACCCTGCTGGACGGTCTGCCAGCTGGTCTGCAACAGCGTGGGCAGTGCTCGGCCGCTCACTGCTGTGCCGCCCGGCAGCAGCTGCCAGCGCAGCGCCGCGCGTAACCCGCTCTTTGCAACAACATGTGCCATGGTCGGCGGCTCAAGCTGCACCGCTGGCGCCAGCAGCAGCGACGAGAATGGCCTGATCAGGCAGCCAGCAGCCCCGCCCAACACAACAGCCCAATGCCCGCTGACCGCATATCGCGGCACCTGCTGCTCCAGCGCCACAGCCCGCACCGCTGCGTCTGTCACACGGGCCCGCTTCTGCTGACGCTGCTCGTGCCCTGGCTGCAGCTGGTCCTTGCATTCATCCGCTGCCATTTGGAACCTGTGGCAGGAGAGGGGGGCGAGGCATAAAGCCTGGTGTGTTAGAGGCCGTGCTTGGCCAGAAAAACGTGCGGCACAGTGCACCTGGGCACAATACCAATACATGCCATGGTACCCCAGCTCCCCACCCATGCCATCACCTGCAGGCCGCGTCGTGGCAGCTGCCTCGCAGCTCATAGGGGCAGAGGGGCCAGTCAAGCGTGAGGGGTGTTGGTGCTGCCACTGCTGCTCCGCCTGCACGCGCATCCTCTGCGGCCGTTTGCAGTACTGCTGGCGCTAACAGCGGTGCGAGCAGGCCCTCAGTGGCGAGCATGGTAATGGGGCTGCTGCCCAGGCAAGCCTTCAGCTCTTCCAGCAGCGCAATCTGTACAGCTGGTAGCTGATGCAACGGCAGCTGCTGCTGCGGCTGCCATTGCTGGTGGATTGGGCGTGCATTGCTGGGCATGCATTGCTGGGCGTGCATTGCTGCACCAGGCGCCGGTGTTGAAAACACGGGCAGGTGGCGGCCAGTGCTGGCTCTGCTGCTGCCACGAGCACCTGCCCCTGCGCCAGGCACCAGGTCTGCATAGCTTGACAGCTCTCTGCTGCCCCCGTACGCTGCGCCAGCATCACTACCTCTGCGTTGTTGCAGCACCGCCTGCGCTGCGTGCAGGCCAAGCGGCGCCGCAGGCTGCCACCCCTGGGGCTGGCCCTGCTTGCTTGAAGCTGCCGGCATGGCTGCAGCCTGTGCAGGCGGCGCTGCCTGTCGGGGCGCAGGTGGTGGCAGCCCCGGCGTAAGCAGCAGCCTCACACGCTCGCCGTCGCCGCTGCTGCTCATAAGCAGCACAACTCGAACAGCCTGCAGCTCCTGCTGCTCTTGAGAACGCTGCGTCAACTGCCACTGCTGGTGAAGCTGCTGCTGCACTGCTGCTGCCGCAAATTTGAAGGCCGCTGATGTCTTTGCCACATCGACTGCCGCTGCCGCTGCCTCGATGGAGGTGGCGGCCGCGGTGGCAGCGGCCAGCAGGGAGCGTGCTGCTCGTGCGCCCTGGACTGGCAACGTATTGGGCTGGTGCCGCTTGTCACTTGCTTTCTTCTCTGGCGCTACTTCAGGCATCACCGCTGGACCTGGCTGCTCTGCACGCTCGGGCATAGCTGGAGATGCAATAGCTGCAGGCCGGGTGGGCGCCTGCGCTGAGGCCGCCTCCGACACCAATGCCTCTGCAGCCGTCTCCTGCTCAACTATTGCTGCTGCCGCAGTCGCTCGAGCAGCTGCTGGCCAGGGTGCACCGCCCGCTACAACCGCAGCAGGCCGGCTTGCAGGTATCTGCGCGGCTGCCGAGAGACTGGCTGCAAGGTCGCTTGCAGCTGCTGCTGCTGGCTGCGCCACTGTTCCGGGCTTGGTGGCGAGGCGGCGTACTGGGCGCAGGCTGAAACGCAAAGGCGCGGCAAGTGCAGGCGCTGCTGCTGCCTGCTGCTGCTTGGCGGCAACGACGGAAAGCACAGCCGCAGCCTCCGCAGCAATTGCTGACGCTGCAGGAGGAACCGCATCAGCGTCGGCCGCCTGGTGGCACCAACTGATTGGTGCCGCCTTGTTGACAGCCTGACCTCCAAGACCTTCAGCTGCTGCTGCTGCTGCTGCTTCTGCTCCTCCACTGCCATCAGCTATAGCAAACAGCTCTGGCGCTGCAATGACACGCCACCGGCTGCTGCTGCTTTCGGTCATGTCAAGCTGCAGCAGGCCCTCCCGCTGCATGGCCTGCACAGACGGGCCAAAAGTGGCAACAAGGGTAAATTGGAGGCAGGACGAGCCAGAGAATGCAAGCAGGGCAGGGGCAGCCGGCAAGCAGGGTACAGGCAGCCAGAGCAGGCACGCACCAACACCAGCTGCGAGAATGAGGCACCAACATCCTTGCGGCACCCAAAGCCACGTTGCACGCGCTGCAGGGACACGAGCGAAGAGTTCGATGGGCGGGCCAGTTTTCGGGTGAGAGCACAACAATGGATTGCAGCGCGCAGCCAGCCACCCTGAAGGTCCGCCAGCCCGACAAAGCAGGGCGCACCTCCATCTGCGTCTCAATGCGGCTGGCAGAGAATGGAAAGCGCCAAGTCTTGCAACAGCGCCGAAGGGCCTGTATAAAGAGGCGCCGCACGCTGCAGTACGGGACAGCAGCAGGCAAGTGAGGACACTGGCGGCCAAGGTATGAAGACAGCTTTGAACACACATGTGTGCGTGATAGAGCCCGCACCTGTCGCTGACTCGAAGGTGACAAATTGTGCCTGATGGTGCCTTCACTGCCGACTTGTCGCCTGCTGCCGCGCGCCGCAATACGCCAGCACTCGCTGCTGGCGCGCCAACCGGGGCGGCAGCGTCCGGGGTTGCTGAGCGGCGGCTGGTAGGCGACTCTCGCAGCGCCCGCGGGTGCCCAGATCCTGCTATGCGCGCTCGGCTCCCGCCATTGCGTGGCGGGAGGAGGGGCTCCGTATCGCTGCTGCTCCAGCTCCTGCTGCTCCTGCAAGTGCTGCCCGTGCTAGCTGACGTGCTGCAGTTACGACTGGACAAGGGCGCCTGATGTCGCTCGCCCCCAATGCTGCGTGCTCGCTGCCGATCCTGCTGCTCTCTTCCTGTGTGCCCACTGCGGCTGCGACTGCGCTTGCAGCTACCAAAAGGCGCTGCGGACTGCTGCTGAATTGGCTGCTGCGGCGGCGGGAAGGGCAGTCCCTGCATCGCCTCACACTGCGGCTTGCCCGAGGCATTTGCAACGGCCGACTCGGCAGCGCCGGCGTTACCGTCCATTGGTGGCATGGGCAGCACATTGCCAGGCGCTGCTGCTGTTGCTGCCGGGGGGAAAATTGTTCCGCTTGGCAGCACAAGTTGTTGCTCCCGCTGTCCACCAGCACTTGCCCGCTGCGCCATTGCAGCAAGGGCTGCCAGCTGCTGCTGCCGCCGCTTCCGTGCCGCCTCTGCCACGCTACCCAGCACAGGCAGATCAGCACCCAGTTCCTGCGGCCCACCCTCCAAATTCGGCACAGCATCGTGGCCAAGCTCCTGCTGCACGTGCCTCTCCTGCTCGTTCAGCTGCTCCCAGGACGCAACCGAGTCAAGCTGCAGCTGTTGCAGCAACTGGCGCTTGAGCAGCAGCCGCTTCTTTTTAGCCTGCGCATGGGGAGTCGGGCCGACCAGGGTCCAGGGAGGATACACGGTAACACGGAGGCGAGTTTACAATAGGCTCGGCTTGACCGGTAGGAGCCAGCTAAACCTGTTGTTTCTGCCCAAGCATGCAGGAGAATGTAGGCGCAGGCAGACCGAAGCTTGCCTGCAAATACGCCAGCTCGTTAGCCTCCACGCCATGATCGCGCTGCCACCTGGGCAACGCCTGCAACAGCCCCGGGGGAACCGCCGCCGAGGCACCACTTCCTCCTGCTACGTCACTTTGGTGCGCGTCGGTGCCTAGCTGCAGGAGCGGGCCGAAAGGGTCCTGCGCTGCGGAACCTGCTTCTGGCGCCAGCGGTGCTCCCGCTGCTGCTGCTGCTCGATCAGCTGCTGCGGTGATCACCACCCCGGCTGCTGCTTGGGCATCGCCAGCTGCCGGCTGCTGCGGCGGCAACAGTGCCTGTGTTTGCTGCTGGCGTTGCTGCTGCAGGTCCTCAGGCTGTGGCGCGCTGGCCAGAGACTGCAGGAAAGCATCGGCTGCTGCGGCAGCATCTTGCAGCCCTGCTGCGACACGCTCCTCAGAGGTCGCGCTGGGCACAGCAGCCGACCACTGCTTGCCAAGCACTCTCTGCTGGTGGTGGTGCTGCTGCTGTTGCTGCTCTGCGTCGCTGGTGGCCATGGAGCTAGGCATGCTGGTGCTGCGACCAAGGCGTGCCGGAGCTGGAAACACAGGAGCGGCAGCGTCTGGCACGCCAGTTGGCAGTGGCGGCGTAGTGCTGCGTGCAGCACCAGGCTTGGGCAGGCGTTGCAGCTGCAGGCAAGGCGGACAGGAGCAACACGGGTGGGGTTAGCAGGCAGAGGCGCAGGAGAGGCAAGGGCGCCCGGCGCGCCCGTGGTCGTGCTCAGCAAGCAACGGCCCCTGACCTGGCTGTTCTTCTGCTCAATGGCCTGGCGCAGGCGCTCCATCTGCGGTGGGCAGCATGGGCGGCAACGGCAGGTTGCGAGGTGCTGCTTGGCGCCTCCCCCCCCCCCCGGCTGGTACCAGGCACGGCAGCGATGTTCGTTCAGGACAAGTGCCGCTCCAGTGTGCCACCCGCCCCACCTCTGCCAGTAGCGACGCCTGCTTGTCCACCACGCCGCCCCTTGGCATGGCTGAGGCAGGCAAATTAGCAGGTAAGTTGGCGGGCACGCCGCCGTGCTGCGCCGCCGCCTTTTCTTGCTGAAGGCGCTTGAAGCTGAGCCGCATGCTCTGAATGGAGCGCAGCAAATCGGCGGGGCGGCCTGGTGGCGCCGCCTCGGGTGCTGCGTCGTCGTCCTCATCATCAAAGTTGATGACGATGCGGTCCATGGGGGGGGGGGTTGATATTGGGAGGCCCTGCAACCATTTTGGCACGAGCAAACAGCGCGTCGGGGACGGGCGGCAGCGGCGAGCTGCACGATGAGCAGGAGCCGTGGCAGCCTTGCATGTGCCGCATGCCCGGCTCCAAACCAGGTGCCGCGAGCAGATGCGCGGCCCCGGGGAGCGGCAGGCGCTGGGCGGCGCGGCACCTGGGCTTTGCCGAGGGCTGGCCCGTCACCTGCTGTGTCAATTCGAGCTCAACACGAGTAGCCGAAGAGGGCACTGCAACCCGCGGACAGAACGGAAGTAGGGTGATGTGAAATGATGGTTCAGGACACACGACATGCCTGTGAAATTCCACTCTGCCGCACTCTCAAGCTACTCTGGCCTTCCTCGGCTCGGTTCAGCCTACTGCGCAGCCAGCGGGATGGCGCCTGCGTCCCACCTTGTGCAGCGCGCCGCTGGTGCGCTCCTTAAACTGTTCAGAAGCACTGGTGAGTACGTCCTCTTCGAGTGATCGTTTCGAGCACGCAGGAACGGCTGGGAGCGGTCGGGTTGGGCCTTCTGGGCCTTCAAAGCCGCCTCTTTTGCCCTTCACCGTTCTTGGCGCTAGCAGAAGGAGGTCGCGGTCGAAGTGGGCCCCTGCGATGGAGTCGAGCGCCCGCCGGCCGCCGCCTCGACGACGGACTGGTGCCCCCGCCGCCGCTTCATGCTGCGAGCGAGCGCTCTCTCCTCTGCCCCTCCACTGCCAAACCTCCCAGGCAACAAGGCTTGGATCCTGGGCACCTCCTTCCTCGTCCTGGCTGTTCCCCTGATCATTGAGATGGACCGCGAGCAGCAGGTGGGGGGTGCATTCCCAGCAGAGCCGTGGGGCGGTGATGCGTTGTTGGCTCACGCAAGCTCGTGTTGGTGGCTGCACACCGTCTCACCCAGCTCACCTGGACCGCTGCAACCCTACCTCTTCCACATTCACAGCTTGTCGAGTTTGAGAGCTCGCAGCTAAACGCGCTGACCGGCCAGTCGCAGCCTGCAGGCGCCACGCCGTGAAGACTTCTTACGCGCTCCAAGCATTCCCCTGTGGCGCCAGCAGCTCGGCTTACGTGTGTAGGCGCAGGCGGTGCGCCTTCAGCAGTTGGAAGTAGCCACCTCATGGGGTCACCTAGCAGCACCTGCAGAAAGCGCAGCAGCCCTGCTTGTACTCTCCGCTCGATCCCACAGCTGCACCGTCGATCGCACGTCTGCCGCCACCGATGCGCGATGTGGGGACACATGTTGAAGCCACCCCTCGACCCTGCCCGCTGCGGCTCCTATTGTGCTCCCTGCATCGTGTCGCTCCTTACTCGCTTCCATTTACATGTGCAAGCAAGAACCGGAAGCAGGGTGGTGTGCAACAGCGGGCTGGGTGGCTCGCAGCAACAGAGAGTGGTACAGGGTACGGTCGAACAGGTGGGAAGGTGTGTGTAATCAGGGCTGCCCATGATTTACAAGGCAAACTAAATATGTCCCGATTGACGAAGTGGGCATCGCCAGGAGCAGGGCAAGCGGTGGCTCCTGCTGGTACCTTGAGGGTCGGCGGAGCACGGGGTAATCAGAGCGTTGCTAGAGTTGGGGCTGGCGGCCTGCTTGCCTGCAGCAGCAAGCGTGCTGGCTGTGGTGGCGGCTGCGCCATGGAGGCCTTGGCGCGCAACTTGGCCAGCTGCTTGGCACCCCCGCTGGTCTAGCGCTTGCTGCTGCCCAGCTTCTGGGCGGGCGTCTTGTGCAGCCTCCTGCTGCTGCCGCCGCCGCTGCTGGCCATGTGCGGCTGCCTCCGCACCTCCACTAACGGCATGCTGTGTGGCTGCGCGCCTTTTGCATGTGCATCTTCCAATCTGATTGTGTGCCTTGGCCAGCAAACTTTGCCTCCGTTTCTTGCAAAGGCCAGCCTGCGGGTTGTTCTAGTTGAAAAGAGGCGACGTGGTAGGCTCCCCCATGCAAACCTCGACCGGCAGGATTCGGATACTTTGATAATATCAATCACTGCATTTGAATGGCACCGCCTGGCATGCATGGCCTGGCAGCGACATACATGCGGTGGCACGGTCAGCACTGGGATGCTGCAGGAGGTGTTAGCTGAGCGAGGCCTGTTCCAGGGCTTGCCATACCGCCCAAGTGTCTCTTTCTTCTAGCCCGTCCGAGTCTCCCATCCAGGTTACTCCTCCCATTTAGGTTACTATCCCTTCCCTGCGTCACCCGCACAGGTTGTGCATGCCCACAACACGTCGTTGGTTGTAGCAGTGGCTGCAAGGCCTCAAGCTCTTACGCACTGTCGAAACTCTCCACCGCCGCTTCCTCCGCCGCATTGCTGGCATGCACCGCACCACCCTCACCGCCGCCACGTACGCTGAATCTGGCCGCCCCCCCTCTCCCTCCATTGGACCCGCCTCGCCGCCAGCTACTGCAGCCGCGTGGCAGCCCTCCCCGATGATCTTCCCGTCGAGCGCGCCTTTCTGGCAGCGCAGCAGCTCTAGCAGCAGCCGCGACAAAGCTGCTGCACCGGCCTCGGCGCCCTGCAGCAGCACCATTTTTCAATTAGTTTTACTTCATTTTTTTGATTTTGAAAACTCCTCACCAGCACGCTCGGCCTTGCAGCCTCCACCCCCGATGATCTGGCAGCCCTGAAACGCCCCGATGTGCGGCATGCAACCGCGCAGCACTGGGCCGCACAATGGTACCGCAACCTGGCGGCTGCCGCCGCCCCCGCTGCAGCAGCCCCTGACCGCCGCAGCAGCGGCTCGCAAAGTGCAGCATACAAGTCCCTTGTCCCTGCCTTCTCCTCATCCCCCCAACCCTACCTTTTCGACCCCTCTATCCCCCACAAACACCGCACCGCTCTTGTCCGCATCCGTTGCGGCAACCATTGGCTCGCTGAGCACACCTCCCGTTTCCAAAAACTGCCGAAAACCAAAAACTGCCGAAAACCAACTCCACCACCACAAACCCTGCTGCTCCTGCGGCACCCACAAATGGCCCGTTGGCACCCCCGTCCTCCTTTGCGACTCTTGCGACATGGCATGGCACTGCCACTGCTTAGACCCTCCCCTCCCAGAGCCCCCACCCGGTGATTGGTTTTGCCCAACTTGTTTTTCCCTCGATCGATGCGTCCCCACCGCTCGCGAGGCAGCCACTGCCCGACGGGCACATGCCCTGCGCTGCCCTCATTGCCCTGCTCCCAAAGAAAACGTGGCACACTTCCTTTTTCAATGCCCCCTCTACACCACCCTCCGCACCCACTTCGCAGACTTATTCCCGCCCTCAATTTCCACCCCACAGGCCTGGCTCGCCCAGCCAGCCTGCGCCCGCACTGCGCAGTACCTCTCCCAATGCTATGAACTCCACTCAAACACTCTCCTCCCCCCGCCCAGTCCCATGAGACCTCTGCTGGCCCCCGTGGACTTTAAATGTAATTGATTGATTGATTGATTGATTGGCCGTCAGCAAGAATGACGATACTTTCACGGAGCCCTGCAGTTTCGGCATTCTCTGCACCCTCTGTCATGCACTGCCATCCGTGTAGCCATCACCCAAACAATCTTTCGTGCTATTTCTAACGCACAGCACCCTTGAAAGCGCCTGCCTGCGTGCAAGCAAGCAGCGCCCGAGATCGCAGGCAGGTGGAGGTGCAGGCAATCGAGTTGCATGAGAGCACTGGGCACATGCTGGGACGGACTTGGGCTGGCTGAAAGTATTGCTAGATGGCACGAAGCCTTGGCTGCCGGTAGACTCTGCATTACTGTTTCCGTTGCCGTGACACACCCGAGCGACGTGTCCAGCATGGAAATGGCTGTGCCCCTGCGGCTCTGTGGAGTGGCGGGAAACGTCCTGGGATTACAACTCCGAGTCTACAATCGCTCAAGCTTCTGTCAAAGCTTGCGCTCCTGACAACAGTGGCAGGGACGTGAAGCTTCCTACGCCAGCCTGCTGAGCGTGATTGCGCACCTGCGCCGCCGTAGACCAGCGGCGGGCGGCCCCGCCGAGCTGAGCGGGGACGGCGGCAAATCTCCCCCCTAAGTCACCTGGGCGTGTCACTTCTTCTTCCATTCCTCACTGCCGGTCGCTGTGTTTTGCTCGGTTGCGTGGGGGGCGATGCCAGGGTTTTTGGGGGGTCTGCGCCGCCTGGCGGCGGCTGGCGGTGAGGGTCAGTAAATTGGCGGTGAAAAAACGTGGCGGTGGCAGCCTTTCTACTGGCGGACTGGGGCTGCCGGCTGCTCATTTCAGGCCAGAGAGGGTACCTCCAGCAGTGCAACCCCTTCTGGAGCCGCGCAGCGAAGTTTTCAGCTTTTTCTCGTCCCAATTGCGCGATTTTGCTTCATTTCAAGCCATTTTAGCAAGTGGAAGCGCTCAAATTCCAGGCAACCTGGCGGTCGCGCGTTGTCACGCGCGAACTTTCCGCCTGTCCCCTGGCGGTGGCGCGCTTCACGCGCCGCCAGTTCTTCCCCGATTTTGTCCCGATTCCGCCAGACTGGCGGACACCGCCAGTTTGGAAAAACCCTGGGCGATGCAAAGCCTGTGCGTGATATCAGTCACTCCCGCAGCCTGGGACGCTCCTGGGACCGACTCTCTCTCTCTCGCTCTTCTTTCGACTCTCCGTGGTGAACGCATGGTGAACGCATGGTGAACTCTCTCATGGTCCAGCCAACTTAGAAGGCCTGGTTATGACATCAACAGCAGCCCCCCTCTTCTCGCTGCTGCGCGCCATCCTGCGGCTGCACCGTCAGCGACTGCCGCCGCCGATGCGATCCATGGGCGACACTTATGTCCTATCAGAGGTGCAAAGGCAAACACGCAGCGGTAAACCCCTCCGGCCGCCGCTGCCGCCGCCGCCCGTGCTCGGGTGCTGCCACCTCGCTGTTTCCTGTTGTCCTTCGACACGACACCCACCTCAATTCCTCGGAGAACCATATTGCAAAGCCTACTCACCTGAACCCCCCCCCCCCCCCCCCCCCCCCCCCCCCCCCAGTTTCGGCGCCACCTTCGCAGCAGCACCACCGAGGCACAGTGGCGCACGTTCGTGGTGGAGTGGCAGCGGTATGCGGCAATGCTGGGCGGCACCGCCGACCAGCAGGTTGCTGCAGCAGAGACAGCTGCAGCCGCTGCGGCACAGCAACAGGCGGGTGCGGGCGGCAGCAGCAGCGATGCGAGTGCGCTGGCAGCCCCTCGACAGCAGGCAGCCAGCGTCACGGCAGCTATTGCTCGTGGGATCGACATGAGTGAGCACCTGCTGGAGCACCTCAGCCCCGACCAGCGCCGCCGTCTGATCAAGCTACAACAGGAGGCGTTGGCACTGGGCACCGAAATGCTGGGCAACGGGGAGCTGGCAGAGCCGCCCGCAGGCGAGGGCGCCAAGGCTTGATGCCGCCAGAGTGCGACGGCGCACGGCGGCAAGGGCAGCGTTGCTCTCTGCTAAGGTCCGTGCTGCCCTGTTAGCCCTGCAGCAGTGTCTGCTTCCCATCCTCCCTGGCTTGTCTGCATCCTGCTCCGACACTTGTTTGTTTGGCCTTTTTGGCGTTGCACCAAGCCAGCATGTTTGCTGGCTCTGTTAAGGAACGTAATTTGGGCCGCAGTTATGGTGGTGTAGCTGGAGGAAATCAGGCAGGCAGGCACCAGGGCTGGGCCGGGCAGGGCAGACCCGACCAGGGGCTTACAGAGTTGAACGCAACGTTGAACGGGAGAAAAGGCGCAATGTTGCCGGCACGACCTGCCCAAAGCGTGTGCCGCTGTGCTGCTGTCCCCCAAGCCAGCTTCCGGTGGCCACCGAGACCCCTTTGTTCGCCGCGCATGCAAGAATTCGTGTCCTGCACCTTCTGGCCTAGCTCCTGGGTCAGCCAGCTGGCATCCCTGTCCCCCCGCCTTCTAGCCCCGCCGCGTTCTTGCTGCGCCGCTCCGCCACTGCTCCGCAATCTACACAGCAGCCAGGCAGCTGCACACGCCCCAGCGGAAGCAGGCCTCGGGCACGTTGACGGGCGCGCGATGGAGAAAAATCCCTGGTACAAGAACGTGGATGGGCCCTTCCTCCAGTGGCAGGGCCCTGTGGGCATCAAAGAGGACGGCGGAGGGTGCACTCGGGCGCGGGGGCGGGTAGGCCCGATGGTCGTTCACCGAGCCGCGGCTAGCCGCGACTATGAGGGTGCGTGTGGTGCCCGTGTTAGTGTTCAAACGCGCTTGGGAGAGCAAGGGAGCGCGTGCGGTGGCAGGAAGGCGAGGGGAGCGACTGCGAGGCGGAGGCTGAGCAGCGGAGCCGCCAGTGCCCGCACCGCAGCGGCGAGTAGTTTGGGTTGTGGGTCGCGGAGCTTTGTCACGCAAAAGTTTTCACCGCTCCGGCGCGGCTGTGCATGTCCATCACTTCCCAGCTTTGCGGCCTGACCCACTTGCAGCAATCGTCAAGGCGGTCGGCGAAGGGCATGATGTGAACGAGGTGGAGGCAGCGGGCAACACGCCGCTGCACTTTGCCTGCTACGAGGGCTGGCTGGAGGGGTGAGCGCTCGTGGGGGATGAAGACAGGCTGAGAAAGCGGCAAACGTGGCAGCAGTCTGCAGGTGATGCCGTCCCCCAACCCGGACTGCTGCCTTACCTTTTCCTGCAGCTGCGACCTGCTGCTCAGCCTGGGCGCCAAGGTCAACGCCAGCAACAACGCGGGCGACCGGTGAGGCTCGCAGCAGGAGGGTTGGCGAGCACTGGCAGGAGCAGACCTGCACAGTGGGCGCTGCACCGTGGCGCACCGGTTGTGGCGAGCTCCCACAGTTGCCTCGCTGCACTGCAGGGCGTGGCACTGGGCGCGCAACATGGGTCACACAGAGGTGATGGACTTCATCGACAAGGTGGGCTGGAGGCCGGTGTTGGCCGCTTGCTGCTGTCGTAAACTGCAAGCCCAGCACTTTCTGCAATCGATGGCCTGCTGGCCCCCGAGCCTGCCTGCAGAACGGCGGGCGGCAGGACCAAGGGCAGGTGCTGGTGCAGGACCACGTGCCCAAAGTCAAGGTGGGGGGGCGGCTGGGAGGTGCAAAAGCTGTGCAACCGCCAGTCTACAGTTGAAAAGCCTGCCCCTTGCTGTCTGCTACCAGTACCGCCTACAGCTTGCGGACCTGTCCCTGAAGCTGCACTTGCCGAGCCGAGCTCATGCGTGCCCTTGCCCCCCAGTGTCCACCCTTTCCCCCTGCAGGACTTTTACCAGAAGGAGTGCTGGGCACACCACCCCAAGCCGCACCAGGAGTACATTGATGCACGCAAGAAGCAGGTGGGGTGGATGGCAGGATGGCTGCCAATCAAAAAGGTGTGCAGCACAGCCAACAGCTCAGGTCGAAGCTGCAGCTGAGGGGCTGCTGTCGCCCATCGCAACAATCCGCTGCCCTGCCTCTGCTCTCTGCCACAGGATGAGGCGCTGCTGGCAGAACGCAACAAGCTGGTCCCGGGCATGTGATGGTGGTTTGAGGCAGTGGCGCTCGGCAGCGCGCATGGCCGCATGGCTGCCTTGCAGGCAACGCATTGGATCCTGTAGCACCGTAAACAATGTAAAGAATGCACTCGCATACCAGTGGTTAGCACAGCGGACGGCGCGACGCAACGCGGCTCCGCTGCAGCAGCCATGAAGCCATACCCTCCCCGCAACGTCTTGCCTGCGCTTGCTTCTGTGCTTTGCATTCCCCGATCGCGCAGCACCATACACAACCAACCCAGCCGCGGCCGTTTGCGAAGACATTCGCCGCGACTCCTAGAACGGGGGGGCGCTCGCCCGCCTGAACCAATACGGACCAAGGCCCAGTGGTGGAGGCAGCCGCCAGGCGTCCAGCCGCGGGCTTTCCAGCACCAACTGCCAGGAGCCTCAAGCAGGCGAATCCCCCCTCAGCCTGCAGCGAGTTTTAGTCGCCTGTTTGGAAGCGGCAGGCGGCGCCATGGCCACGGCGCCCGCGGCTGAGCCCGGCCGCCGCCGCCAGCCCGACTCTTCCACCGTCGCCTTGGCCGCTGCTGCTCACGGCAGCGTGCCACCCAGCCCACACGACGTGCCCAGCCCACGCGTGAAGGTGCTGATGGAAGATGTGAGCACGCCTCCAACGACTCCCACAGCGCGCCGCCCACGCGCCAAGCAGGGCGACGAGTCCGGCCGTGGCGGCATCCCTGCAGCACTGCTGTTCGGCGCTGGTGTGCTGCTGCTGATGATCGTCGGCGTGGCGGCCTCGGAGCACAAGCTGCGCCTGTTCAAGATGGGGGTGAGATGTGCATGGATACTAGCAGCTGGCTGGGGTGTTTGCTTACCTGCGCAGCATGCCATGCGGTGCCTGCCTGCGACCCTGCACGTGCACCCTCTCACCACTTCGTGCAGGCCGTCGCGGTGCCGGCACCACGCCTGTCGTCCGCTTCGTTTGTGCAGCAGGATCAGGAAAATGGTGGCAGCAACAGCGGTGGTGCAGCAGTTGCAAACGGCACTTTTGCCGCCCTTTTCTCCACTGCGGCAGCCGCGGTGGCGGAGCAGCTGAGCGCCGATGGCTTCCCGCTGCACCACCAGTCGCAGCCCAAGGCCACACACAAAGCGGCAGATGGAGAGGGAGGGGTGCTGGCCAGAGGCAGCAGCAGCAACAGCAGCAGCAGCGTGGCAGGCAACAGCGAGGAAGGCAGGAGCAACATTGGACTGCCCAGCCGCCACGCGGTGCCAGCAAAGTGGTGGCTGCGCTGCGCTGTCGTCAACAACTTACTCTTTCACATTGACGTGATGGCAGGCTGGGCGTATGCCTTCCAGGTGAGTGAGGGGCTGTCTGCAGGGAATTGGTGGGAGCGCTCTGGTTCGAGATGGCACGCTGCACACACAGGGCACGTCACCCTGCACGGCAACACCACTGCTTCTTCGAGCACCAAACCGGGCTTTCTGTCCCCTCGCTGTGCGTGCAGTCGGCTGGTTGCCATGTGACCGTGTATCAGAACGAGCGCAGCCTGGGCATTGAGGTGGGGCACGGGCCTGGCGTGTGTGGGCCTGCTACTACCTGCATGTGCTGTTGCATGTCTGGTGCTGCTAGTTATTGCTCATTGTCCGCATCCTGGTCTGCCAAATCGCTTTCCCTCCCTCCCTCCCTCCCTCCCTCATCCAGGACATCATGTCCGCCTGGTTCACAGGCCGCTTTCGCAAGCCAGAGCTCTTCCCTGGCGAGGCGGGCGATGTGAGGCTCCAAAGGGAGGGCCGTGGAGGAGCAGGGGATCCACCAAGGCCTCAGTTTGCAAGCCTGCACTTGCTGGCCCGCATTAGCGCGCGGGCCAATGCACGTTACCCTTGCTCGTTATGACCCGCTGAGGCATCTGTCCTGCTGGGCCCACCCACCACCCACTTCCCACAGTACCACATCGTCATCCTTCCCACTTTTCGGGACCAACATGCCGAGCTGGTACGGCAGTCGAGAGGCGCAACAAGCCTGGGAGGGGCATGTGGGGATAGAAAAAGGTCCAACGAAGCAGGGTTTAACTGCACACGTAGCACCCCTGTGCACACAGCACCCCCTTTTGCCACCGCATTTTCATTTCCCCCGCGCAGGTGCAGTACCTGCTGCAGCTGCCGCGCCTCAAGCGTCAGCGCTACTTCCTCACGCAGCACAATCCGGGTGTGTGCACCTCCTATGTACTTGCCGCGGCAACGTGCCTATGCGTGCTTCCTAATATGTCTACTCGTCAGTCGGTAGTCGCCGTCTTCGACCTGCCAACACACAAGTTTGTCCACGTTCAAATCCTGTCTACGCTTTGTTCTGCAGACTGGCTGCTTAATCACCCCAATGTCGACATCCTGCAGCAGCAGCTGCTGGCGCCGCTGCTGTCTGTGGCGCGCGCGCGCGGTGCTGCAGAGACGGCTCTGGCAGAGGCCGGCAAGGGCATAGCGGCCATGGCGCTACCGCCGCTGCTGCGGGTGCAGGTGGTTACGCTGGCTCCCTGCGTCTCTAACTACACCCTCCAATTTATGAAGGAGATGGCCTTCAACATCACAGAAGGCCACACGTATGCAGGTGCACTGGGGGCTGCAAAGTCTGTGCAGCCTCTCAACTGAGCCGCACGGAGCGACGTGCTGTGCTGCCGGCGCGGTGAACCTGGCTTTGCCTGGCCTGTTGCCCAACCCGATGTGCCCCCTCTGTCACTCTTCCATTTCAGTTACCCGAAGAATACTCAGCCCCTGCCACCCCTGCTTGCCCCTGCAGAACGTGTGGGCTCGTTCCGCGTGCGGTCCGACGCAGGGCAAGGCGCAGGCGACGATGACACCGAGGGCCTGCGCCAGTGGATTGACAGTGCTGTCGATGTGGGGGTACCCTGGCTGTCGCCCCTGGTGCCCTGGCAGCCCGGTTCGGCCGCGGCCGTGCAGGCGCGCATCGATGCGGCAACTGCAGCAGAAGCGGCAACGGAGGCAATAGCTGATGCAACAGCGCAGCTGCGGCGCCTGGCGCTCGCTGACCGCCGCCCAGCATGGCAGCCGCAGAAGGTTAAGCACGAGGGAGGCAGTCGTGATGGCAAGGTTGGCAAGGCAGCCAAGGTAGTGCAACCGCCGGTGCGGCCACCTGCACCGCCGCCGCCTCCGCCGCTGGGGCACGAGGCGGTGGCGCTGCTGGCGGAGCTCAACTTGCACAGCAGCAGAGGAGGCCCGCGCCATATTTGCATCCAGGGCAAGCTGGAGAACAGCCGGCGCAACTACACCGCGGCTTTTCAGGCCATCAGGTGCCTGTTGGGGGGACGTGTGGGCAAGAAGCAGGCCCAAGGCTGGCTGGCTGCAGGCCCTGGTTGCGAGCTGCTGATATCACGCGATGGCCCTCCCTGTTTCTGAAGCCACCCCGTGGTGCTGCGCCAGCTACGCACAAGCGGCGAGCGCCTGCTGCTGCTGGGCCACTGCAGCAAGTGGGAGAGTGTGGTGATCCCCGAGGATGTGGCGGATGTGGTGGTAGTTTTGGAGTCGCTGCCGTTTTCAGTGAGTTGCAAGTGGGCTGGGAGCGGAGGAAGTCGTGTCGTTAGGCCGAGTGTGATTGTGCTGGCACTGCACGAAGTTGCGAGCGCCGTTGCATGAGGGCGGCTCCATGTGCAGGCAGCACCAGGGACCCACAATGCCGTCGTACCCGTGTTTGCAGCTTTTCTTCGAGACGCTGTCCAAGTGCCGGGCCATCTTGCTGGCGTTTGCCACAGGTGCACGCTGGGACTGAGGCGGCAGGGACTGGTGTGTTGTGCCAGATTATTTAGTCGCTTCAATTCCAACTAGATGACCCCACCAACACCACCGCCCCACACGCACACACGCACGCACCGCCCACACACACACCGCATCGCCTCACGTCTGCCCTCCAGACGAGTATTATGCCAAGAAGAGCAGCAGCACTATTGCTGCTGCCATCAACGTGGGTGTGCCGCTCGTGGCGGAACGCAGGTGACCCCGTGGCAGGAGGGTGGTGCCTGTGTGGCGACGACGGCCTTGCTTGCTAGCCCTCGTACGCCCTGCTTGCCTCCAGTTGCCCTCAAGAAGACCTTGCCTGCCCTTCCAATCTGCCTTTCCCCGCCCCGCCCCAACCTCTCGTCCAGGACGCTGCTAGCCTATAATTTCCTGAAGCCCGATGCCTGCTTTGTGTACGACGACTCGATACCGAGCACAATGCACACCACGGCCAAGCCGGGGCCCAGTGCAAGCCAGCAGCACAAGGGCACCCTCGCAGAGGGAAAGGAGGAGGCAGCGGAGCGCCTGCTGCTGCTGTCCAACGGCAATGCGGCCTCTAGCAAAGGCAAGGCCAGGTCGGCACTAAAGCAGCACAAGCAGGCGCCGCTGTCGCCACGACAGCACAAGGCACCGCCGCCGCAGCAGCAGCGTGCAGACGAACTTGAGGAGCCGCAGGCAGGCAGCTACAGCGCGGCTCTGCTGGCGGCGCTGCGGTCAGAGAGCAGCGCCGCGGCGCGGCGCGCTGTCAAGGAGATGAAGGTGGCAGTGATGGGGCACAATGCAGCCGTGGCTGCCGCCTTCATGGCGGACACAGCGAGGCAGTTCAGCGAGGCAGAGCGTGCCGCCGACGGTGCCTGGTGGGCGAGGCGCAGGGCAGCGCGTGATGCGGCAGATCCAGAGGCCTCCTGGCCGCTGCAGCAGCCACGGCATCCGTTGCTCATGAAACATCGCGAGTGGCGGCGCCAGCAGCGGTAGCGTCGGCGTGCCGCAGTCAGCGGCCCTGTAAAGTCCCCTCATGGCGTTTCAGGTATATGTATACATCCATCGATAAAAGCTCTGAATGTGCAGCGGGCAAACGCAAGAGATAGGCAAGAGGGGAGCGGGCAAACGCAAGAGATAGGCAAGAGGGGACTCGTTTTCCCCGCTTGGACTGTATTTTGACTGGCGTTCCCCAGCGATCCTGGGTTGACGGGGAATGCCTCGTGGAGACGAGACGGGGAAAGCATACTACATTTGGGGCGTTCCCCAGGAAATCCCTGCTCCTACCGCCCATTTATGGCAAACGCTGCTAAAAAGCTCGGCAAATCAGCTGCAATGAACTGCACTGGGGGCAACAAGGTCGAGGCGGGCGCGCCGCACTCAGCACGCCCCATGAAGCAGTGCCTCAGGCGCCGCTCGCTCTGTCTCTCTGCGTGGTTCTTCTCTGAGGAACCGAACGAAGCGGGCTGTTCCGGCCGTATAGACTGGCGCGCACTAGTATGCCTCACTCGGCCGAACTCGCATCCAAGCGGCGCTGGGTGGCCGTCGTAGAGCAACATGGGCCTCTGGTGAACGGGAAGGTGAGAGCTGGGCGGCTCTACTTTGCTCGGGCCCGAGGGTTCTTGAGGGGTTACTGCTGGCGCAAGGTCTGGCGCTGGGGCACCTGTTTTAGCCTTGTTTTGGCTCGTTCGGGCGTTGGAGAGGGGGCGGTAGCAGGCAAGCCGACTCGCTGCGATTGTTTTTCCGAGGGAAATCAAGATTGGGCCGCTCCCTCCCTCCCGCCCGTAGACGAGCCCCAGGCACGAAGCTTGCATGTTAGACGACAACGCCCGGCGCCAACGTCTCGAGGTGCGCCTACCCGCCTTCATGCGCGGGCGCGGCCGCTCACATTGGCCGCTCGTTCACGGCGCTCCGCAACACCAGAGGCAGCCGGCCTCGGGCGCTTCCGCCATCTCGCTTGCCTGCAGGAGAAGCTGGCCTGTGCCGAGTCCAAGCGGCAGCAGCGCCTGGCTGCGGTGGTGGGTCGTACGGCGCGGCGGCATGCCGAGGTGGCGGCCCGCGCGGCGGCGCTCAGGGCGCAGCAGGCCGCACTGGCGACGCAGCTCGACGCGCACCTCTTGCAGGCGCAGGCAGTGCGTGACGAGCGGATGGCCGCCACTGTGGCACGTGCAGGCCATGCGGTGCGTTTCTGCCGCTCTTTGGGGTAGATGTGTCGATCGATCGAAACCTAGAGTGCTACGTTGGTCCCAGCCAGCTGCCTTGCCGTCTGCCGCCTGTGCTGCGTGCTCCTGTTGCCCACCTCGCCTAGTTCTGCAGTTGCGATATCCCTGCTCATACCCCCTGCTTCCACATCCTTCCCTTGACCCACAGGTGGCGCGCGCGCGCGAGGCAGCGGCTGAGCAGAAGCTGCGTGCTGCGATGGAGGCGGCGCGCCGCAAGCTGCACCTGGTGCAGCGCTTGGAGCGTGCAGAGGGGGCTCGCCAGGAGGCGCTAATGGCGGTGATGGCAGGGCAGGCACGCCGTAGCAGCGAGGGCTTCCTGACGCGCGAGGCCGTGCGCCGCACGCAGCTGCGCCGTCGGTCCAGCAGTCGCAAGTTGCAGGCTGCGTGGCGTGCCTTTTGCGAGCACCGCCAGACCACACGTGGGCTCGCTGCTGCGTTTGTGGACACCGGCGTACCTTTCACGTGCGCTGATCTGGGAGGGGTGGGCCAGTTTGGCATACACAGGATGTGGATGGCAGTGCAGCGAGTCGGGACAGCTAGCCAGGCATGCTTTGCGTTGGAGTCGAGCAAGGCCATATGTCCTCGCCCCCCATGCAGCGTGCCACTGGGGCAGGCGACACTTGGGTCACAGGTGCCGTCCACGATAGCCGCCAGCCGATCACCAGCAGCACTGTCGCCGCACGGCGTATCAGCGGATCCAACGCCTGCAGGCACCCCTGATTCCTGCGGAAGCCCCACCAGCAGCGTGCGCCGGCAAGATGGCCGCCTGGCCTCTGCGCCCGTCAGCATTCCGCAGACCCCCACCTCCACCCCACTCTCTACCCCTGGCCCAAGCCTGGCGGGCAGCCCCATTGCCCTGGCACGCCGGCAGGCTGCAGCCGAGCGTTGCGCTACGGCTGGTGCCACTGCGGAGGCTAAGCTGGAGATGCCACCGCTGCGCTCGATTGCAGTGCCCGCCGGGTCGCCGCTGCCTGTGGCGCCAGTGGTAGGCGCAGGCACCTTTGAACACCTGGCGGCCACGCTGTCTGCACGTAGTACGCTCAACGCTGCACAGGTGCCAGGATTGGTTGTAGAGCCAGAAGTGCAGGCGCATTGGTATACCGACGACAGACAGCCGCCTTCACGCTCTCTGGGGGAGGGCCTCAAAGCTCGCTTACCTCAGCTTCCTGCGGTCCCTCCCTGCCCCTTGCAGGCCCTCCTGCAGCGCCTTGAGTCGCGCGTGACTGTCAAAGGCGTGTCGACAGGCTGCTGTGCAGGCCTGCTGCGCCGCCTCTTCCCACGTGTGCCGCCTGGCTGCACTACCGAGCGCTACCCACCCCGCATCTTCCTGTGTGCCTACATGATTCTAGGACACCCTGGTGAGCGTGTGCTGGCCGCACTGCGTGTTTCAGTGCTGGGAGTGTTCTCGAAGGCTTGTGCCTGCTCACACCTCGGTCCGCATAGCCTCTTTAGCCAAACGCGCCTCCACCTACCCCTCTGCCACCCGCCTGCTAGTCTCCGCCCTGCCCCTAGCCTCTACCCACCGACTGGCACCCTTTCTTCCCACCCTACCCATCCTGCCGCGTCCTGCCCTTCCAGCTGTCTGTCAGCCACACCCCTCCACTCACCTCCTGCCACCCACATTCATCCTCCCCTTGGGCAGATGTGGTGTTCAACAAGCAGGGTGAGCGTGAGGACGCGCTGACCTTTGCAGGACAGGACATGCTGGCAACGTTTGAAGCGCTGCTGGCGCGGCTTGCGGACGCACCGCTGGCGGTTGATGGCCCCGGCGCCGAACGCACTGCGTGCGCGGCAGCCGACGAAGAGGGCATGGTGCTGGGCGAGGAGGAGAGGAGTGCTGCGATGGTAGCATCGCTGGCAGCCATGCTACAGGTGCAGAGAGGCGCTGCGAGGAGGGTTGGTGGTAGGCGCTTGCAGGCCAGAGTGTTGAAATCAGCTTCCATCCTGCCTTATTTCAAGTGCTCATGTCTCACCCCGCACCCCTCTCTCTTCTTTCCGCTCTGCAGACATCCTCGAGCGTGGCGAGTCTGCATGCTCGCGCTCTCTCGCTGCTGCGTCTCTGGCTTACTGCGCCCCTGCCCTCTCCTGTCCCTTCAGCGCTTTGACGAGACCTGGGTCGCCTATCTGGAGCAGTTTGTGGCGTGGAAGTCGGCTGATGCAGGTCGGGGGCACCTTGGGGTGAGGGGCATGTGTCATATGAGGGGTAGGGCCAGCTTCAGGCCAGCATCTGGTTGTCGACCTGCCACATATCTTGCTGCCCCCCAGCCTCCTTTCACCCTTCCCCTCTTGATATTTTGTGCCCTGCCACAGCCGGCCTGGAGACTGATCTGATACGTGCGGCGGTTGAGCTGGAGAGGAGCAGGCTGGCCAAGCTGGCCAATGGGGGCAGTGCGACGCCACACCGCCTACGTTCACCAGAGGATCTGCAGGCAAGTGGTGGGCTGACACAGGTAACAGCACAGCAGCATTTGTGGAGGATGCAGCGGCATGGGCGGGCACCAGGAGTGGGCCTGCACCTCTCCATCCTTTATGCACCAAGGCCCCAGGCCGCCCTGCTTCCCTTGTGCAGGCTTTGGGTGCAGCTGCAGACCACGACCTCCAGCTCATTGCAGAGCGCGTGCGGCGTCTGACTGGCACGCAGGGCGCACTGCGCCTTCAGGCTGCACTTGCAGCGGCACGCGCTGCAGCGGCTGCAGAGGCAACAGCGCGAGAGGCTGCAGCCACGGCTGCCTGCGATGTCGAGCCACACTTGCCACCGGCTGCCAGCCTGGCCAGGTGGGCGGGCAAAGTGCGCATCGTGCATGCAGACGATACGAAGCATGCACTGCGCTTGCAATTTGCCTGCAGCGGACCTCGATCCATCCCCCTCTTCTTCCCTCCCTCTGTCTGCCTTCCCCTGCAGGTCCCCCAGCAAGTCGCCCATTAAAAAGGCTTCGCGCAGCCACGGTGCCTATGGGGGCGAGAGCTCCGGCGGGTCGCTGGATGTGGTAACCCCAGAACCCGCCAGTCAGCTGTCTAGGTGAGTGTCCAGCATCGGACCTGATGTAAGCGGCACCAGGTTGCTAAAGATCGAACGCCCCCCCCACCACCACCCACACACACACACACACGCACGCACGCACGCACGCACGCACGCACGCACGCACGCACGCACGCACGCACGCACGCACGCACGCACGCACGCACGCACGCACGCACGCACGCACGCACGCACGCAGTATCGGCGGCGCCGTGCAAATCTCAAGCACACCCTCCAGACCCTCTCATCTGTTCCTTGCCCTCCCACGCACCACCCGCAGCGTCATGTTACTCGGCGCCAGCCCCAGTTCTGGCGCGCTCGTAGCTGCTGCACTTGCACCAGTGGACATGGAGGCTGCGCTGAGCCAGCATCCCAACCTGGGGCTTTGCTGGCAGCTTCTGTATGAGCCACAGTGGCAGGTAGGGCTGGGTTGCACACTGTTTGTGCGCCAGTGTGCTGGTTGCCAATGTCTCTGCTGCTGAGACAGCCCATAGCCCTGCGTTCATGCAAGGACCTGTGTGCTCCTCTTGCTTCCCATTTCTTTGCCCGTCCCACCTGCAGATGCCCACCAGTGAGCTGGAGACTGCTTGGGGCGACGCGCTGGGGCGCACAGACCCCAAGGCAGAGGCACCGCCCAGCCCTGAGGAGCTGGCTGGCATAGACATGAATGCGGTGGCGGCACTCACGCAGCGGCGCATCAAGCGCATCGCAGAGCGTGCTTTTTGGGACGCGGTGCAGGAGAAGCTGGGTGGCGGGCTGAGCGGCGGCAGCGGTGGAGCAGCCAACATGTCGGGCGAGGCGCCGGCTGCTGCCAGCCAGGTGGCTGCCCTGCTGGCCGAGTTGGGTGGGCAGCTTGCAGAGGTGTTGCCGAGCGGCGCTGCGGCAGAGGTGACTGCAGCGCTGGATGCGCAGGCCTTGTCCCACAGCCTGCTGGCCCCGGGAGGCGGCCTGGATGCCCCGGTCCTGCTGCGCCTGCTGGAGTGGTGCGGCAGCCTGGTAGCCATGCACGGCGCGCCTGCCCGCGATGCTGATGCCACAGCTGCTCAGAAGCTGGTGCGCCAGCAGCTGGCCGTGGCTGCGGGAAACGTGAGTGCCACGGCAGCGGTGGCCACACGTGCGCTACGCCTGCTCACCATCCAGCTCAAGCTGCTGCGGGCGGATGCGGGTGAGGGTGGGAGGGTGTGGATAATTGGTTCTTCTAAGGCGCTTCTCGTTTGCGCAGCCTGCATACTCTGCATGTGTTGTGCCTGCTGCTGCTGCGTGTCGGCACTTAGCAAGCTTGCGCTCACCCTACTTCTCTGCACCCCCGCCCTGTAGCCAACGTGCACTTGCATGCGCTGTCGGTGCAGCTGCAGTCAGAGGGTGCCGCCGCATACGCCACCACCAAATTTGAGGCGATGTTGGGGCGGGCTGAGCTGTATCAAGAGGCCCAGCTGAGTGCCTTGCTGCCGCACACGCGTGCCTGGCTGGCCGACGCCTCGGGCCAGCTCCCGCACATTGAGCAGGTGTATGTGGGGAGAAATTTCTCTTCCCTTCGGCAGCACCAAACTCTGCCGCAGTTGCGTGCCGGCTTGGGCTCTGCAAGCTCTGGCTCTGATGTTGCCGCGCAGCAGCGGCGTCTGGTGCTGGCGGCGCCAGTAGATGCACGCAGTTGGCAGGGGTTGGTGCGACAGGGCCTCGTCCGCATGGTGTCTGGTGAAGGCATCATCGGCCGGCTAACCGTGCCAGAGACTCTCCGCCTTGACGCCATGCGCCTGCACGCTGCGCAGGTGCGCAACCTTGCGGGCTGCAGGCGTACCTAGTGCGACGTGAATGTGTGTGTGCCGAGTGACGACGTCGTGCATTTGCTTTTTTACTACCCTGCCCCCCACCCCAGTCAATCCCACCCTTCTTCTGCAGGGTGACTTCCAGCGCCTGCTTGTGCTCACCACCTGCCTCCTGCTGGTGCGGCAGGGTGCTGCGGCTGCTGGGTTGCCATTTGGGCAGTCCGAACTGGCTGCTGCCAAGCGCCGCCTCAGCGCTGTGCTGGCAGACCCATCCATGCGCATGCCCGAGTTGGCGGCCGAGTGCGCGGCACTGGCAGGTGGCGAGGCAGATGCAGGGCGCGAGCGAGCTGTTCAAGACTCTATCCACCGCATGCTCAGCCGCGGTAGCGGCGCCATGAAGGTGTGGGTGTGTCAGGGCCGTGGGTGTGGGGTGGGTGGCGATGTACGGAGAGTGGCATCCTCTGCTGGGCTGCCCTGTTTGGGGCTTGTTGACGTGAGCTCAGCACACCTGTTGTTCTGCCTGACCTGCCCTGCAGGCGCTTACCTCTGGCCTGACCACGGCCCTGCTGGCGCTGCTGCTGTTCGGCCTTGAAACCGTGCACGCGCAGGAGCAGGTGTCGCTGGCGCTGAGGTGTGCCTGGGGGGGATGGGCCGATTAGGTTCCATCTGCAATGGGGAAATGAAAGTGAGCATAATGCGGCAAGTGCACTGGACAGTGTTCTGGGCGAGGAACGGTGCTTTTCTGCCTGCGCTGACATGTCCTCTGCTTCCTCGCAATTTCTTGCCCGACTTCCTGCCGTTCCCGTTGCAGACGCTGCGGCGCGGGTGATCTGGCGGGCGAGGCCGCTGACCTGGCACGCCAGCTGGCCAACATGGCCGCCATCAGCGAGGCGGTGTGCGCACAGTGGTACGACGCTCTCAGCCGCGACCTCCTGTAGACAGCTCACCCATACCACAGGCTCTGCCCCTCTGCGCTGCTTCGACCAGGTAGGTGCCCTTCAGCCCGTGTGGCCCAGCACCGCAGCTCCAGAGAAGCTAAGAAGCCGCAGGCACTGCATGCCAGCACGCCTGATTGTCGCCGACACGGTAACCCGTCCATGGGCGTCCCCGAAGGCATTTTGTGCATGCAAGGTGCCAGCGATATTCACACAGTTCTAGCTCTTTATCCTCTCCCCATCCCTCAGCATTCGTTCGCCTTTAACTCACCCCACCTCAACCCCTGCCCCGGTGTTTGCACGCTTGCATGCGCCCTGCGCCAACACTGCGTCCTTGTAAGAACCCCGCCTTCAAGTGACTCGCTGCCTGCCTTTCGTATGCCGGCCCCCCACCCCACCCCACCCCACATACACCCGCCCCCACACCCACCCACCCCACCCCACCCACCACCCCACCCACACACACCCACACACCACAACCTTTAAAGACTGTAAGAGACTGTAAGCTGGTTTACAGAGGGAGGGGCACAGGTGCCAAGCGGCAGCCACTCACCAGCCGCCACCCAGGTCCCCATCTGCGCCCGGCCGCTGGCCCTTGTTCTTGCTCTTGGTGGAGTTGCGGCTCATGCTAACCATTGCTGCATGCCGTGCCGCCTTGCGCTGCTGCTCGGTCAGGCGGGAGGCCACTCGACGTGCCGCCACCTGCTGCTGCTGCCGCTCGTGTAGGCTGAGGCCCCCCACGCCGGGCGCCACCGGACCCTCCTGATTTGCCTCCTCGCTGGCAGCAGCAGCAGCAGCAGCGCTGCCCCAGGCTGTTGCGCTGCCGATGGTTGATGCACTGCCGTTTCGTGCCCGCGCCGCAGCAGCTCCAGCCAGAGCTTTGGTGCGGCTGCTGCCGTTGTTGTCCACCTCGTTCCCACTCGTGGAGTCGCCATTGCTATCACTGTTCCTGTCCCTGACGCTGCCATTGCCGCTGCCCTCCTCCTCCTCTTCTTCGTTCTCCTCCTCGCTGCTGCTGCCTGTGTTGCTGTGGGCGTGCTGTGTGGTGGTGATGAACCTACAGGGAAATCGGAAAGCGGTGAAGGGCCGGCCGGGCAGGGAACAAGGCGGGAGTGTGGCAAGATGGGGCAGCGGGTGGGTAAAGCTATTTGCTGCTCGACACCACTGCTGCCCTGCGAACCAAACCGCACCTATCGAGTGTGTCTTGATGCTCGCGCTTGAATCCCGAGGCACGCAGCTCGGTGTCAATGCTACCCTGGATGGCAGCCACGGCATCCTGCAGCATGGGGAGGAATCTTGAGTTGCAGGAAGGTAAAAGGAGAAAATGTAGGGTGGTACGTGGAACCCCCGCACCCATGGGCTGGCTCCATCCACACCGGCTACCTGCTCTGCGCCCTCTTCTTCCTGACAGAAGCGCACACCTCTGTGCACCCACCTTGAAGCTTGGTCGTATGACCTCCAGCTCCTCGTCCTGCTCAGGCACGTAACCAAGCTTCTTGCTGGGTGGTGGCGGCGTGATGGTGGGTGGGTGGTGTGATGGTGCATGTGTGGAAAGTGGGGAGGGTGGACACGGCATAACGGGGGGAACGGTGCAAATCGAGAGCATGCGACTAGGCCGGCCGCCAACCAGACCTCACAAACTTCTACTTGCCCATTCATTACCTGAAGAAGCGAATAATGCACTCCACATCACGCTCAAACAGCTCCTGCACAGAAGGGAGAGAGGAGCGGAGCATATGGCGGCAGGCCCATGGCTGTGAAAGCAAGCCAAGGGTGTGACACAGCATCCTGCGCTAGTGTGCAGGACAGCCAAGCAACCGGCGAACATTGCCCTGTCGACATGATAGCAAGGCGTCCTTGCCTCTGCGTTGGCGTGGCCCACTGACACCATCTGTGGAAAATCAATCAGCGTCAGCTCCTCACGCTCGTTGATCTGTGTGTGTGAGCGTGTGTGAGCGTGTGTGAGTGTGTGTGTGCGAGTGCGTGCATGCGTGCGTGCGTGCGTGCGTGCGTGCGTGCGTGCGTGCGTGCGTGCGTGCGTGCGTGCGTGCGTGCACGCGCGCGGGGGGGGGGGCGCGCGCGCGTGCCCGCTGTGGAGGTGGCTGCCTCACGGTTAGCTGGCTGACTGAGGCCATCAGCGGCACGCACACAGCAATCCTCATACCACGTGAACTCGCTGCCTTTGACCCGCACGAGTGATTGTCTCAGCGCTTGAATGTGCGACATGTCTTTGCAGGTCATTACCGCATCGCTTACCATCCCTCCTCTTCACAGCGAGCAGGTTCAAATGGTTGTATCTGCCGGCCATCCTCCCCCACACGACCTAAGCTCCCAGCTTCATGCGGCTTCCAGTGGGCCCTGCCGCCAGCCGCCCGCCCCGCACCAGCAGGTTGAACTCGTTATAGTCGCAGTGCACCAGGCCCAGCCCCGCCAGGCGCGACAGCAGCGCCATGAGTTGAACGTAGATGGTGCGCGGGGAGCTGAGCTGCCGCACCTGCAGCAAGCAAGGGCCAGCAGGGCATTGGAGAAAGCACACGCGCAATGAACACGCGGCACGCAGGCAAACCATGTATCACCGGCAAACGCTCGGTCACCCCTGCTCTTGCCTGCACCAGCGGGTATGCATCTAGCATCGTCATCAGCACCGCGTGCCGGTTGTGGTCGATAGCCTGGGGCAGGAGGGGAGTTGGTGGCACGGGGGAGGCAAAAGTGTAAGGGTTTTCACCATCACTGATCGACAGCTGTGCATCCCTCATGCCCCGACTGCGAGGCATGGGGCACCCCAGGAATGGTGGGCACGCGATGCTGCGGAAGAGCATGCGCAGGGACGTGTTGCTAGCAGCGCTTGCAGCCCTTGAACTGGCACAAAGCATGCCTTGTGGGGGCTGCTCAAGTGCCATGCCTGCCTGCCTGCACAATCGCCTCACATCACAGGCCTCTCCATCTCCAGTACCAAGCTGCCCTAGCTCCCCACAAGCATGAAAGGAGGGGTAGGAGGAGGGAGCACAGCGAAGGCCCACCTGCGGCACCGGCAGTCCATGCTGCCCCAGCGCCTTCATGAATGCATACTCCTTGAGGGCGGCCAGGCGTGAGAGGTAGAGCCAGGAGAAGTGTGAGCCCTTGCGCAGGTAGTCACGCTTCGACTTGACAGCCCTGTGGGTGACGGCGGGTGGGGGTGAGTTGGTGGGCAGGTTCGAAAAAATGTCAGGACCGGTTGTGTGCATGGGGGTGAGTGGGGGTGGTGGTATGTGGGTGTGGGTGGACTTCCCCGGGGGGAAACGCTGCTCCCGTCGGCGGGAGCCCCTCTTTTCCGAAACTTTCCGAGTATGTGAGCTTTGTGTGTCTGGTGGTGGTGCGTGGGTGGGTGGGTGGGTGGGTGGGTGGGTGGGTGGGTGGGTGGGTGGTGGTGTGTGGTGGTGGTGGTGGTGGTGGTGGTGTGTGTGTGTGTGTGTGTGTGGGTGGGGGGGGGCAATGAGCAAGGAGGCAGGCAGGGGCAGGAGCGACGAGGGGGGGAGAGGCAAAGGGTGCAGGGCAGCATGCAATGCACAGCAATCAAGGGCGCAGACGACGCGGCAGACCGGCCCAACTTGAAGCACCCACCTGAAGCTGGTGCGGCCGAGGCGGTGCAGCTTCAGAGCCATCACCTGCAAGCATGGCGGCAGGCAGTAGAGAGGTGTGCCACTGACAAGACTGCACGGGTAGATGCCGCCCCTGGTCTAGCAGCTTCAAGTGCAGCAGTTGGTCTCCGTGGACATGTTTTGTCGGCAAATGCCATTGCCCTCACCTCTCCCTCCTCGTTGGTGACCTCAAAGATGTCGCTCTCCTTGCCCACGCCAATCTGATTGGGGTGTGCGGGTGGCGTGTGCGGGTGCGTGTGGCGGTGGTTGGGTGGGGGTGGTGGGGTGGTGGTGGTGGTGGGGGGGGGGGGGGGCAATGTGCAATCGGTGAGCTGCCCTTTATCTCGGCAGATAACACATGATTAGCCCCTCGCTGGCAGGCACGGCCAGAGGGCCGACTGGCTGCATGCGGCCCTTGCCAGGCAGCCGCCCCCACGGCCCACCTGTCGCCCGACGCCCGCAATGGCCCCCCTGTTGACCAGGGCCTTGATGGCCAGGTAGTCATAACCAAGGTAGGTCAGACGATAACCGTCGTATCTGGCAGCATAGGCCCCACAGGCGGGAGTGACCGCTGAGAGGAGCTTTTCAAAGCAGGCGGTGACAGATGCGGCCTTCAGCAATGCGCATCAGCTTTCTGCTGGCTGCACTCTGCCGTAAACCCTCTCTCATGGCCCAATCCAAGCCTGGTTCCCTGCCGACCGTCCTTACTTGCTGCTGTCATGGTGTACCAGCTTGTTGCGCAGCAGGTGCTTGAGGCACTTGAGAGTGCCGCCGTGCCTGTGAGATGGGTAGGGTGGGTAAACGAGGGGGTGCCAGAATGGCCGCGCAGGCAGAGCACAGCACTTAGCGGCAAGGAAACATGGCAGCACCCCTCCCTCCACACCATCCATACTTCAGTCCTGCTATGGAGTCGATGAGGGAGGAGGGCACGATTTCGTGCTGCAGGGGCATTGCAGGGGCATGGGTGAGCGTGAGGTGCGGGTGCACGTGACTGGCACGTGCAGCAAGTGCTACAAACCCCCTCCTTCCACAAGGCATCCTTACGTTCTTCTGGCCCATCTCGACCGCGGTCAGCACGCGGAAGTCCTCCTTGGAAAGATAACGCAGCACGTTGACGTCCAGCTTCATAGGTGAGCCGGCTGGCTGGCAGGCGGCGGCGGCGGCAGAACGGCAGCAGCAGCTGAAAGCTCTGACAGCGGGCGGCGTTGGATTTTACACAGCTTCAGTCAGAGGGTGCCAGAGGGCCTGCCAGTCAGCAGGGTCCGAGCGGGGACAGGGCCCAGAAGAGTAGAACTGGGGGAGCAGCGCGCGGCTAAAAGGTGGTGCGTGCGTGAGAACGCGGGACAGACAGCAACGCAGGCAGGGAGCGTGTGGAGCACAACGGTGGAGCCACTCGGCGCAGCGCGGAGTGCATACGCATGCATGCATGCATGCCGCCGCATATAAATGGCCGAGGGCGTCGAGAGCAGCACGTCCCACAATTGTTTTGGGTAATGCCCAAGCGAGCACCGAGCGCCGCTGCCGCCCGCGCCACCCCTGGCCGTCGCCGCTTCTTCTGACGCGCTTGAAGCAACGCGACGTAGATTTCAAGGGGTTTAGGCAGCGCGTCCTGCTCCACGCAGCCACACACACGCCTGCGCCGTCCAGCCGGCGGCAGCAAGCAGTAGCGGCTGGGTGTTGGCTATGACCGAGCGCGCAGCCAAGCAGCAGAAGCTGGCCCACCCCGTGCCCCCTGCCAATGTCATCATCCAGTTCCAGTCGCCTGAGGGCGAGGCCACGGGTGCGCTGCCAGGGTTTCTCATACCTGCGGTCGATGCAGCTCCCAATGCACCTGCCCACAACCCTCCATCAATGCCCTCCCTGGCCTCGCTCAGGCCCTCAGCTGGATGTGCCACACGATGTGACGCCCGCACAGCTAGAGACGCTGCTGAATGGGCTGCTGCAGGTGCTGCAGAGCGTGGCGCCAGCTAAACGGGGCCCGCCTAGAGACGTGCTTACATGCTCATCTGCTGGATGGCGTTGATGCGGCTTGCATGCAAGGATGATGTGCCAGGTGCTGACGAGACCTCAACTAAAGTAAGCCATTACTTCGCCTCTTGCTCCCACCTGACCTGTGACCCACCAGGCCGCGGAGAGGCTTCCCTACTCCTTTTTTATTGAGGAGCAGGAGCTGGCTGCAGAGCTGGGGGCGCACCTGTTGAAGCACAAGGCAAGCGTCTATTCCCCGTCTATTCCCCTTCCCCTTCACGATCGGCGCTGCTCCAACGTGACGGCTGAACTCTAGGAGGAGGTGGTGCTGCACAGCGTGACTGTTTGTTCGGGCATGGTGCATGGCCGCTCAGGTGCTCTCTTTCCTCCCTCCATACCGCCCATGCCATCTGCCAGGCGTCTGTAGAGTCCGTGCTGCGTGTGGTGTACCAGCCGCAGGCAGTCTTCAAGGTCCGTGCCGTCACGCGCTGCACTGCCAGCATGCCAGGGCATGCAGGTGCGGGGCGGGCAGCTGCCGCTTTCTTGCAGGGACGGCCTATTGCACAGGCTGGTAGCGCTGGGCATTGAGGGCTGCTGGCCAGCTGAGCTGCAGGGCAACACCGCGCCGCTGCTTTTGCCTCTCTTCTTCCTGCCAGTAGCGGACATGGCCAAGCAACTTCGTCCTCTGTTGCTCCTACCTGGCCCCCGTGCAGAGGCGGTGCTGTCTGTTAACTTCAGCCCCGATGGGCGCCAACTGGCCAGCGGCAGCGGTGACTCGACAGTGCGCTTCTGGGACCTCAGAACACAGGTAGACTATGGAGACGTGGTTATGCCATATCATGCTCAAGTACATGCCGGGGCAATCCAGCGTGGCGGACCCCAGCAGCCCCGCCAAGCAACGACTTGCTGCCGCTGCATGACTGGATTTGTCGTGCTTGCCTGCCACATGCAGACACCCAAGCACACTTGCAAGGGACACAGAAGCTGGGTGCTGGTGGTGGCGTGGAGCCCCGATGCAGCTATTGTCGCCTCAGGTGGCGTACAAGACCGTTCCTTTCCGCCTCCTGAGCTGCCCAGCAACTTATGCAGCTGGGACGGTTGCTGTGTCCAATACATGCTTGCACCTGCTGCCAGAACCACGCCGATGCGCTTGTCCGCCTGGTTTTTGGCCACCTTGCAGGTGACCACAGCGGTGGCATTTGGCTGTGGGATCCGGCGACCGGCAAGCCGCTGGGACAGTGCAAGGTGCGCTGCTAGGCATGCTTGACATATCCCGCTGAATTTAGTCGGCTGGTCAGCTCCTCATCGTGGCTAAGCTGCTTCCTCCACCCTGCTTCCTCCACCCTGCCAACCGACGCGGCTGTGGGCTTGCCTCCCTCCACAGCTTGCCTCCCTCGACCTGCCACTCTTTGCTCACAACAGGGCCACCGCAAGTTCATCACCTCCGTTTCCTGGGAGCCTGCACATGCGGAGCTGCCCAGCCGGCGCTTCTGTAGCGGCAGCAAGGACGCAACTATCAAGGTGTGGGAGGCAAGCACACGGTAAGGGTGGGAGGGGTGGTGTGCGTGCGTGCGGGCGGGCGGGCGGGCGGGCGGGCGGGCGGGCGGGCGAGCGGGCGGGCGGGCGGGCGGGCGGGCGGGCGGGCGGGCGTGCGTGCGTGCGTGCGTGCGGTGCATGCGGTGTGTCCCTCGCAGAGGCCCACGGCGGCCAGAACAGCCAGCAAAGCTGGCTTCTTATAGAACGTCCCCCTCTCCACATGCAACCAGGCCCCTCTTCTTGCTCACCTCTCCCTGCGGGACCCCTGCAGGCGCTGCCTGTTCACCATGAGCAACCACACGCAGGCCATCACTCAGGTCAAGTGGGGCGGCGATGGCCTTATCTACAGCGCGGCACGCGACTGCAGCATCAACGTGTGGGCTGCCGCTGATGGCCGCATGGTCCGCAGGTGAGTGTGTGTTTAATGGCCATGTGATGGCAGCAGTGCTCAGGGAATCGCTGCATTTTGTGCTGCTGTCGTGCGCGTTCTTCATCACCATGTTCCTGCATCCTCCCCTCGTGCGTGCTTCACCTTCCCTCGCCACAGCCTGAAGGGCCATGGCCACTGGGTGAACACCATGAGCCTTAGCACAGGTTATGCGCTGCGCACTGGCTCCTTTGATCACACAGGCAGCATCCCCCCTGACATGGGTGGGTGAGAGGGCAGTCCAGCGGGGCGGGATGGGAGAGGCAGGCGTGTGCACCACACCGGCAGCGCCCACGAGGGCTTGGTGATGCGCATCATGCAGCACCATGGTGGCCTGCCTCTCCGCAATACCACTCTTCTCCTCTTGTGTAAACCCTTCTCCCTGGCACCCCCTGATCCTGCAGATGCAGCCAAGGCAGCGGCGCAGCAGCGGTATGACACGGCGCGTGACGGCCGGCCGGAGCGGCTTGTGACGGGTGCGCATCTGTAGGGTGCAACCAGCAAGCAAGCAATGGCACCACTGGGGCAGCCGCATGTAATGCACCCAGCCGTGCCATGCCTGCAAGCCTGTGTGGCCACACAACAATCCGCTTCGCCCTTCACCACCTCGCTTCTATCGGCCAGGTTCTGACGACTTCACGCTCTTCTTGTGGGAGCCCTCAACCCAGAAGCAGCCGCTGGCACGCATGACAGGGCACATGCAGCTGATCAATCAGGTGGGCAGGGGTGGGGGTGGTTCGGGGCGGGGCGGGGCAGAGCGGGTGATGTGGGGGATGAGGCAGGCTTGGGCACTTGCACAGGGGAAATATGAAGGAGTAGTGGAGAAGGCAGTGGGGGTGCGAGTGAGTTTAGCTTTTACTGTGTTCCACGCTGTGGGCTATCCTTTGTAACTTGATCCCCAGGTGCACCACCTCACACCCACAGGTCACCTTCTCGCCCAATGGCCGCTGGGTGGTCAGCGCTTCCTTTGACAAGTCGGGTGGGTGAGCGAGGTGCAGTTTGAATTGAGAAGACGTGGTCAAAGGGCTGGGTTATCGGGCTGGACGTTTCCGACGCTTGCGCCGCTGCTGATCCCCCCCCCCCCCCCCCCCCCCCCATTGTCGTTTTGGCCCAGCCTTCACCGCTCGCCTCTGGTCTGCCTCTCCCCCTGCAGTCAAGCTGTGGGATGGCATCAAGGGTACGTTTGTGGCTACCTTCCGCGGCCATGTGGGCCCAGTGTACCAGGTTAGCAGGGGACAAAAGTGCACAGAATCAAGCTCAACTCGGCAGGGGGGCTAGGGGAGCATGTCCTGGCTGCTGCGGAGCGCACAAGGCGCAGTGTTCTTTACCAACCATGCCTCCTCCCGCCCTGCAACAGGTGGCCTGGTCCGCCGATTCGCGTCTTTTTGTAAGCGGCAGCAAGGACTCAACTCTCAAGGTACCTTGGGGGTGTGGGGCTAGCCAACGGGGCATGGCTTGCCTTCCTGCTCAGTCTTTCTGCTGTTGCATCTCTAAGCCGTACACACTAGCCTCTCTTTAGTCGCTACTCTGTACCTCCTTCCCTCCCTTGACACCTCTCCCCTTGCCCTTGCATCTCCCTCTTCGCCTCCCCTCCACTCCCTGCCGTGCAGGTGTGGGACCTCCGCAGCAAAAAGCTGCTCATGGACCTGCCAGGTCATGCAGACGAGGTGTTCAGGTGCGCAGGCGTCCAAGTGCGGAGTCTAGAGAAGGACGCAAGACGGGTGTGAGGCTGTAGAGCACGTTCGCTGTCTGCTCCTCCGTAGCCAACAAATGCTAGACACCCCCGCCCATCTCATCCCTTGCTCTTGGCAGCGTCGACTGGAGCCCTGATGGCGAGTCAGTGGCCAGCGGCGGCAAGGACAAGGTCCTCAAGTTGTGGCGCCGCTGACAGCTCTGACAGCTGTGCAACGTCGTTCCTCACACGCTGGGCTCACCAGCTGCACACCGGCCCCTGCAATGTGCATGCTGTTCTGTTGCGTTCTACTCAGCATGCCGACCTTTGCTCGATTCCATTCCAACCTTTGCTGCACCCATGCACACTGTGTGGCAGGGTGGTGGGGCAAATGGCGAGCCTCAGGCTGCAGCATCAAGGTAACGGTGGGAGAACGGTGGGGCATCGTAATGATGCGTGTGAGAAAACAGCAAAACACGCAGCGTCAAGAGCAGCGGGAGGAGATCAACAGGCAAAGAGCGACGCAGAGACGAGCAGAGGGTGTTTTTGTTGGTAGGGATTGGCTGGTGCGGTATGACAGGAGCACCGTGAGCATGGGTCACAAGCAGCTGTGCCGGCCCTCTAGCCCTGCTTCTGTCGCCATTGCTCCAGCAGCTTTGCGTCGCGCGCCGCTACCAGGCGATCCCACTCGTCCACGCCGGTCGCCTTGGGCTTGCCGTTGAACAGGTGGTGCACCGCGCCCTGGCACCAAACATGGGGAGGCGTGTAAAGGGGCATATAGAGCGCCCGGTGGTCAGAAGCAGGCTGTTTATCATGCTCAACGACCAGCGCTGTCGTGGCTGGCGCCTGGTTGGTCCACCGCTCGCGTGCCGCCAAGCCAGGTGTCGCCCAGGCCCAACCCGCGTCGCCGGCCACCGCTACTCGCTCCTGTCAACTCCGCAAGCAACAGCACAGGCAGTCTGGCCCGCCGCACGGCCCGGGGCAGTCCTAAGAACTCTAGCGACGCCCAGTTTACCTGCAGTCCGCCCATGGCCGACACAAAGGTCGCGATAAGCACCAGCGGGACGCACGCCTCCACCCAGGCGGGAAGCATTTTCTGCGCGGGTGCTGTCTGCTGGAGTTTAGGGGCCGACGACGGCGCAGAGAGACGCGCGTGCAAGGCGAGTCAGACCCCGCGCGGGGGAGGCAGCGTGCACAAGACTGCCGAGGCACAGCGCAGCACTCTCCCCTTGTCGCCGCCGCCCTCTTGGTTCTCAGCTGTGCGGTCTGGATTGCACACGTCGAAACATTACGGCACTCTTATGGGCAGGCGGGTCTGAAGGAGAATAGTAAAAAAGCACAGAGAGAGCAAAAACGTCGTGCGCTGCGCAGCACGTCCCGTGCGCAGCTGTCCGCCGTGCCCCGCCGCAGACAAATTGCTGCATTGCCTGCTTGTTGATGATTGGCACACCGGCTTGCATTGTAAACGAGATGCGGTGCACTGCTTCATGGCGAGTGGCTGGGCCACAGACAGCGGCGCTTGTGGTATGGTGCTCTGTTCCCTGTGCTGAGTAGTGTTGTCGGCGGCTCAGCGTGCTGTGCGTCGCCCCCGAGCCCGTTCCCCCCCATGCGCCTCAGCCAAATGCAGCCATAAGTTCTTAGCTGTCGTGCCTGCTCGTGGCATGCTTGTGCCAGCACCATGTCCCGTACCAGGTCAAGCCCATGACGAGCCACGACACATGCGCATGCCAGGTGGTGCCTCCCACACCAGTACTTGCAAGCCTCCGCCCGCTTGGGCCCTTCAGGACTGCCTGCAGCGGAACAATTAGACGAAGCGTGTTGCTGCAACCTCTCGCGCCTGCAGCGGTCGCACTTCGGACCGCTCTTGCGAGCAGCGGCGGTCCCCACCGGCGCTAGAAGCCGTTACCAGCCTTCAGAACACCGCCGCAAAGCCTCCTGCGCACCCCACCGCTTGGAGCTCTGCGGCCCAGCACCCGGGCGGCCTCTCGCAGTTCTCGCCTGCCGCTGCGATTGAGGCTATCGGTGCCAACAGCTTAGCAGCGGCGAACGACCCTGCCCAGCGCCCGCTCAAGCCCTTGCGCACGGCGCAATGACGACCGACAACAGCGCCATCCCTTCGGCAGAGGTGGCCAGCAAGAGCCTATGGGTGAGTGCCGCGCCGTGAGCCCCGCGGACGCGCCCCGCCGACGCGCGATCAGCTGGAAGGGCGTTGACCGGTGCTGCAAAGTTGTCTCTTGCGTCCTTTGCTGCCCTGCAGGTGGGCGACTTGCAGCCCTGGATGGACGAGAGCTTTCTGTACAACATCTTCGTGGCTACCAACCAGCTCGTGAGCGTAAAGCTCATCCGCAACCGCGCCACCGGCGCCAGCGAAGGTGCGGCGACGTCCAAAGTAGCCAGTGGTGTATCATCAGCTCAGTGCTCGCAAATGCAGCCGCTCAGCTGCAGCAATGGCAGGCATGGACGTTCGGATGAGGTTGCCGTTGTGCCGCAGCGGCGCATGAACGGCTGGGTTGGGCTGTTCAGCTTCCCGCTTCCCTCTCTGCCCTTCAGGATATGCCTTCTTGGAGTTCCGCACCCATGAGGCTGCTGACATGCTGCTTAAGAGCTACAACGGCCAGCCCATTCCCGGAACGGACCAGGTGCGGCAGTAACCTGCCTCGCAGGCGACTACTGTACCGCTGAAACCTGGCGGCCCCACAGCACAAAAGCCCCGGTAGCACCGAGCGGCTGGCCAACCTTCATTGTGTGTTTGCCTCTCCCCTCCAGGTGTTCCGCCTCAACTGGGCAGCTTACGGCGTGGGCAAGGCACAGCCTGCAGGCGAAGGTGCGGCTTGCGGCGGGACTCTGCCAGCTGTGTTGTGTGTAGCAGGCAGCAGAGCACCATTGCTGCCTGCTCCTGCTGGCCGGGTCTGCAGCCGCACATGTGCAGGCCACTGGCCCGGTTCCTCGCAATTTTGCTCTTCACTGTCCCCTTGCACAATCCATCCCCTGCAGACTGTGCGAGCCTGTTTGTGGGTGACCTGGCGCCCGATGTCAGCGACATCATCCTGCAGGCAGGGCTAGGGCAGGCGGCAGCATGGCGACGTGAAGCAACAGTGAATAGGGTGCTTTACAGAACTTCTGCATGTCCTGAGATGAGGCCTGCCCTGCCTCGCCCCGCTCGCCTGCCAGGCTCACCCGCCCTGTCCACCTGTCCTGTTGTGTGCTGCTGCTGCTGCAGGAGTACTTCCGCCAGTTCTACCCCTCAGTGCGCTCCGCCAAGGTCATCACCGACGCAGGCACCGGCCGCTCGAAGGGCTATGGCTTTGTGCGCTTCAGGTGGGTGGCAGTGCAGGGGTGGTGAACGGGCTGCGGCTGCCATGCGCGGATACTGTTTGCTGTGCAACAGGGCCGGTGACCCAAACGTAGGTGCGCCTGCTCCACAGTCTCTGCCCACCCCCGCTGGGCCCCCTCCCGCCTTGCAGCATGGAGCCTGAGCGCGACAAGGCGCTCACCGAGATGAACGGCCACTTCCTGTCCAACCGTCCCATCCGGGTCAGCCTGGCTACCGCCAAGAAGAATGCAAACACAACCACGGCCTCAGCCGTACAGGCACCGCACCCCTCAGGTACGCGTGGGGGACGTTGTGGCACAATGGGTGCAGCAGCAGGAGTACGGGCTGGACGGCGCTCCCCTGCATGCGCCTTATCAGCCCGCATGCCACCTCAACCTGATTCATGCCCTGAGCAACGGCGGTGTGCTGTGCGATTTGCCCCGAATCAGTAAGCGCTCTTTTGTTCTGCTGTCCCAACCCCTGCTGCGTCCGGCTCTCGCCCCTCCCCCTGGCCGTCAGACTTTGACCCCACCAACACCACGCTCTTCATCGGCGGCCTGTCTGGTGGCGTGACTGAGGAGCAGCTGCGCGCCGCCTTTGCGCGCTTTGGCGACATCATCTATGTCAAAATACCCGCGGTGAGGCTGTCGCACCTGCTGAGAGCAAGGTGTCGACGGCTTGTTTGGGGTCGCCATCCAGCCTGGTTGCCCGACCGGCCTCTAGTGTTTGCTCGCTGCCTGCTTGTGCCCAGTTTGCTCACGCACGCCTCTGCTCTCCGCCATTGCCACTTGCCCATCACCAGCTTCCCGTCTCTCTGCCCTCCCCGCCCACCCGTCAGGGCAAGGGCTGCGGCTTTGTTCAGTTTGTGCTGCGCACCGCAGCAGAGCGCGCAATGACGGCGATGAATGGCCAGGTGCTGGGCGCCAGCGCAATGCGTATCTCCTGGGGCCGCTCCTCCTCGCGCGTCGCCAACCAGGCGCAGCAGCAGGCGGGCATGGGCGGTCCACACTTCCCAGGCATGCACGCCCACGCCCCCTTTGGCATGCCCGGCCCTTTTGACCCTGCGGCTGCGGCGGCCATGGGCGCGTACCAGCTGGGCGGCATGCCTGGCGGCGACCCCTATGCTGCCGCTGCCTTTGGAATGCAGCCACAGCCTGATGCTGCCATGTTCCAGGTCTACCAGCAGGCTAATGGTGCCGCACTGTCGTCGCTGATGCGGCCCAATGGCATGGGGCCGGGCGGGCCGCCGACGCAGAGCGGCCCGCCGCCACAGCAGCCCGGCGCCGCATCTGGCAACCCGAGTGGTGGCGCCACCTCCGCGCACGTGCCAGCGCCTGCGCCTGCCTCCGGTTCCTCTGCGCCACAGCCTGTCATGAATGGCAAGCAGGCTGCTACGCCGGCTGCTGAGGGCGACGGTGTGGTGGCCGTCGATAAAGACGGCAACGGTGAGGAGGGTGAGCCCCGCTGCGGCTTCCTTGCTGCCTCCCTTATGTTGCCTTGCTGCTGACTGTGCTATACCATGCTGCTGCTGTGTCGCTGTCCTCTTCTTTCCCGCGCTGTTGTCTCGCTGTTCTGCCTTCTCCACTTGCTGCACCTGCTGTTGCGATTCCTGCGGTTTGTTTGCTGTATGTTTTCTTGCTGGCATGCATAGCGGCTCACCACCCACCCTCCCTTCACTGCATGCCCCTCTTGCAGGCAGCTACCCTGGCAAGCCTAACCCAGCGCTGCTGGGCAGCCAGCTGTTTGCCAGCTTCATGGGCTGAGGCAGCGCCGCACAGCACACACCCTCCGTTTGTTTTCGCCCCTGCTGGTACCCTGCTGCTTTCAAGGTGTCAAACTGGCGCTCCTTCTTGCAAGGAAAACATACACCGTTACACATACACGGCCCTTCGAGTCCGAACTGCAAGTCATGCTCGGCACGACCGCCCATGACACCCACCTTTCCTCTGATTACAGTCCAGTTGCTCGCTTCCCGCTTCATGCTGTCTCCCTGGCTTGTTCCGCTGCTAGGCTAATCGCTCTGCCGCCTTTCCAACCCTGCCCCTTGCCCTGCTCCTGCTTTCTCACCCTTTGGACCCCAGTGCTCATCCTGTCCCCTGTGCTCGACGCTCCAAAGCTCCCGTGCCTGCCTACATGGCACTTTTACAGCGCGTACGACCAGGTTTCCGTGCGCAGCCACCCACCGGCCCTTCCTGGCGCTGCTCTCTTAGTCTCGCTCAGCGCATTCTATCCGGCTCTTCTGTTGTTGAAGTTCGCGTGCGTGCGATCAAGCTGTTAAGGGTCGGTGCTGTCCCGTCACAGCACTGCGGGGGTGATGTGCCGGCCAGACGCTGCTCCCTCCCCTGCCGACCAACACAGCCCCCCCTCCACCCCGCTCGACCCTCCATTCTTCTTGCCTTTGTGCTGCTCGTTCGCTCTACCCCTCAGGTATCCATGCAAGGGTAGCGCACCTCCTTGTCGTTGCGTGCCGCCCACCTGACCCCACTGCAGAGCCACCCGTTCTCCCTTTGCCTTTGCACGTCACTTATCGTCCAGTTGCCCTTAGGACGCTCTGCTGCCTCTGTGCTGACACCCCCCCCCTCTAGCACTGTCGCGCCGGCGTATGCATGCTGCGCCCGTTTGTTTTCTCCCAACAGTCTGCTGGACGCTGCCACTTTTCCTGGAAATGGTTGCTGCACCTTCATGCATATCATCATGCGGGTTGAACCGCCAGGCGTCATCGCAGCCAGCAGCTTGGTCAGGTTGCTATAGGACACTCCACGACCCAAGGCTGCCGCGGCCTATTTAGAAGAGCATGCTGCACGTAGCGGGGGCTTGGGGCCTGGGGCTTGCTTCCAGCATGGCGCGGTGATGGGGAACGCCGATGGTGGCAGGCAGGCTTCACCTGTGCTGCCCCGTCACTTGTGCGCCAGAAGGCGAGCGACTTCAAACCCTACTACTCCGCGGTGTTGGATGCTTGCTACGGCAGTAGCAGGCACTGCATCAGCTGGCCCCCACAAGAGCAGACAAAACTGCGGACTCGATGCTTGTTCAGCCAATCCCCGAGAGACCCGCCACTGCTGTCGATGCCGCCGCTGCGTACTGCTGCTAGGCCTGCCTGCCTCTTCTTTCCAACACGCTCGCTGCCCATGCGACACTGCTGACATCCCTAGAACTTGAGGGCATCAGAAAGGTAGGCCAGGGAAGGACTAGCTGCAGGGAGGTCAACCGGCGGCAAACCTGCGGCGGCAAAACCGTCGCGACGGCATCGCCGTCGAGGGAGCTGCGGGGCGGTTGGCGCTAGTTGTTGACAGGCGTCCGTAAGCCCCGTCAACAGGCTTGCGCAGTCTGCAGGCAGGGCAGCGAGGCTGCAGCTGGAGAGCGAAGTGTGGCACCAAGCGCCTGGCGGTACTAACGGCCGCTGTAGCCCCCAACCAGGCTTCTGCAGGACAGTTTTGGGACGGCAGGGCCTTTCTGGGCGCCCCGAGGACGGTGGGATTTTGACAAAATCATTTGATTGCATGTCCCCTGCGGGCACGCTTCCGCGCCGCCTTCACTGCCAAAAGCACCGACGTTCCTTCCATCATCGGTCCCTCTGCCCTGGGTAGCCAGCAGGGCGGGCGCTGAGCACTCCATCAGAGGCCGCCTTCCCCAGTCGCCGTCGTGCGCGCCCGCCAACGTGCCAGTCGGGCCTGCAAAGTACACTGGCACTTCTGCGGGCGGGAGGGCGTCCCCGGCGTGCGCCAGAGGGGACCCGCTGCCTCGGCCATGTCCCACACTCCACAGCAGGGCAGCCGCGTTCGGGCGCCCCTGCCGGAGGTGAGCTTGTAGCAGGGTGTGCGCCCGCAGGGGCGCCTGCGGGCGCCGGCCCGCCGCGGGCGGCTCTGAGGTGTTCGCGCGCCCCCACCCCTGCAGGCGTCGCCATTTTCGTCTGTTCTGGCCCGCTTGCCGGCCCTGTCGCCCCCTCGAGCCACATTTTCATCGTCAAGCTTCAGCCATCTCAACCCGCTAGCCTCCCCTGCCCCAGTCACCACCTTCGGCTACTCCAGCAAAGGGTACGGTCGGTTTTCTGTTTGTTCCATGCTCTTCCATGATCAGGTCACATTGTCGGCATGCCGCACAGCGGCACCTCCATCACAGGAGGGCTGGAGCGCCGGCGCTTCCCGCCCGCTTTTGAGCGCCTTGCACGCCCTTCACCGCGGCCGTGCTCTCCCTGACTGCCCCTCGTTTCCGTGCTGCAGCGGGCAGACCCCTGGCAGCGGAAGTGATGGCACCAAGACAGTCTCCGCTGCGTTTGGTGCGTGTCGCGGTGACCAGTGCCCCTTGGCAAGCACGGCTGTGTGCTCGTTGCTGGGCGAGCATGGCGGGCCTTCGATGGCCCGGCCTGACGCACCATTGTTTTGCCAAGATGTTGAACTGATGCACCCGCAACTCCCCATGCTGCCCCACGCAGATCTGCTGGCGGGCACGCCAATGAAGAGCATGCCGCCTGAGCAGCAGCTGGGCAGCCCGCGGTTTGACCTGCAGGTGCGGGGCAGCAGCAGCTGCGGCCAGGGCATGCTGCTGGGACGCGCGCGGCTCCAAATATCTTGGCCCCACATCACGGTCACAAAAAGGACGATGTGTATATTCCGCCGTTGAAGAACGATGCCTCATCCCCCGCTGCTCTGAATCCATCCTCTGCAGAGCCCCAAGTTCCCACTATTTCAGCCTTCGCCGAAGAAGCCATTGGACTCGTTGCGCTCGCCGCCCTCTGGTAAGCTGCGCTGCTCCTTATATGACAAGCCGTGCATGTAACGAGCCTCGGCGGCCTTTCCGTGTCACTGCCATCCTAATCGGCTGTCTGCGCCTCACTGCTACTCCGTGCTCGCGTGCCCAACGTTGCAGTGCGCCTGGGCGACTCCTCAGCCGCGCCCGTCCGCTCCTTCTCCAGCCCCTTTGGATCCCTGTTGGACGGCAGCAGCCGCAGCGCGCCATCGCCTGCATCTGCGCCGCTGCCTGGCAGCACCGGTCCCTCACCACTGCCGCTTAATGGAGCAGCTGCCCCACGTCGCCAGCAACAGCGCTTTGCAGCACTGTTCGCGCCAGGGAGCAGCACGCTGGATGCTGGCCCGACTGACAGCCCGCAGCCCCTGCCGGGGCTTGGCCCCACTTACTTGTCGCCACTGCGTCCGGCACGCCACGCTGCCAGCAGCGGCGGCAACGCCGCTGACGCCGCCGATGTCTTGGTGCAGCATCAGCGCCAGCTCGGCAGGCAGAGCAGCAGCGGCCTGGCGCAGCGTGATGCCCTGGCATCGTCTGTGAGCCCTGCCGCTGCAGGGCCCTTTGAAGAGGTCGGTGCTGTGGTAGGCCTCACTGGTGGGATGCGCAGCAAGGCCCGTACACACGGTGTGTCGGCATCTCTAGAACAGGGGGAGGAAGAAGAGGAGGAGGAGGAGGACGACAGTGCGGTGGATGACGATGATGACGAGGATTATACCACATCCGCTACCTTACGCCGCCCACCGCCGCGACGGCCTTCAACTGGCGCTGGTGCACCCGGCCGCCAGCAACAGCTCTTCATGTCAGCGCAGCGGCCCATGCGTCGCCGTATGCTGCAGTTTGCGGCGGGGCGCAGCAGTGGCAGCGGCGGTGGCGAGGAGGAGGCAGAGGCGACGCCACTGGTAGGTGGGCGGGTGGTTGGTAGGTGGGTGGAAGCTAGGTGTGTGTGTGTGTGGGGGGGGGGGGGGGGCGGCCTCTGGAATCGAAGTATCTGCGTTTTTACTTTGCACCCTGCTTTCAACGTGCAGGTTCACTCGATGCTGCCGCAGTCGCCCATGTGCCAGCCCGTGCGCATGGAGGTCGATCTTTCGTTGCTGCCCATCCCCCGCCTTCGCGACCCCTCGTCCGTGCCCACTGCCTCAGAGGCCGCCGGCGGCAGCCCTGCGCATGTGAGCCCTCTGCTGGATGCCTGCTCGCGTCTGCACATGTGCTGTTCACCACTACTCGTGCGGTGTTTGCTTGCACTCACTGTCTCACTGCTGCACCCACCCTACTCCGCAGTGCTTGCGCCCGGCCGATTACTCCCTCGACTCGCCGGCGGTGCATGCAGCTGCGCATGCCGCAGTCGCTGCGGTGCTCGAGGCCTCTGCTGGTGCGCTGGCAAGCACTGGTGCTGTCACTGAGGCCTTGCCTGCAAGCCTGCTGGCATGTCTGTTCGACTCTGCTGGCACATTAGCTGCCTGCTGACGCAAGCAGGCTGGCAAGCGCTGGTGGGCCTGCCTGCAAGCCTGTTGGCATGTCTGTTTCACTTTGCTGGTATATTTATCTGCCTGCTGCCGCAATCGCCTGCTTGCCACAATTGCTGCAACGCGCCCTACCTGCAGGCAATGGCAGTGTACACAGCCGGCGTCCTGCGCGTGCCGCCGCGGCTGGCGCTGCCGCCGCCGCCAAGGCGGCTGCCGAGGCTGCAGGCACACCGGTGCAGCGTCGCGGAAGCAGCCACCTGGGTCGCTCAAGCAGCGGCGTGGCATCGTTGAGCAGTGCACTGCTGCCTCCAACCCCTGAAGAAGAGGGCGCACTGTTGCCGCCTGTTGTTTTCTCTGGGTGAGGAGGCGGGCAGGAACATGATGGGGTGGAGTTCAGGTAGCCCGCACCTCTCCCTCGAGTGTTGTAGCTCGGCGCGGCCAACACCCCCAGCCTTTTCCCCCTCGCTCACCCACAGGCCCAAAAAGTGCAACTGCAAGAAGAGCAAGTGCCTGAAGCTGTACTGTGACTGCTTTGCAAACGGCGATTTCTGTGGCGGCAGCTGCTCTTGCACCAACTGCGCCAATAAAATGGAGAACAGGCGAGTACACAGTTGCGGCAGAGGTGCAGGGATTCCACTACGCCTGCTCTAGGCATAGCGGCTGTGGTACCAGTCTGGTTGCACCAGGCACTCAGCCGCCCTCCCGCTGCCTTTCCTACTGCCATCCCATGTGCTGCAGCGGCTTGGTGCAGGCACAGCGAGAGGCGATCAAGCAACGCAACCCGAATGCTTTTGTGCAGAAGGTGCGGGACTGCAGTCTTTTTTGTCAGTGCGCCTGGCCTAAACTTCAATGCTCCCCGCACTGAAAAATGGCTGCTGAGTGCGCCCTCTCCCCTCTGTCGACCCCACCCTGGCCTTTGCCAATGTCATGTCCTCCACTCAGATCGAGGCAGACGGCATGCTGGGTGGGCAGCACCGCCGTGGCTGCAACTGCCGCAAGAGCCACTGCTTGAAGAAGTACTGCGAGTGCTTTCAGGTGAGGCCAGCAGCAATGAAAGCTGGAAGAAGAAAGGACATATATCCTTTGTCTCTCACTCAGCGTGCTTGCCCCTGTCGTTAACCTTCCCATGCAGGCGGGCGTGCCCTGCGGCGAGCATTGCAAGTGTGAGAGCTGCCATAACACCGCAGGCCATCCGGGACGCCGACCGCCCGGTGGTGTAGCAAGTAAGTGTTGCTGCCAGCGAACCTGCCTGCCTGTTGCGCATCTACGGAGGGAAACACTGGACTGTAAGCAAGCGTTGACATCGCTGCATCATCATGTTATATCTGCTCCTCTGCCTCCTGCCGTTGCAGGCAAGCGTGCCCGCACCAGCACTGCTGCTGCAGTGACGCCGCGTCAAACGAGACAGACAGTGACACGCCTAGCGTCAGCAAGCGGCACTGCGTTGTCAGAACAGCTCAGAGCGGCAGCTGTGCAGGTGGCGATTGCACGAGCAGGCATGGCTGGCAGCGATCGTAGCGAGGAGCACGATGACATAATGGCCAACGTAGCACAGCCCATGCTGTTTCCGGTCGTGCCAGGTGTGCTCAATGGCACTGACGGGGCAGCGCAGTCCATGCTGTTCCCAATCATGTTGCAGCAGCCCGGCGCAATGCCGCCCCCTCTCAGTCTGCCGCCAGCGACAGCGGCGCCTGCTCTGGCTGCGTTTGCTGCAGCGGCAGCCACAGGGCCAGCACCTAGCCACGCACCCCCCGTGTGCGGGCTGGTGGGTCATGCTGGAGAGCTTTTTGCGGCTGGTGGACAGCGCACAATGTCAGACGGCGTTGCGTTCACGTTCCACCCGCCGCCCACCGACGGCAGTGGCAGCAGCAGCGGGCAGAGCACCCCACGCACTGCTGGCCTACAAAGCGCTGCTGCGGCAGCAGACTTCTCCTTTTCTCTCGACACCCCAGCAGCGGCGTCAAGCGGCCGAACAGGCAGCACAGCGCTGGAGAAGTTGCTGCCGGTCGCTGCAGCCGGCGGTGCAGCAACAGCGGGCGGAGCGGCAGGCAAGGCAACCCCGCCAGCGTCCAGCGGTGTGCGCACCACCCCTACCAAGCGTAAACCGCTACGCACCATGACGGCTGCTTTGCACTGATAGACTGCTGCACACATGTAGGCTCCACCCTGTGTTTTGGTGGAGAACTTGCCTCGTGCATTGACAAGGCACACCGATCCCATGATGTCGCCGCACAAATGCACCTTTCGCCCTACAGACCTACTTGCTGACCCGTCATATCTTCTTAGCTTTCCTGCCTTGACACTGCCGCCGCCCGCACACGTCTTCTCCTGCCCGCGGGGCCCCAGAGCTTGGGCAAAGTGCATGCAGCCCTTACGGTAGGCACCGCCAGACCCCAGGAGGAGCCTATTTTGCCAGATTCGGTACAGTGTCACCGTGTCCCCCTCTCTCCGACAGACAGCCACAGGCTCCAGTGCGCACGTTTTCTTCCATCTTTTCATCCCCACACGCACCCACACGCTGCCCTCGCTCGCTGGCGGCCTCAGAATGGCACATGGCAGGCCAAACTCGAGCAAGTTGTCCGCCCTCACTGCCCCGGGCTGTTTCTTTGCTTCACTCGCCCTCATGGCCTGTGCCTACAGCAGCTGTGTCCTGTAAGGCACGCTTACATAGCCATTGAGGCAGAGGATCAGGGTCCTGGGCAAGCGTGCATGGCGGTTGCTGAGTTACGCTGGCAAGCACGCAGGGCTAAAGGCAGTGCCCACCTGGCAGTTTTCACCTAGCTGCAGCAGCATCTGCATGGCAAGATAAACAAGATGAACAAGGGCTATTATATAGCGTAGCATAATGCGTAGCAAACATGGGCCACCCAATGCAGGGCACTGCAGGCAGACATGCGGTGGCACTCACCGAAGCTGCATCGGGGGCAAACTTGCGCGCCAGGAGGAAGCAGGTGTTGCCCATGGATGCATACGTGTGCTGCTGTCTGCGCTCCTGCTGCTCCTGCTGCTGCCCATGTTGCTCCACCTGCTGTGTGCCGTGCCTGAGGTGGCGGACCGCTGCGCCCTGTACAGATCCCGGCAGCGGTTGACCAGCCAGGGTTGTGTTGGCGCCACGCCTACGGAACATTGTGGCCGCTGAAGCCAGGGCATCAGCCACATTGCAGGTGATGTCTGTGGAACGCTGCTTGCGTAGCCTGCAGAGGTGGGAGAGGCGGACACAGACGTCAGCGCTGCACTGACACACTGGAGTGTAGTCAGCAGCAAGGTATAACCTCCCTCACACCACCAACAGCCACAGCCACTATGCCGATGAGCACGGCCTCCCAACCTTGCCTGTGCAGTAGGTCCACGTCCACCTCCCCTCCGTGGTGCACCTTGGGTGACCACAGCCCCGGCACCCAGTCCGCTGTGGTGAGTGCATCCGCACAAGTGGTCTGCATCAACAAGGCAGAGGTGGCAGGGAAGGAGTCGGAGGGAAACGAGACGCCCACTGCGCGTGAGAGCCGCAGCATGCGTGTGAACAGTGAACGAGCAGGGCCAGAGGAAGTGCTGACAAGGAACATACCTCCTCATCTTTGCCATGAACTGCCAGCAGCGTGGGAATGTAGTGCTCGTCTGCACACTACGAATAAGGGGCATGAGTCGGGCACACGGACGGCAGAACGAGGCAGCGCGCAGGCATGCGCACGCTCGGTAACACGGCTGCCCAGGGGGCCCTGCTTACCGGAGATGCAGCTGCGATGCACCCACGTGCGGTTCTGGGCGACAACGTAAGGCGGGCGCACCATGCTGCAGCCCAGAGAGACCCACAACCAGTGATGATGCAGGTAGCCAGTCGCAGGGCGTGCAGCACCTGTAGCAAAGCTCCTTGACAAGCTGCTCTGCGGGTTGCAGGAAAGCCACTTCTCCATGCAACACCAGTGTCGCATGCGGGTGTTGCGTGCTCACATTGGTGGGAAATAGGAGTAGCACTCGCGTTCAAAGCGAAGCGCCAGCCGGCGGTCGGTGGCCACTAGTTGCGCGTGGGCCCGCATCAACATCTTCCACTGCGCACTCTTGCGCCAGCGGTGCGGCGTCAACAGGCCCGGCATGTAAAGAGCGGAGTTCCATCTGTCGAATGTGGTGGGTGCGCCGAGAGGGTTGTGATGTTACTGCAGTGCAGACCGCAGCTGGCAGGTGCGCAACTGATAAGAGCCGGCAAAAATGGGAGGACACAGGCAGTACTCCCAACGCCATCAGTATGTGGCCAACCTGCATCATCAGCAGCAATAGCACTGCCTGCTTTGGGTGCTCCCACAGACCCTACCTCTCTACGCCCTCGGGCTTCCCACACGCATTAACGCGGCTCTTGATGTCACTGAGCAGCTGGAGGTAAAATACGTGCGGTGGGTACAGTGGTGCGCAGGTCTCGCTGCAGAGCAATCATGGGTGGCGCGGCATGCAGGACCAGCAGTGGGCAAAACAAGTGAGAACGGAGAGTGGAAGCATAGCGGTGACAGCCCGTCCACAGTCGTGGCAGCCACGCGCCTATCTTCTTCGAGGCCATCTCTGCACTTGCCTGACCAGCACAAAGCGCTGGTTGCGCGGTTCCATCAGAGCATTGATGATGAGCCGGCGCTCAGCTTCTGCCTGCATTAGAGAGAAAGCAGTGGGAATGCGAACGTGCAGCCAACAAGCAAGAGAGTCTGGGACAAAAGCCAGCATCACACCAGTGGCAGGAAGACATGCCTCGCCATCCCCGTCCAGAGCACTCACCACAGTATACTGGCCCCAGCTCACAAACACACGGCCATCGATCTGGTAGCCCGAAAAGATGGAGGCTGCAGGAGGGTTTGATTGCAACCCAGCATGGCAAGGTGCTGTAAAGGAAGACGCGCGTAGTAGACCGTGTGCATCTGGCTGCCCAGCCTTCTGCCCTGTGTTCTTCTCCCTGTGCTGGCTCACTGTTGCGATAGAAGAAGCCAGGCATTGTGTGCACATATACCGAGAACAGGTCCTGCTGCGCAATCACGCCCTCAAGGTCCAGCTGCAGCAGAGCGGCATTGAGGGTGCAGTAAGGTAATTGTGAGGAAAGCATGGAGGAATGCAGCCTCTCGTGGGAGGGCACACTCAAATTGTGAGCTTGAGATGCAAACTGAACGCGCACGAGATGACGCGCTAGATGCACTCACTGGGCTCATCAGGCTAAGTGGCGCCGCCATGGATCGAACTTGGGATGCGTGCTGCTGCGCCTCTTGCAACAGCTGCCCTTCGCCTGCGAGGCAACGAAGACTAAAGACTGATGCTGAGCACGGAACGGCACACAACAACGCACTACACAGTCCAAGCAGTGGCGCAGGCAGGCACGCACCCAGCGCCACTTCCAGTCGCTGCGTGGCCTCCAGATGCTCTGCCTGCTGCGCCGCAACGAGCACACCCTGCAGCTGCTCCCAGCCCTCCTGCGAGCCGCGTGCTGCTGCTTTGTCTGCCTCCAGCTGCTGCACAGCAGCCACCACCTCCAGGCCCATGGCGGCATCTTGATCAGCAACCAGCTCGCTGTCATCACCACTCTCACGGGCAGAGAGGCGGCGCTGTCGCCGCTGCTGCTCTTGTGGCTGCTGCTGGTGCTGGTCCTCTTCTTGTAGCTGTTGCTGCTGCAGCTGCTCTTGTCGTTCCTTATGTTCTTCTTGCTGCGCAGAGGCTGCCAGCTGCGCAAAGGGCGCAGGTAACGCCACTGGCTCGATCTGCAGCAGCAGAAGATTGACACGTCGGCACAGCAGCTAGCCAACCCCGCGCGGAAGGCGTCATGGGACAGAACGTCTGTCTCAAAGAGCGCTTGAGAAGCAAAGCGCTATCCACCCATCGTGCCAACCCAGCCCTAAAAACGGGACATGGATTATCAGCCCGGACCCAGATGCCCGCTCACCTGCGCAGCAGTGGCAAAGAACTCGCGCCAGACCGGCTCGAGCGGCATGTTCCCTCGCGCCAAGAACAGTAATGCTATGCGAGGCGGCGCATTTGGCAGCCAGCCAGCAGAGGGCCGGGCAGCCGCTACGGCGCGCTGCCGCACCAGCGCACGCCGCACTGCCTGCTGCCATTGCAGGAACTGCTGCCGTTCTGCCAGCTGCTGCTCTCCAAAATCAGAGGGCAAGGCAGACGCGACTGTGGCAGTGGAACCCCTGTGCGACACGAGCGCCCAGCCGCAGATCCAAACGCACAGCACGGCTATGCCGGCCAGCAGCGGTCTGCGGCGGGTGCGCAGCGCGGTGCCGCGCACACTACGGCCCTTGCTAGGCGTCCCGCTGCCGCAGTCGGCCGGAAAGGTGTTCCGCAAGCCGCGGGCACCGGCGATCACAAGTACAGGCAGGGGCATGGCGGTGGTGGACTTGAGCAGGTGCTTCATCGGCGGCGGTGCCGGCGGCGGCGGAGGCGACGACGGCCGCACTGGTCACGGCGGCCGCGCGTTCAACTACCTGTGGGGCCGCCGAAAGAAAACAACTATGGTGCGTCGCCTTGCAGCCCAACAACAGGGATGGGGGAGCGCAACGCGGAGTGCCGGCGCGGCGCACATCCCCGGCGTGTTAGCGAGCTTTTTTGGCAGCAAATTCACCTAGAAGCCCTAGTAACCTAGAGACCGCATGACAACCCTGCACTGGTGTCGGACAGGTGGAGTGCTCGGGCGCAGTGTGTCCAGCTCCAAAAAGTAACGAAGCACAACCGGCCAGACCAAGGGGCGGGACGCAGGAATGACTTACCTTTAATAGGTGGCCAGTGGCGGAAGTGCATGGTGGGGGGGCGTGGGGGAGATGCCAGCTCACCCCGGAGTGAGGCCAGAAGGTTCAGGACATCGATTTCTTGAGTGGGTTGGGAAAGCGCAGCAGGGTATTGCGGGGGTGTACCAGGTTCAATTGGGCTTAGCAGCTGAGAGTACGAGGTTGGAAGGACGAGGCAGCGAGGAGAGCTGGCGTGCGTGCGTGCGTGAGAGCTGGGGCGGGTGTGGGGGACAGGCGGGGAATGGGCCGTTGCAACGGGTTGGCCGAGGCGGGGGCTCGGCAGTAGGCTGCTACCGCCTTTGCTCAGCATGTCGTCATTCAAACGTGCATTCTAGTCGTCCTTCCTCCTTGAATGCGTGCCTGGCAGCTGCGAACAAGCGAGGGTTTCACCAGCAGGCAGGCGGGTGCTGCATTCTGCACTTCATGCTTTTGTACCCACGTTGGCAGCGCTCGATCTGCAGCACCTGTGGCAGCTGGAAACGCCGTGCATGTTGGAGGAAGACAATGGACACTCGGGGCTTCCCTCCGTGGACAGCACTGCGCTGCCTTCCTGCCACTGCCCTACTGCATGATGAGTATCGCCACCTCTGAACGTGTGGCTTGCCTGGAAGATCATCTCTTGCCGCAGCCCAGGCAACAATAGCTGAACGTGTGGCCACGCTCGATTGCAGCGTCGCGGCAGCAGGACGACGTGCTGGCCACCATCTGTTCAGGACAGTATCGATGTGCCAGGGCAACACAGCATTTATCCGACGTTGCATCATGGTAACACTAGGACTGAATATGAGCAAGGATTTGTCTTTGCCTGCCCTGCCGCACCCATACCAGCTCTGCTTTGCTTGTCCCGGCACCTTCCTCACTTGGGTGACAATGAGCAATGGCGCATCGGGACACACACAGAATGGGACTGCTGCACCCCTTGACGTGGCAGTACAGCCCCCTCTTGATGGGCGAATCGGCACAAGGAAGATGATGCACGTCTCTGCAGTCAGGGGCTAGAATCTGCAGCAGGAGAGTCAGCGGCTGAGCAAATTGCTGGTAAGGGAAGTCAGGGTGATGGCACTTCACAAGGTCATGTCTCGACAGAGCTGATGTGCTGGCAGCGCGTTCGGCACAACAGCCCGGCCACAAGCTTCTGGCAGCTATGCTTGGGCATGTCTGACTGCTGCGCTGTGTTGCTATGGATCAATCACAAATGCAACCGCACCCTCTGGCTCACCACAATTCTAACCTCACAAATGCAACCGCACCCTCTTATCGACCCGGGGAGCTGTTTTCTTTTTATTTTTTCTACTTTCTTCTCATGCTGAGCGACAGCTGAGGTGCTGACGCAGGAACTGCAGGGACACAGGTTGAAGTTGTGCGACTGCAGCGCCAGAGCGGCAGCAACAGCAGCTGCAGCACCACCAGCACGAACCAAGCTTTGCCACCGGGGGGGGGGGGGCAACCTAAAGGGTGCATGACATGCAGGTTGTCAGGCCCGCAGGCATCGCAATGCCAGTGCACAATGCCACACATCGTCCAGCACCAGGTCCCAACCCCTTTCCTTGGCAGAAGAGGATATCATGCGCCTGCTACGTGCGCACCTTGGCGCCCTGGGTGGCAGCGCAGGCGATAATGGTGCAGCCATGTCGGGGACCACCGCTGCCGAGCGCGCCATCAGTGGCGGCATCAGCCCGCCAGAGAGGGCGTCGCTGGTGGACTCCATCATGCACCAGCTGCTCAGCAAGGAGGTGCTGAACCAGCCGATGAGGGAATTCAAGGAGTGATACAGCTGCTTACTGCCTCGTGCAGGATGCGCTCCGCATGCCTAGTGCAGGATGCGCTCCGCATGCCAGGTGGGAACACAGATCCTGTAATGGTACGGCAGCGCATGGACAGGGTGCACCACGGTCTACCCTCATTCAGCTAGGGGTGATGCATGCCGCTGGGCTCTGTCATGTACGAGCTGAGTAGACTTCTGAATTATGACTCCATGCCACATCAGGGTTTACAGCACATTGCTGACCCGGCGTGCGACTGGCTGTGTGGTACCAGGGTGTGGGCCAACATGTGTAGCGAGCGAGCATGTGCTGGGCCACCAGCCGCACGTGCTATCTCAACCCTCTGCTTCTTCCTACTGGCCTCGCTGCTAGCACCTCTCAAACACCCGATATAGTGCTTCCAGCCTTGTCAACTCGACTACCGTCCCGTCGCTGGCGCGCTGCCGTGCGGGCGCCAGGAAAAGCCTGCAATCACCCGCAAAGGGATGCGACAGCCTCAGCTTGCAATGCTGGCTGACCGTGCACCCGCTTGCGTTGCATTCTCCTGGTGCGTGGAAAACACCCTGCCATCTCACCTGAGCGCAGGAAAAAGAACATGCTGCGTTGTCCAGTAGTGCTGCTGCCGCCGCAGCGCTGCAAGAGCACCGCTTGCCTGCTCTGTCTCGTCCTTGCCGCCACTACTGCTGTCACACGCGGTGGCATGTAGATTGCCGGGTTGCAAGCGATACAGCTCTGCCAATGCCTGCATGAGGGTGTGGCAGGCGAAGAGGGAAAATGCTGGGCAACTTGCAGAACAACGAGACGGTCGCTGTCGCACGCACGCATGCATGCCAACTCTGCAGATGCTCCGCCTTCACACGCTCCCCACCTGCGCAAGCCCCCTAAAGCAAGCCCCTTCGTCTGTCCATTCCACGTTCTGCCCCAAGGCGAGCGCAAACGCAGGCAGCCGGTCTGCAGCACGGTGGCACACATGGGCCAGACAGGGCAGCCGGTGAGCAAGTCATCATAATAACGCATGCTATGTGGTGGACTGCTGCAGCGTCCCAACACATTGGGACAAGCAGGTGCTGCACTGCAACTATTCTGCCAGTGCAGATTCAAGTGCGCCTTGCAATGCTGGCAACCTGCCAACTCACCCAGGTCTGGCACATAATGCTCAATGAGCTGTGGCAGCGAGGCCAAGCAGCCGTCTGAAGGCATGGGGAGGGTGCAAGTGAGATTTGTGCACATGGAAAATGGACAAGAATGCCATTGACACCAGGCAAGTCCCCGCAGAGACCAACCGTGCAGCTCACCACCTCTCAATGGGCACAAAACTGTGTCATGCAAGGCCGTTCACCTGCGTCCACCTGAATGCCCAGGTACTCGTCCAGCATGGAAGCCTTCTGGCGCAGTAACTGCACAAGCAGTGCCGCAACCTCATGCTTCGTGCCAGTCTCTGGAGAGTCGCGCCACCGCCCAAGCACCTCCTGCGCCTCGAGCGCCGTTAGCACCAGCGCCTGCAGAGGCAGAGGCGGCTGCAACCGAATGCGGTGCACGCTGCCAAAGCGGCGCAACACCTGCAGGAAAGGGCGGGAGAGCAGGGGTGAAAAAACCCACAAACGCCACGTACGTGGCGCCTCCCCTGAGACTCCCAGAGCAGGACTCCTCACTCTTCTGACCTGCTGGTAAAACATGTCCGCAGAAAGGCGTTGAACGTCCAGCAGGTAAAGCCGGGTGGCGTACTGCAGCAGCGACACCAAAGCACACAAGCAGGGGTGGGGAGCATCAGTCTGTGTATGGCCTTATGCATGGCAAGGGTGCGTAGCATGCGATATAGCGGTCACGCAGTAGCAGGCGCCCACCTGGACAAGCGCCAGCGTGGCATCTGCCATGCCCACAAACGTGCTGCACTGCAGAATCTCCTGCAACCCTGCTAACATGGAGGCGGGTCAGGCGGGTATACGTGATCGCCTTGTTGGGTCCCGAGGGAACACGGATGTTTTGCAAGATGGCAAGCAGCAAGGTCAAACCAGCCATATGTTAGCTCACCCGCATGCGGCCTCGCCTCAGTTTCAGCCAGCAGTGCTTGCACGCTTGTCAGCCCGCTGTTCGTGCGAACATTGCGCTGCTGTCGCATCGGTGCCACAAATCGCGACTGCTGCTGCACCAGCCTGGGCCGTTGGTTGCCGCCAATGCCACCTATCATCTCTAATGGCATGGGCACAAAGTCAAAAGCGCCGGCGCCTGCAGCCGTGCGTGCACGCCGTCGTGGCACAGACGCCATGGCGGCAACGCCAGCCGCTGCTGCTGCTGCTGCCGCCGCAGGTGGGCCGACTCCCAGCTGCTGCTCCGAGTCCTCCTCTATAGACCGCCCTGCGAACGGCTGTGCCGTGGTGTGCTTGTGCGTAGCGTCGTCGACGAGGAAGGCATGTAACGTCTGCGCCTTTGCATCTGTGGAGACCCAGGCAGCAGGTATGAGGGCAATCATTATCAGGGGAGGGCGAGGCAACACCACCCGCAGGCCGCAGCACTGACAGCACGCCGCATAAGTAGCTTCCTCTCCTTCTCAGGCTCTACCTGAGCAATCTGCACTCACCCGTGCGGACAAGCTTTTCGGGACGGTAATACGACGACACAAGCTCCTTGGGTGCTTCGCCCACCAGTGAAGCACCTGGCAGCAGTGCCTGCAGCACAGGCATGCAACATGCAGCAGACGATTGCAAGCAGGAGCGCGGAGATTATGCGTAGCACATAGATGAGCGCTGCGTTTTACGATGGCCACACAGCCACCTGGCAGCAAGCCAATGCCCACCTGTGCATACGTGCGCTTGGCGTTGCTGGTTAGCAGTTTGTCCTCTACTGCTGCACGAATGGCCTCGATGAGGTGCTCCTGCAGTCAGGGTTCACTCAAGACGGATGAGTTCGTGTGCAAGAGCGCGCAAAGAGCAACCGCTCGCCCTATGGCAAGTGGGCACCGCTGTCCCTGTGGTCAACATGAGTAAAACGTGCCTGGTGGAGGAAGCCGACCTCCTGCTTAGTTGGGTGCACGTTCACATCCACGTGCTTGCCCGGCAGGCGCATCTCCTGCAGCGAGGTGCGCGTCAACATGGGCATGCACAGTCGGCTTGGCAACGTCACAGGGGCTGCGTGCCACCTCTACGTGGGCATCACTGCTATCCCATCCTTGCTCGCTGCACCAGAAAGATGAAGGGCTTGGCGGCTTTGGGTAGCACCGCCGCATACGTCGTCTCCAGCGCGCGTTTTAGCGGCTTGCACTCCACTGTACAAGGCAGAGTGGAAGAAGTTGAGGAAAGCAACTGTAGGAGCTCGTGAACGCAGCCGGTTGAGAAGCTGCCCAAGCAGCACAGGCACGGAAGCTCACTGGCTCACCACACTGCTGGCACTGACGGCACTTGCTCACCCGAGCGGCCATTGATGAACAGCACCATATGTGTCTTCTTGCCGCTGTAGTCTGCACTGCTGATGTAGCCCTGCATATGTTGGAAGATAAGACGACAAGGCAGTGCATCAGATGGGCGGAAGGCAGTGCAGGCGGCCCTTTCCTGGCATGCGTGGGCAAGTATTCATGCAAAGTCCGCAGCGCAAGCTCGTCAGCAGGCGACACCCCGCCAAGCACAGACAATGTCATCCGAGGTCCACGCCTGCCCTGCAGCACGCACCTCAACCTCGCAGTGCACGCCATCGCCACTGCCCTCCGCACCACTACCGCACACCACATCTAGCGGCAGCACGCTCTTGGACACCGCAGCGCCAAAAACCACACTGCAAGGGCAGAGGATGCCTTAGTTAGTGAATGGCCCAGGCAAAGCAGCCGTCAACCGCAGCGCAGCATCGAGCCTGCCCCACTGCGGCAGCCACCCACCGGATGTTGTCCAAGCGGGAGGCGCCAGCAAGAGTATGGAGGTCAGAGCGTGCCTCGCCCTGCCGCTTACAGGTCATGCTCACGCCTGCTTTGTAAACTGCCGAGCAGGTAAGGGCGCAGGGGTTTCAAAGTCAGGCAAGGTTCATGCTGATCATTTCAGAGCCTCGTTGTCTGCAGACCCAGCAAAACTGCCCCACCTGCTCCCACCTGCATAGCGCCCCATCACATCCAGCATCTGGTTGTATTCCTCGCCAGCACCTTTGAGTGCCTGCCAGCACAGAGGCCGAGGCGGGGTGGGAGGTGGGGTGGTGGTGGTGGTGGGTGGTGGTGGGCGGCGGGGGGGGGGGGCGCGCGCGCGCGCGCGCGCGCGTGGGGCACGCCCGCATGCTGCAGACCGACAAGCATACGGCGCTGCACCAAGCCGTGCACACGCCTCCTTCACAGTGCTGACAGTAGTTCAGTGCTGTTGCTTGCGGACGAGCATGCAGAACACCGGCTGCAGAGGGCCCCTCCCTGCCACCTTTCTGCGCAGCGGAACGTTGAAGAAGAGGTCTTCTACGCTGATCAGCGTGCCCTGGTTGGCAGCAGCAGGCTTGGGCCCGACCGCGTCCATAACACCTGCCCAGTGTGCAGGGCAACGCAGCAGCATAAGCACAGGCTTATGGCACATCAATGCGACCAGGCCAGGCTGCTATGCTGGCCAGCTGACGCCCACAATGCTGTGCTGCGCACCGTCCGAGTAGGAGACGCGCCAACCGTGCACCTGCCCCGCAGTCATTGTGGTCACGGTGAGGCGCGCCACGTAGCTGATGCTGGCCAGCGCCTCGCCTCTGCAGCTGGGCGACGGGATGATTGGAGGCAGGGGCAGGGCAGGGACAGCGCAACCCAGCACATGCACGTCGTTGCTCTGCGCAAGAGCCCCATGCCCGGCCACCCACCTAAAGCCGAGCGTCTGGATGCCCTCCAGGTCGTCAAACTCGCACAGCTTGCTGGTGGTGTGGCGCTCACACAGGATGGGAAGGTCGTCTTTCTGCCGGGCAGGCAGGGCAGAGGGAAGCGGGCAGGAGGTAGCAGGCGTGCGAAAAGGATGAGCAGTGCACCAATGCAGCAGGGCTGTCGATGACTGCGGCACGCCTGCCGGGTCGCTGCACCCCCACGCCACCAACCCGGACTCCATGCCCATTGTCTTGGATCTGCAGCAGCGCCTTGCCGCCGTCCTTCACAGTGACGCTGCACGGAGACGGTCGAGGGCGGGCAACGGCACGCGAGCGAGGTAGTGGTGAAGGGAGGTGAAGTAGACGTTGGTAGACCGAGGGCGGGCGCCCTGTGCACCCATGGTCTCACGTTATCTGCGTGGCGCCCGCATCAAGGCTGTTCTCCAGCATTTCCTTGAGCGCGCTGGCGGGACGCTGCAGCAGTGGTCAAGAGCGACCTCGGTGGGTCTGGTGGCGGCGAGGGCGAGAGCGAGGCGGCACGCGCGAACCTGACGGCAGGCCTGCAGATTCTTGCCTGGATGATCTCGCCTGCCGCGATGCGGTTGACCACCGCCTCGTCCAGGCGGCGGATCGGTGCTGGCGGCGGCGGTGGCAGTGGTGGCAGCGGTGGCAGCGGCGGCGCCCCGGGTGCTACTGCGAGCGGCGCCGCGGCGTCCATCAGCATGGGTCCAGGGGTGGCAGGGCGGCTACCGAGAGCGTAGAAAAGGCTACCAAAAATCGAGCGCCGGCGTGCTGCGAACTGGACAGCCTTGAGGGCTGCACTAGGCCGCCAGCGGCTGACCGACACGGATTCGGCGATTGGAGAGCGGACCGCGGCTCAAACTTGGGCGTCCGCTGCAAAAGCAGCAGCCTCCCGTTGCACAACCACTTGCAGCAGCCGCTCGCTGGCGGGAAACGGGGTCAGAGCAACCCGTAGAAGAAGAAGACGTGACACGCGTGGGTGACTTTGGGGGGAGATGCGCCGCAGCGGCGCGGAGCGCCGCCGCTAAGACCCTCCCTGCAGGCAACCCTGAGGGAGGCTGGCGAGACGGCCTGCCGCGGCATGCCCACTCTTGTCGCCCGCATGCGGATCGACACCAGACACAAAACTAACTATACATATATTTCTGCGGAAATCTTCCTTGCCTTCCACTTGTTCTACCATTTTATTACCAGGTGCAAGACCACTAGGCAAAAGCCCGCACTGTAGCGGGTCGCACTGTAGCGGGTTGCGTCTAACGCGGCTGGCCTATGGCATGAGCAGCAGTTCCCGATGTGCATTGCTCTTGGCTTGCACATGTGTGTTAATGGGCACGGTCTTACATGGTGGCAGGTCGCTGGCCGACGGCGCAGCTCGCACGGGCAGAACAACAAACAGAGAAGGTCGTACTTGCCATGCTGATGGTTTAGTGATGTTCGCGCCGACGCGGGCTGCGGTTATCCTGCCTGCTGTAACGGCTGTCAGGGTGACGACGCCTGCCCACAGGGCTGCGGCTGCGCCACCACTCTTGCTGCTGTTCCCCTTGTGTCGGGCTGCGGCTCCTGCTGCGGTGCGGTCTGTGCTGCACGCCTAAGCCGCGGCGGGGCGACGGACTTCGTGCAGCGGCAGCAGTGTGGCGCACGGCAGCCTCCTCGGCCACGATTAGCCGCCCATGGCGCTGGCCCTCGGACTCGCTGTTGTTGTCGCTGCCACGCCTCGACTTGCGCTCCTCCTTCACCTTCTTCTTCGCCTGTCAAAAGATGAGAAGTCGTGCAGAAATATGAGGGCAGGCAGATTAAGCGAGTGTAGATGGACAGGCAAGTGCAGCTACCAAGGTGCCCCAAGCGCAGCACGACGCATCACCTTTTTGGACTCCTTCTTTGCCTTCTTGAATGCTTTTTTTTCCTGCTTCTTGCGCACACGCTTGAGCTCGACAATTTGCTGGGCCGTAAGCGACAGGCCTGCAGCGCCCGGCTGCTGCTGCTGCTGCTGCTGCTGCTGCCATTGCTGCTGTGCCGTCGCGCCCTGCTGCCCGGGCAGTGCGCCACCGCCCTCTACGCCCGCCAACATCTCACGCTCCTGGCCGCCCTGGATGGCTCCTACACGGTGCAGGGGAGGGTGCCAGGGTGACACCGGGATGGTCCGAAGAAGGTGCCAGCAGGCAGGCCCTGCACCTTGCACCTGCTGTTCAGCCCCTGCGCTGCCTGACAGGGCTTAATGTCGCTGCAGAAATGTGTTTTCCTTTAAAAAAGAATACCTGAACAAAAAAACGACAGCCAGCCATTCCGGCCTCACCTGTAGTCATGCTGGCGTGGTAGCCCAGCCCTTTGACGCGATCTGCCTCAGTCACCGCTGCCGCTGCTGTCGTGCCTGCATTGTCCACCGCCTCCTCCTCGCCTGTACACAAAGGCCAGGCTAGCGGGCAAACGTGTGGCGCCTGCAACAGCGGCCAGCCGCCTGGAGACGGAGCACATGCACATGCAGGGCTCATGGACAGAGGTCTGCCAGGTCCCTGCCAGCCGCACCGGTGCCCTGCAGCAGCTTCAGCATGTCTGCTTTGTTCAGTTGCGCCTGCTTCAGGTGCTTGGGCGCCTTGGGCTTGACGCCCAGGGCCTGCGGCGAGGGGTCACGGGAGGGTGTGAGCTGGCGAGCATGGCCTATAATTCAGAGCTTCCATGGCGGGACAGCACGGTGAGCCACATGCCTGCCTATCCTGTGCGTAGACTACCTCTGCCCCTGCGACGGCGCCGGGGTTTCTGGGCCCAGCACCCCGCACGCTCCCTCCCACCTCCATCATCAAATCCTGCTCATGCTGCTTCACCATCTCCAGCTCACTGGGCGCATCAGCTTCGCCGCGGTCCACGTCACGTGTGTACCAGTACACGTCGCGTCCTTTTTGCCACCTGCCAAGTGGCAGCGGGCGGGCATGTTCTGGATCGGCTGACTGCACGATGGCAACCGAGCATGCCAGCACCGACCGAAAGCAAACTATCTGTGCCGGCACACTACAGTCGACTCCAATGCGTGGCACTGTACTCTACACCACCGGGCGCTACTTCTTTGTACTCGAACGCATGACTGATGCACCCCTTAAACATCATTGATCCCCTGAGTGGTTTCTTGCCTGCCAGTCAGCGCTTTGACAGAGTGACCCAGGTAGTACTCGCGAGACGCATCGGCCTTCACATTCTCCCAGCTAAACTGGTCGCGGCCACCTGCCGCAGCGAGGAGAGCGCGCAGTGCGTGGGATCGGCGGGATTGCGATGAACACAAACGTAATCATCAGCGCGATAATCAGCTGAACAGAAGTGCAGACTGCGCGGTGGTGGTGTACGATGCCAGGCGGCCACTATTGCGCATCTTTAAAATTGCTGCATGCAGCCCTTACACACCTCGCGTTCCTCCCCGGGCAGGGCCTGCGGTAGGTGCAAAGGGTGACGGAAGCGGGGAGAGCGTCACGAGGTGGTCAGGCATGCCAGCAATGGGCTAGAAAGGAATGCATCCAACTTGGACGCGCTGCAAGAAGCTCACCATTGAAAATGCCCGCCATGTTGCCACCGGCTTGGCCACAGGGCACAAAAGGTGGCAAGGAAGAGGGCCTGAGGCAGCAAAAACCGAAGTTTTCGCTCGTGGAAGCCTGCAATGGCGGATCGGCGGTGGCGGCGGTGGCGACGGCCGCCTGCTGTTGTCAGCAGCGGCGAAGGCGGGCGGCGGTGGCGGTCGCTGTCCAAGGCGCTGCTGCAGGTCGCCGCCGCTCGCTTACGTACGTTGCACCGGGGATGCCTGCCCACAACAGGGAGGGGTGTAGAGCAGGCGGAGGTATGTAAAGCTGGCGTCCAGCTCAGGGCGCGCAAGCGACCTGCCCCGCACGCACGAAACAGGCTCACGATACACAGGGTTGCAGCTGCTTGTGCGGGGGGAGTGGGCTTTGGCCGCGCAGAGGGGCGACCGTGCACCTGGAAGGTTCAGACGGCGAGCGACAAGAGCAACCTGGGTTTCTTGTTTAGGGCGATGGTGAAGCATCTGAATCACTGAAGGTCAGAGCCCCAGCTGTGCATCAAGCGAGCATCGCTCGATTCCCTCTTCGCCCTTTCAAACAGCTTGTGCAGGAAGACGATAGGCCCGTAAAGATAGCGCCGACCAGCACAGCTTGCGGGCAGCAATGCCGGCCCGCCGCCGCCGCCGCCGCCGCCGCCGCCGCGTCACAGTGGGACTGCAGGGACTGCGGCACGTGTTCGACCCCGCATGATGTGCGTCACTGCGATGCGATGCTATGTGTTGTGAGTGTTGTCAGGCAGGCTTGAGCCTTGCTGATCTTCCACAACGGCAGGTCCGCCACTGTGATCCTGGTTACCCTCTTACAGAGGGGTGCCCGAAGGCACAGCGGGGCAGGGCAAGTACCAGCTAGTGCAAACGACAGCTGGCAAGAAAAACGGGGGGCAGGTGAGTGTCTCACTGGCATCAAAGGACATTCGAAACACCGGGCGCCACTACTGTCCCGAAAGTACGTCCTGAGCATCGCAGGAACGCTGAGCGTAGGCACGCTCCACCGGCGAAAAATGGGCGGGAGAGGCTGACACGCTGGCGACGGGGTGCAGGAGGAAGAAGGCAGGTGCAGACGCCAGGACCGGACCCCCAACAGGGTAAACACACCCTGCGGGAAAAACTCCCTGGGGGAGCAGCGGAGGAACACGCCCTGGGGGCGTGGCGTTATACAGGGAAGCCCCCTGAGGAGGCAACGGGAGGAACATGCCCTGGGGGCGTGGCATTATGCGGAGTAGGAAGGCCCTGAGGGCAGAGCAGGAAACCCCTGAGGAGGCGAGCAAAGAACATGCCCAGAGGACGCAGCAGGAAGCAAATGCAGAAACAAGTAGCGGCGGGCAGACGCAGAGCGAAGCAACGTCGCAGAGGCGCAGCCCACAGGTGGCGCGAGCGCAGACGCGGGCAGCAGCACAGCAGCATCAGGGGCGACAAAGCGCCAACTTCGTAAGGACGCAGCGCGGCTCAGGCGGTCTTGAGGATGAACCTGGTGTGTGTGTGTGTGTGTGTGTGTGTGTGTGTGTGTGTGTGTGTGTGTGTGTGTGTGTGTGTGTGTGTGTGTGTGTGTGTGTGTGTGTGTGTGTGTGTGTGTGTGTGTGTGTGTGTGTGTGTGTGTGTGTGTGTGTGTGTGTGTGTGTGTGTGTGTGTGTGTGTGTGTGTGTGTGTGTGTGTGTGTGTGTGTGTGTGTGTGTGTGTGTGTGTGTGTGTGTGTGTGTGTGTGTGTGTGTGTGTGTGTGTGTGTGTGTGTGTGTGTGTGTGTGTGTGTGTGTGTGTGTGTGTGTGTGTGTGTGTGTGTGTGTGTGTGTGTGTGTGTGTGTGTGTGTGTGTGTGTGTGTGTGTGTGTGTGTGTGTGGTGGTGGTGGGTGGTGTGGTGGTGTGTGTGTGTGTGTGTGTGGGGGGGGGGGGGGGCGAAGGCGGGTGAGGAAGAGGAAGGGCACAAAACCAACACCAACACGCACGCTGACTGCAAACGCTACCCGCAGCCCCAGCCGGCGGCTGGTACCCCACATGTCCAGCCGCAACCAACAACATGGAACCCAAACAGAAGCACACAAGCCACCCACGCACACCAGCACCCATAGCAAAAAGGAAACAGCAGAGTCGACGTGCCACACGCCGTCGGTGGCGGATGCCACACGACAGGCGGCAAGCGCCGACCGCACCGAATTTGGCTTAGACGCAAAGGCAGTCGGATGCGCCTGAAAATCATGCATCATGTGGCGGTACCGAACGAAAGCAAATACTAAGCGAGGGGAAGAGCAGGAGTGGGCGCGATCCACTGGTCCGTTAGCGACAGAGCTGCAGCATACACCGCACCAAAACCTGCAGGCCCAAGCAGGAGGAGGGAAAACGAAAGCGAGAGGCAGGACCAGCGGCGCAAAGAGGACAGACGCGGTCAGCGGCAAGCAGCCACGGCAGCAGGCTCGGAGGGCGACTGAGGGAAGAGGAAGGGGCACGGAGGTGTGGGTGATGTGTGAGGACCAGAGTAAGGGTTCCTGCGCTATGAGGGGTGGATGCATAGCTGGCGACCGACGGGCCTGGGGGAAGGAGGCCAGGAGGCGCGTGAGCCCACCGTCATTAGTAATGTACGTTTCGTGCACACACAGGAACCCGGCGGCGGCAGCACAACAGCCTGGCACTTGGGGAAGGCGAGGCACGCAGAGCAGGAGGCATAATGAAAACGACAGTCAAAGCGGGGGAAGAAGGAGACGAAGGTTCATGGAAGGTGCAGGCGGCACGGCGGTGGCGCTACGCCAGCGGCGGCGGCGGCGCGAGCGCTCAGCGACGACAAGCACAGCCTCGGACAGCACCCGACGCGTCAGTGGGACTACCTAGTGCCAGGGCGACACCAGGACGGCGCGGCTGCGCCGCTCGGCGTCGCGCGAACACGGGGGTGCCTTGGAATCCTAGCCCGCCCCCTCCCTGCCAGCCTTCAGGAGTTGCGGAAATCTGCTCTCTGCTGATGCCCATTTCGATCCTGCTACCCTGTCTGGTCCCCTCCCGACGCCTTTGAACACCTCCTCTGCCACTGTGATCCCTTTTCCGGCATTACCTGTTAAATGTGATTCTCTTCAGCACCTCATACAGCTTGCGGAGGGGATGGCATGGCGCCTGGACGCCCCTTTCCTTCATCTGCACTGCCGCCTTGATTTCTAAATACAACCTAGGGCACTTCGCCTAGATTTTTTGGTTTGGCAACTCTCAGATCCCAAAAAGAGAGGAGGGAGGCAGGGTTTGACGTGAAAAAACGGAAATGAAGAAAAAATTGTTACTGGCCAATTAAGAGGTCCTAGGGCCCGAACAGAGTGGCCAGTGCACTTTTGCAAGCCCCCGGTGCTTCAGCCCGGCAGGGGCAGCCGATGAGGCATGCAGACAGCCATTTAAGCGCTGCCTCAGATTTGGCTCCGGCCGCGCCTGCGCCCGCGCCGCCCACGCCCTCGCCCGCCCCGCCTCGCGATAGGCGGTGCAAATGGGCAGCACCACCATGTAGCAACGCAGCAGCTCTGCGTCCTCTGCGCCAGCTGTGGCAGCGCAGAAGCTGCACACTTTCTTGCTGCCAGCGAAGGTTACGCTGCTCTAAGTACAGCCACTCAATAGGGTCGCTGCAGTGCAACAGAGGCCCAGAGTGGGCACTGCTGTCCTGCAGCACGAACAGGCCGCGCCTCTGGTTTTGGCAGGTGGCAGGCAGGTGCGGAGCGGGTGTGTTACAGTTGTGAGTGCCGGCGATGGGCCGCCTGCTACCGCTGGCGCCGGCGCCGCCGCCGGAAGCTCATACTTCACGCGCTGGCATTTCTTTTCAGTGAGCACGTCTGCTGCCGGCAGGCTCGTGCCCACCTTCTCTCATGCGCTCGATAAAAGTGGCTGCAGCGCGGGCGCGATGAAGGCGGGTTTGAATTTTGGGCACCCTTGCCATCTCAAGCCACCGGTGGCTTCCCAGATCCCCTTGCCCCTTGCACCAGCCAGCCACAATCCAGCCGCGCCTCAAACCCAAATGCAGCACGCACTTGGATCCGCATGTCCTTGAGCAGCAGCGGCTGCAGGCAGGGCTCCTGCCGCGGCAGTGCCCACCCATCCAGAGGGTTTTGGGCAGCAATACCATGCCTCCATCGTGCTTCCCGTGGCCCCCAGGGCTTGCTCTGGCTTGTTTGCACTCGCCTGCGGGCTGCCAGTACTGTCAGCGCACCTCTCGCGTGACATTTTGACCCGCAACAATATTTTCCATGTCCGTCTCTCTTTAGCTCGAAAAAAAGAGGAAGGAGGGTTGCCAAACCAAAACATCTAGGCGAAGTGCCCCTACACGGGATGCTGATACGTCGAGACGAAGTGAGTGGTGTAAATTAGTGGCCGAGACAGGTAGAGTGTTGCGTCTGACCCCTCCTCTTCGCCAGCGATCCTTCGAGAGGGAAGGCAGGTGCAGTCGAACGCGGAGGATATTGAAAAAGAATGCTGCCAACTCGGACTAAGCTGTAGCCGTTCAGCACCATGGTCAATTCATTGCTTTCGTATGGCGCCGACGTGTGGGGTATGCAGCAGCTGCTGGCAACAAAGGCGCAACAAGACTTGGCAGCAACAGCTGTCCCCAGCAGACACGGTCCACCTCGGCTACCTGCGGTGACTGCTGGGTGTGCGGCAAGGCACGCCCAGTTGTGCTGGCAGAATGCGGCAAGCGGCTGCTGTGGCTGCGCTGCATGCTCAGCGAGCCATGAGCCAGCAGGGCCGCAACCTCGACCCTCCAGCCTACCGCACCCTTCCCCAACCCAGATGGATGCTGGGCTTTGCAAGGATGCTGGAGGGCGCGCCTGCATGTGGCCCGCTGTGCAGCTACTCCTGGCCTGTGCTACCGGCTGAGACGAGCCCAGGGCTATCATCATGTCTCTGGAAGCACACAGGCCTAGGCAGGCATGCCACAGCTGACCCACGTGCACACGTAACATTCCTATCGCAGCCAGCCATCGCAGCCACCCAGATTCAAGTTGTGCAACCAGCATCATCTGTAGTGCCACCAGCCTCGAAAGACCCTACAGAAACGACATCTTCCCGCCCACAGCTTCATTCACACCTTGCTGCCCCTCGGCAAGGTCTCACTGGCCGCCGGACTGGGAACAGCGCATGCGCTGCCTATTTCAAGAGGTGACCTGTAGCTATAGCAACGGCCGGCACTTCTCGGCGCCTCCCTTGGTCTCGCACCCACAAGAGACTGACGAAAACAGAACCCCAAAGCGATGTCTGCCTGTGCACAATCATCACCCTTTGCATGACCCTTGCAAAGCGCTGTTCAGGTCCAGCGGCGTCAGAAACCGATTGCACCACCAGGACAGCGGAGTCCCGCCGCCTTGGCACAATCCACCTCAGGTGTTCTTCTCTGTGACCTGCTGCCGCAATCTGGCGCCTAGTGAGCTCCTGCGGTGCCCCGTTCCCGCAGGGAGGCAAAGCGGGGGAAAAAGGCACGTAGTGCCAGCGGAGAAAAAGGTAGTGCCGACAGGCAGTAGCAAGCGATGCGGCAGACCCTTCAAACCTTCAAAAGTGTCAGACCAGCCTGAGTGTGAACGACAGGTCGGGGGCAACAGCACTCACAGTAGTTGCTTGCAGGCGTGCCGGCCGGCTGGAAAACAGCAGCACAGCGTTCTCGATGCATCCCAATGCACTCTGGCCAGTGTGTGCATGGCGTAAAGCGGGGCGAGCTCAACGAGTAGGCTCGCTATTATCAAGGCAGCAGGGCGTTCAAGGTCAGAAGCAGTAACCACGAGCAAACCAAATCTCGAAGCTCAAGAGGAGGGGTACATCAGGCAGGCCCACTCTCGCCCGCGGCAAGGCGGGCCGTCGCAGGCGGCGGCAAGGGGCCTAGTTCTGTGCTACTGACGCGGTTCCTGCCGCATGTCCGCCCACACGCGGTCGTTATGGCGCAGGAACCGCCCCACTACCCGCCTTTAGGGAACCCCCACTGGTCAGCGTTGCTCAAGGTGCGCGGCGGGTCCGACACTCAAGCCCAGGGGAACTGAAGGGGGCTGCTCGGAATGGCGTAACAACACAGGGCATGTTTAGCTCGATTGCCAACGCAAAATTGCAGGGATGGCTAGCGCGCAGCAGCAGGACAGCAGGCTTCGCCTAATCTCCTCAACCTGAGCCCGCCCATTCCACTTCGACGGCTGCATTCAGGTGGCGCAGTTACCGGCGTCGGTTCGGGTGCGTCCCGCCGTGTGTGCTTGGTTGGGAGCAACTCCCCCGCATCAGCCGGGGGGCCCGTTGCCGTCCCTGAACCGCCCAGCTGCAAGCAACGCCCGGCTAAAGCACAGCTCGCGCCGGCCAGCCCGCGTCCAGCAGACCCACACCTTTCCGCTCCCTCGCTGTTCTTTGCCTGCCGCAGACCAGGCGCACCTCGCACAATATGCAGTCCGCCTCATTTGTGGGGGCTGCCCCTGGCCGGCTGGGATGGGGCGCCGCCCCGCTTGGCGGCGCACAGCGGCGGCGGCCTGCCGCCTGCCGCCGCTCCGTGCGCTTGGTGGCTGCAGCGGACAACAGCGCATGGGACACCCTCAGTGTGGACGAGCTGCAGGAGTGGGAGGTGAGTGCTGCAGCAGTGTGGGTGGGTGCGCGGGGGGTAGGGGTGGGGGTGGGGGTGGGGCCGCTGTCCTGCCGCGCACAGGCGTTGCTGCGAACGCGTCCACCCCGTTGCACTGCGTCCTGCCACCCTGCACAGGAAACCGGCCCACCCACGCCGCTGCTGGACACCGTCAATTTTCCTGTGCACCTGAAAAACCTGGGCATCAGCGACTTGAAGAAGCTCACAAAGGAGCTGCGCGCGGGTGGGTGAAGGTTTGGACGTGCGGGTGGGCGGGCAGGCGGGCGGGCAGCCGCCTGGTGTGTCGACACGATTTGGTCAGACGCCAGCATTTATGCCGGCGGCTGCTGGTTGCATTCGCCTGCTCCTCCACCGTCCAGACTTGTCACCCATCCAATTGGTGTGCGCAGACCTGATTCATACCGTTGCCAAGACCGGCGGGCACCTGGGCTCGAGCCTGGGCGTGGTGGAGCTGTCGCTGGCGCTGCACTATGTGTTTAACACGCCGGAGGACAAGATCATTTGGGACGTGGGCCACCAGGCCTACATCCACAAGATGCTCACCGGCCGGCGCAAGAGCATGCACACCATTCGCCAGCAGGGCGGGCTGTCGGGTGCGCAGGCAACAGGCCGGCGGCGGGCGAAATGTGCACGCCGGCGAATCGTGCATGCTCGACACCCCTGTAGGCTGGTTGGACAGCTCGCCTTCACGCCTGCGCACTCGTCATCTTTGCTTGCCCCCCCACGCCTGCCTGGCTGCGGCCCTCCTCACCCGCAGGCTTCACCAAGCGTGCTGAGTCGCCGTACGACCCCTTTGGCGCGGGCCACAGCTCCACGTCCATCTCTGCGGCGCTGGGCATGGCAGTGGGCCGGGACGTCAAGGGCCGCAAGAACAACGTGGTTGCGGTGCGTGAGGAAAGGAGGGGTGACGGCAGGGGTGCACGCGGTTGCTGCGTTGGGCTGATGCCTGCGGGTAGAAGCCGGCTTTGCCATCCATCGGATGGCCTGTTGCTTGCTCAGCGATGAGCTGCTCCTGCTTCTGCTCCGCATCTACCTGTGCCCTGCAGGTCATCGGAGACGGAGCTATCACCGGCGGCATGGCGTATGAGGCAATGAACCATGCCGGCTTCCTGGACACCAACATGATTGTCATCCTCAATGACAACCAGCAGGTTTGGCCAGATGGCAGAGATGCGTGATAACCGCCACTACACGGCCCACAGTTCAGCACCGGGTGGGCTTGGCAGCATGCAGGCGTGCAGGCGCCTGCCAATGTCAGCCAAGGCAACGCATGCCTGCATCGCACTCATGCCGGGTGGTGTCGCACGCTGCCGCTCCCTTTGCACAGGTATCCCTGCCCACGCAGTACAACGGCAAGAACCAGGAGCCTGTAGGCGCGCTGTCGTCAGCGCTGGCACGGCTGCAGGTGCGCCTGCGGGGTGGAGCCGGGGTGGGGGGTTCTTGCAGGCTACAGATAAAGGCAAGTGCCATGCACGTTGTGGTGCTGTTGCATGCCACTGCAGTTCAGCAGCCTTGCGGCATCGGCAGCAGCCGAGCCTGCATGACCTGTGCCCTGTGCGTGCCGCCCCTCCCTGCTTGCAGTCCAACCGCCAGCTGCGCGAGCTGCGTGAAATAGCTAAGGGTGTGACCAAGCAGCTGCCCAGCGTGATCCAGAACGCGACGGCCAAGATTGACGAGTACGCACGCGGCATGATCAGCGGCACCGGCAGCACGCTGTTCGAGGAGCTGGGCTTCTATTACATCGGCCCCGTGGACGGCCACAACCTGCAGGACCTCATTGATGTGCTGACAGGTGCTGAAAGGCTGCTGCTGATGCTTGCTGCGTTGGAGGCAAACGGCATCGGGAAAGGATGGCGTCTTTGCACACCTGCATCACAAGGTATGCCTCACTCCCCATGCTCGTGCTGGCCTCGCCCCGCCCTGCAGAGATCAAGACCACTGAGACTGTGGGCCCCGTGCTGCTGCACGTTGTCACGGAGAAGGGGCGCGGCTACCTGCCGGCCGAGAGCGCTTCAGACAAGATGCATGGCGTGGTGCAGTATGACACCGTGACCGGCCAGCAGAAGAAGGCCAAGACACAGGTGAGTGCGGAGACATGTCAGACACGACGTAATGCAGCATGGTGCGCTGTGGAACGTGGGTGCGCGTGTGGAGTGCATTTATGTTGTTATTGAAAATAGGAGCCCGCCTGCACAAGCCAGCGTGCAGCTGCAGTACTGCGCACGCAGATGGCTGGTGCGAGCCGGTTAACACTGAACTGCATTCTCACGTGTGCACTTTCCCTGCCCCGACCCTCCCCCCTTCCCCTGCCCCAGGCCCAATCCTACACCAACTATTTTGCAGACGCGCTGGTAGCAGAGGCAAAGAAGGATGCGCGCATTGTGGGCATCCACGCGGCCATGGGCGGCGGCACAGGCATGAACCGCGTCGAAAAGGTGCGGGGTTCCCACGTAGCCAGCGCTGCTCACAGCTCACTGCACCGCGCACCAAAACCACAAGGTCGCAAAGGTGCACCGGTCGTGGCATGAGGCAGCGCGCCACCACGGGGTTGCGCAAGACCCCACCTGCGCATGTCTGCACCCCGCACAACCCTGCTGCAGGTCTTTCCCGACCGTGTGTATGATGTGGGCATCGCGGAGCAGCATGCGGTGACCTTTGCGGCAGGCCTGGCATGCGAGGGCCTGGCGCCGTTTGTGGCCATCTACTCTTCCTTCCTGCAGCGCGGTTACGACCAGGTGGTGCACGACGTGTCGCTGCAGAATCTGCCAGGTGCGTCGTGCCCGGTAGCTGGTTGCCCCACCGCCAGCAGCAAAGTGTGCTGCATGGGGCAACAACTGCAGTGTGGCCTGGTCAAGCCCAGCGTCCGAAGAGCCGCCACAGTCCACGGCAAGCTACGTGTTTATTCGCCTTGGCTCCCCGGTCTCTGCGCAGTTCGCTTTGCACTGGACCGAGCAGGCCTGGTTGGCGCTGATGGCGCCACCCACTGTGGTGCTTTTGACGTCACCTACATGGCATGCCTGCCCAACATGGTGTGCATGGCACCCTCTAACGAGGCGGAGCTCATCAACATGGTGGCAACCGCAGCGGCAATCGACGACCGGTGAGGGGCATGCAGGGAGCGGGTGGATGAGGCCGCCGCAAGGAGCCTACAAGGCTGGCAAGATCCTAGGCGTATGCCCTGCACGCAAGCCGCTGTTCATACCTCGGTCCCTGCTGCCATACTTGCAGGCCATCTTGCTTCCGCTTCCCTCGCGGCAGTGGCTTGGGCATTGACTTGGCAGCTGAGGGCATCACACCCGACCTCAAGGGCACCCCGCTGCCGGTGCGCTGTACAGGCAACGGTGATCAGTGCGCGTCTACAGAAAGCGAGGCGGCCCCCCATGCGCAGCGCCAGGCCCTCACTGGTGCTGTGTCGCCCCTTGCCCTCTTTTGCCCGGCTGCAGATTGGCAAGATGCGGGTGCGGCGCAGCGGCTCTGACGTGGCGCTGATTGGCTATGGTGCCCCCGTCAACGATTGCCTTGCCGCTGCGGAGATGCTCGAGCTGGTGCGTGTCAGGCGCTGCCTGGCAGCCCAAGCTGCAAGTGCCTCTCGGGAGTCGTCCCTGCAGCTCGGCAGAACAGCGGCAGGCACGAGACACGTGTGCCGTCCCCGAGCGCTGAGGCCCTGCCCAACGCCCTGCCTCCTCAGTACAGTCCGGGGTGTCTGCCACAGTGGTGGACGCACGCTTCTGCAAGCCGCTTGACACGGACATGCTGCGCAAGCTGGCCAAGGAGCACCCTGTGATGATCACCGTGGAGGAGGGCTCCATCGGCGGCTTTGCAGCGCATGTCATGCAGGTGGGCAGGGACCCCCTGAGGGCTGCCTGAGAACATGTGCACGCCAGGCCGACGCTTCTCCTTCTGACTGTTCCCTTGCTCTTCCTGCGCAACGCAGTTCCTTTGCCTGGACGGCCTGATGGACGGCAACCTCAAGTTCCGGCCCGTCACCCTGCCCGACCGCTACATTGAACATGGCACGCAGGTAAATGTGTGTTGAGGGACCGGGTGGGTGTGTGGCCGTGGCAAGTTTGCGCGATATTGAGGCAGGCACGCCCTGCACCTGTTGCTGTTTCCCAGCGCACCTGCAAAGGTAGGCCAAGCTTCGCTTCCCTGGCTGCGCACAAAAACCCATCTGCTAACATGTGGAGCAATCAATCACATGTGGCGCGGATGCTCAGTGCGGCGGGCTATGCTCACGTGCCGCCTTTTCCCTTGTGCCCAACTGCAGGTGCAGCAATTGGAAGTTGCGGGCATTGATTCTGCACACATAATGGCAACGGCACTTTCTGTCCTCGGCAAGAAAAAATCGCTGGTGTGACCGTTAAAAGCGGCTGCCATGCACCATTGTCGAGGTGCTTCTGAATTGACCGCTCCTGCTCCTTGCGCTTGCTTCAACACTGTTAATACAGCAGGCAGCTATAAAGCACGGCCATGAGGGCTACTTGGAATGTGAGGGTGCGGGTCGGAAGCCGCCAGCCGCAGTCGAGTATGCCAGTGCTGCTGCGCTGCTACTGCCGCCTGCCAGAGGGAGCAGGCCGGTCGTATTGCCCACAGCCACCTGCGCGCTGGCGGCCGCCACGTGTGGATGGTAATGGCGCGCCAGCAGGCTAAGCTCCCACAGCGGCACCCCCAGGGCGCCTGCCTGCGGGGGAGAGTGGGAAGGGAGTTGGGAGGGGATGAACAACTATTCAAGATATTGCGCTTCCGTTGGACACTGGCCGTAAACACAAAACTGATTCCCAGGTTGCATCGATTGAAACGTTTCATCCTTGGGAGGAGGGATCGTTCGAGGGGCCGACGTGTCAAGGAGAGAAGGGCAGGGTATGCATCTTCTGTCCTATCTATTCCACCCACCCCGGTCCACCCTGCAGCTCACCTCGCTGGGGTCAGCAGCCTCAGGCTGATAACCCTGCCCAGCGGGGCCACCAACCTCATGCAGAAGCATGCCTTGCAGCCGCCGCGACCGCCTGCAGGAGCAAGACGTAGGGGCAAGCACCACGTCGCATGCAGGTTTATGGCGCATGGATGGCCAACAAGAGCTTGCGCAAAAGCCAACAGCTGTAGTCACGACTAAAACTGTGGGGAGGGAACACATGCTGGAAGACAGTGGCGCGGCGCTCCTCAACGAAGGCGCACCAACCTCATACAGCGATGCACCAGGCACAGTAGCCCCATTGCCAAGCCGGTGTCGCCTGCTGCTGCCGCGCTGGCAAGCATGCGCTTGACAAACGCACCCTGCAGAATAAAGCAAATCAAAACAGGGGCCTGGGTCAGCATGTGACCCAGGTACTCGTTGTGCCATGTGACTGCCTCACAGCGCGTGCTCGACCCGCTTGCCTGGCGAGCAGCATCCAACGTGCGACTCTCCAGCACGAGTGCCTCAAGGACCTTGGGAACCAAAAAGCAGACCTGCAAGCAAAGGCGAAGTTGCTGTCGAAAATCGTGCACCCATATGCGCTTGCACATTGGAACCCTAAGGCACCGCCATGGGCCTGCGCCGCCAACTGTTGGCAACAAGCCTCGGACAGCAGCTGTGCAGCGCACCTGCTCCCCAGCCTTGGTGCCCGTCTGCTCTTGCAACGACAGCATGCCAGCCAAGAGCTGCTCCCCCTCTTTGTCATCCTGCTCTCCACCTGCAGCGGCCGCCGCTTTGCTGCCTGCTGCCGGCAAGGGTTCTAGCAGCGGTGAAAGCACTGCATGCTGCAGTGCCATGTACGCCTCGGTTAAAAAGCCGGCATGTTCAACCGACACGCTGCTGCCCTGCACCAAAAAACAGAGCGAGTGCAGAGGGCAGGTGTACAAGCCGCAGTGCACGCTGGCCACCTTGTGGACGGTGCAGACAGGCTGCATGCAAGCCCAGCCAAGGCAGTCACACACCTGGCGCTGCATCATTTCAGCAGCGGTCAGCAGGATGCGCAGCCGTTCCTGCGGCGGCAGCGCGCTGCTCTGCAGCAGCCTGCGCAGCTCCAGCGACACGTCTTGCACGTACTCGACGCTGGAAGCACGAGGGTTGGGGAGCGGCGCAGCGGCTGGTCGGCAAATGCGAGCTTCTCCCTCGTTCGATGCATGGCGGCACTCCCGCTCCCTGGGCATGCCCCATCGGCAGCATCTTGCCTTATCAGGTGCAGGTACGTGCTGAGCAAGCGCAGCGCAGGAAATAGCAGCGGGAACTTGTTGAGGAATTGCGCCCTGGGCAGCGCTGCCGCTGCAAGGGGCAGAGAGAGGATACAAGGGTGTGCCAACTTGGAATGGCGCACAGGCGGACTCACTGTGCCAGCCTACGACCGCATAGTAATGGCCTGATCACGCCAGCCTGCGATTAATACTGCCGCTGCTACGTGCGCTCCAGCAAGCGCAGAATCACCTGTTTCTTGGTGAACCAAGCCAGATGCGCAGCACGTCTTGAGTACCCTGCACAGCGGACGTGGTCGGAGGAGCTCAGGCCCAGTGGCCATTAGGAAGCACATTCCTTCTGCTCCTGTTGAATGTGCGATGTCCGAGCTGCCACGGCACCCTTGTTAGCAGCCTCACCTGAAGAGCATCTCAAACAGAGCCTCCAGCGTGGCAGTCTGGTTGTGGCGGCGTGATGCCAGGTCAGCAGCAGCCTGCACGCACGTACAACAGATTGGGGAACGTCTAGTCTCCTCAACAAAAACCAAAAACCGTGATGCGTGGGGCACACATCAATGCATGACAATTTCCAATTCAGGACCGTGTTCACCCCTGCCACTGGCCTGCGCCTCCAGAAAGCTGCGATCCACATCATCATCTGCCGCCTTCTTCCGCTTCTTCCTCTTGTGCCCTGGCTCTACAACGACCGGGTGGCCAGACGGGCAATACACATGTTGAGCCCAGCATGGTGCACTCTTGCCATCAGCGCGCGCTGCGCCTCCACAAACGGCAAGCATGCAGCCCTTACAAACTCACCTGCCGCGGGCACTGGTGCCGTGACGTCTGGGAAGCGCAGGTTGAGCAGACAGTCCAGTGTTGTGGGTGGCACGACGCATTTCTGCCGCCGCACCAAGTCAGCAATCAGCTGCACAGTGGGAGACAGGGCGACCTCATACCGCTGCCAAGTTGTCAAGCTGTTTGAGCCAGCTGCTCCACGTTGGTGCTCAGCCAATCACCTTGCACGTTGGCAGCGTGGCCTTAGCATGGATACTGCAGCTCCCACTACACCTGCACCGCCTCTGTTGCTACGTCCTCCACGCCATGACTGCTCGCCAATAGCGTGCTTAGGCAACGCTGCGCCGTTTGCCTGGTTGGTTGGTTTGGGGGGTTAGAACGCACTCTAGACGCCCGATCACTGGTGGACCCCCTGCTGCCACCCCCAAAGCTCCTCGCCCGCTCTACGGTTGGCTCAGGCTTCTTTGCCATGAACCCCTGTGGCTCACCTGATTTGGTGGTCTTTGTTCGGCAAGCAGGACACCAGTACTTGCAGCAGGTCTGCGGCGGGAGAAGTTTGGCAGGGCACGCTAGGGGTTCCATTGCAGGGAGGCGGCAGCCAGTGCGGTTGGGCCTGGAAGCTCCCGAACAGTGACCCGTGATGAGCAATCAATGAAGAGGGCGTGCCAACCTGATCGGTAGTTGAAGTGGGGCGCTGCTTCCAGCAACGCAGCCATGCATTTGATTGCTATACGGCCCTGCTGCGCCGGCTCATGCCCAGCACTGCTGCGCTTGAACGCCTGCAGATACGGCACAGAAGGGCTGTGGGAACGGCGAGATGACACCTGGACGCAAAGCAGCAGCCGCGGCCTGAACCCAGCCTTGCTTCATTCATGCCGCCGGGTGCAACGCAGGTTGGCCACCTATCAGACGTTGGCTGGGAGGATGCAAGTGTGCAATACCTCCCTGCTGGCCTTTCCTTGCAGACTTCCTCACCCGCTGCAGCCCCTTCAGATAGGAATGATAGCTTTCCAGGAGCGAAGCCTCATACGCGCGCAGTGCACGCACCTCTTTGGAGAGCTGCATGCCGCACATGCAGGGGGTGCGGAGTTTTATGCGCGCTTGCAGTGCTCAATTCTAAATGCTGGGGGCAATCCACCACGCAGCTCCGCCGCGTCGTCCACTGGCTAGCCCGCCCACCCTCTATCTGGCTTGCCTTGTCAGGCTCCTCGTCGTGCGCTGGGCGGATGCGATACGCCGGCAGCAGGTCTTTGAAAACCGCAAGCAGCGTCAGCATGGCCAGCCGGCACACCTGCACAGCGTCCGGCAGCAGCACAAGCCTCTAAGTGGGTGATAGCGTGGCAAGGGCACGCTGCAGCCGGCGGGCACGCGCGCCCACTCCACCCCAGCACCCTTTCCCGCTGCACCTGCGCGTCCTCGTCTTGCAACAGCTCCAGCAGCGCCTTGAGCTGCGGCAGCTGCTTGTCCGGGTCCTGCAGCAGCTGCTGTGCAGCTGTGGCCAGCTGCTGCTTGGCCGCGCGGCGCCGCGCTTCCTGCGACTGCATGCCCTTCAAAGCGGCCATGCCCGAGGCTAATCCTGCAAAAAACAGTGAAGACGCGCATGAGAAGGATGCCCGTGCCGCCAGGAACGATATCAGAGCAAGACGCATCAGCATGCAAGCAGGGTAAGCGCACGCTCAAAGACATGAGCCCAGCCTGCACGCCTGGGAGGCTTTTCTGCCGTTGCGCCTGCCGCCGCCGCTGCTGCTCCTGAAGCTGCTTCTGCTGCTGCTGTTCCTCATCATCATCGTGCTGTGACTCCAGCCGCTGCGCTGCCTGCTCCTGCGCCAAGTCGTCCACCACGGTGATGCCCTCCACCCGCCCTGCCGCTGCCGGGGCAGCCGCCATCCAGCCCTGCTCCGCCGCCAGCCACTCGCCGTCCTCATCTGGAGCGCGCACAGGCAGGGCCGTGGGGGTGCGCCGTGCCACATCTGTGCGACGCATCTGCGTTTGGAGCAGGTGCACAGTGGCACTGAGACGGCATGGCGGCAGTGGCGGCAGTGGCGCGACTGGCGACGGTGGCCTGCCGGCCAGTAATGAGTGCGCGCAGCGTGCTCGAGATGAACCACCACGCCAGTCTGGCTCCGCTGCCCGCTGCGGCTGCGTCGAGAGGGCTCTGCTGTTGTCAAGAGGGCTCCTGCTGTCCTCGGCCCCGCTCAACTCACCCGCGGGCGCTCCCATGCTTCCCCCTCCTCGTCCTTGCGAGGTGGCGCTGCGCGCCGAGCCATCGACGTCCAGCTACACCTCCGTGGGGCCCGGCGCTACACTAAAGTGGGAACCGCTTAAACACACAGCAGAGCTTATGTAGGAGGGGGCAAGATTGTTCGGTTATGCAAGCATGCATATGTCCCCGCGAGTAAAACCGCCCCGCCGCTGCCGCCATGGCTGGTGACGTCAGCACAAGTTCAAAGCATGTAACGAAATCTTTGTTATTAGGGTGCCAGTTGTTCTACATTGAGTGTTGGTGTTGTTGATGGCATGACATGGCACGCAGAAGGCAACAGGTGCGTTGGGCAAAGAGGTCGACAGGCCAGGCAAGGGCATGGTGTGAGGCAGGCACGATCGAAGCAATGTAAAGGAAAGTACGACGTCACCCCCTACAGACGGGCCTCCGCCCGCCTTTGGAGCGGACGTGGGCCTTAATTGGGCTGGCCGCCTGCCTGCTCACTCGGCTCACTTAGCACCCTCTTCTCGAAGTTGGTTCTCTTGCTGGGTCAACTTAATCATCGCGCCCTGCAGCAACCGGTGGGGCAGGCAGGACTGGCCCACTGAAATTTGGGCCGAGGCTGTATCACGCACGCTGCTCCGCCTGTACCTGCCTCTGCGCACCTGCGTCTGCCGCTCAAGCCTGGCCAGCTTGTCTGCGATGTCGCGCCGGAGGTCCCAGTTGGCCTTTTTGGGTGCCACATTGATCAGCACCTCCTGCAGCAGTGTGGGTGCGCAACGCGGTGTAGGTGGACGGAGCTGGGCGGGTAGATGCAGGCCTGCACGGTGGTGCTGGAGAGCGGTGGCTGCCTGGCTGCTTGTTTGCAGCTGTGGTTCAATCCCATGCAGGATCCTGCACGACCAGGCTGCAACAGTGGGGTGCAGCTGCACATGCTGGCCGCCATCGACAAAGTCACGCCAGCCCATGCAAGCTAGCACACACACCTCAGCGTCGCCAACCAGCACGGCGTCCGCATCCACCTTCACCTCCTCAAACTCGGGTACGCGTGCGGGTTCCAATTTCTCATGCTGGATGCGCTCATCGGCGGCTGGAGCATAGTTGCGGAATTTCAGCACGGGCTCGACCAGTGCAGCGCCATCTCCGTCCTCCCCACCCCCTGCCGCAGTCGCTGCAGCTCGCAGAGCTTGCAGCCTGGTCTTGCGTGTCGTGGGGTCCTCCATGCTGCGCAGCTGCACCCCTGCGAGAGGCGCAGGCAAGGGGAAGCGCAGGGAAGGAAGCGGCGGCGGTGTGCACCGGCGGGTGTGCACCAGCCGCGCGGCGCTGGTGCAGCTGACGGTTGCTGGGGTGGCGCAGGGATATCAGCACATCGCGAAGCCGTCCGCAGGCCCAAGCAGGAGGAGGGGGGGGGGGGGCAAGGAGCTCTGCGAGCTCATCCTGTGCAACAGCTGAGCTGCAGTACGTACCCTATCCACAGCCACACGCCACACACTGGGTCGTTGAGGAGCGGTCCGGGGAAGAGGCTGTCAGTGAGAAGTTCTGCTCGCGGGCGCGGCACTGCAGGTGTAGCGGTGCAGAGACACAAGCGTTGGCATACAGTCACCGTGTGATGGAAGCAACTAAACAGGCGAACATCGCAGGATGAGGCCGACTGCAGCATGTGCAGCTGCAGCTGCGGGCACACCTCCCGCAGGGCTGCTCTGCGGACGGGCCACGGGGCTCCAAGTCGAGCTGCTTTTTAGGGCTATTTTTGGCCTGCCCTACGTAGCGTAGCGAAGTGGGCGCAGGCCTGTGCCAGGTGATGTGTACAGGTTGGAAAGGCGGTTCCGCGGAGCGCGCACGTGGGAGGCGCCGGAGAGGCAGCGGGGATCAGCAAGAGAGCCGGGGCGACGGAAGGGAGGGAAGTCAGGGCAGGGGCAGAGCAGACAGGGAGCGCCGCCGCCAGGCGCGCAGTGCAGAAGGGCGGCAGTGGGAACTGTGTGGGGAAGCGGGGGTGTGGGGAAGTAACTGGGGAATCAGGGGCTAGGTCTAGAGGGAAAGGGTGGGGGTACGTGGGGTCGGCAGCAGCGTCAGCGGGGCAGCGCCGGGGGTGGCCGCAGGTGGGCGGATGCATCGGTGGATGGCACCGGGTGCCGCGCTGCAGGCAGCGCTGGCAATGGTCGGCTGCTCCAGGGATCTGTTGGGGGTCTGTGGGGGATCTGTTGCGGGTCTGTGGGGTGGGTGGGTGGGTGGGGTGGGTGGGTGGGTGGGTGGGTGTGTGGGGGGGGGGGGGGGGGGGGACGGACGGGCCGCCACCGGGGGTCAGCGGAGAAGCCGGAGGCCTGCATCTCTGGCGGCTAGGGCCAGGTCACCTGTTGAGCGGGACAGGAGGTTGAGTTCGAGTTGCAGGGAGCGGCGGCATTCATATGCGGTGGTCACAGGCTAGCAGCAGTTGCTTCGCCGACTCAGGAACTGCCGCGCAGCGGCGGCAATCAGCTTCTAGCCAGAGCAGCCGAGCCCTCACCGCGAGCCCGTCCTGAAGCAGGTGCAGCCTGAACTCACGGAGGGTGTTGGACAACGGTGCCACGCGCAGCCACTTCAGCAGGGCGGCTCGCGAGTCGGCGTTGGCGCCCCATCGCGCCTGCAGGGGGGCCTGGCAGGAAAGCACCCAGGGGGCGGGGCTCCATGGCCATATGGCATGCATATGTTGATCAGAGGAGCATCTGGGAGCCTTGAGGGGCGAACCAGAAAGACGGCGGAGGGATCAGCGTTGAGCAGCGGCGCGCGGCGGCAGGACCCTGCAGTTGCGCCACCTCCTGCAGCTTCAGCCACCACGCTGGCGGCACTGCCGAGAAGAGCGTAATGAAGTGGTCTTTCTTGTTCTGCATGGAGCCGGTGCTGCAGCTGCACTGGCGCTGTATCCTCCCGCCATCTCCACCCTTCCCTGCGTGCATGAAAGATGGCCCATGTTCCCTCTTCTCCCCTCGACTCTTGCACCAAGGAGAGGACACCTTGGCATGGCTTACGAGTACGAAAAAAATTGTCATCAGCAAGTGAGTCTGCGGTCCTCTGCACTTGTGCAAGCTACTACTCGTCTGTAGCAGCATGTCGCCAGCGCCAGCCCAAGCTGTAGCAGCGCTCATCCGCTCAGTTCTGAGTCGGGTAGACCTGAAAAGCTGAGGATATCCGTTCTGCCAGCCCTCGCACGCACCTGGTGATGACCCAACGACCTGGTTCGATGGTAATGCCTCCTGCTTTTGCTTTTACCGGCCATGGCACTCTGCCCTTCCAGAACCCCCACCTGGTGACCGGTTTTGCCCGGCCTGTGCCGCCCACGATCGCTCTACCGCCAGTGCTCTTGAGACAGCTTCTTCCCGACTCACACATGCCAGCACATGCTCTACGCTGGCCTCGATGCCCCCCAACAGACGTGATACACTTCCTAATCGATTGCCCGCTCTCACAACATCATGGGCTGGTGTCGCCTTGCGGGGCAGCGGCACCCATCAGGGCCTGCTTCGTTACTGCTGGCATGCCTGCTGTGAGTGCTGAGAGCGCTCCCCCAGTGTAGCGCTGCTGGCGCTCGCTGCCTGCCTCCTTTTCAGTTTTGCAAACACTCCTCGCCGTCTGCTGACGCCCGTGCTTTCACCTGCCGCACTTCTGCCGCCACATATGCTATGGTGTGCAGCGGCCACGCCGCTGGGGTGTGCTGGCATGCCTGCGACTGCAGCACCTGTGCGCTAACCGACCGCCTGCAAGGAGCACTCCTGCAAGGTTGTGTGCAAATCTCTGCCTGCTGCTGGCCTGCAAGTCGCCCGTCGCCGAGCTGCAGCGCCAGGTGCCACTGCTGGCACGGCTTGGGCTGCTGCTGGCCTGCGCCACGATTGCCCAGAATACGTGCTGGTTGTCGGTCACTAGGTGCTGCCTGAACCTGCTCTGCAAGCCGCTCTTCCTGTCTGCCTAGATGCAGCTGCGGCTGCACTACCTCCACGGCTGCCCGTGGAGCTGCTACTTCGCTCGACTGTTCGTCCAGCTGCAGCCATTCTGTTGATGGTGATGGCTCGCCAGCGATAACTACTCGCTGCTCCTGAGGGATATCCACTGCTGCCGCCACCGCGAATGCTCAAATCAACCGAGCAAATGCAAAGCAAGTCTGCGTTTGTCAGTCTGGCACCGCCCGGCGGTGGGACTGCCTGCATCCGTCCACTTATTCCCTTGCTTGATACCGGGTACCCCTGCCTCAGGTACAAGCTGAACATAGCACCGAACAGCAGGCGTATGTATCAAGTGTCCATAACAAGAGTCTGTAGTAGCTAGCACAACTGCTGAGGACCGTTGACACTGGCTGATTACACGTGTTCAAGCCTGTGAATGCCAGGGTCCCCTCCCCTTCATGCAAGAGCGGACAGGGGCGAACAAAGGCCTTGCCAACAAAGAGCAAAGTCTTCGAGGAGACTTCTTCGAGGGAACGAAAGGGAACAGGTTCTATCTCACATGCACACGGGGGAAGGTAAAAGGGAGGGAGGATATAGGCTGTTGTGGCGCAGAGAGACAGGTTGTTATGGGGCAAAGCTTTGCGCGGAGTCAAAACGGTATGGGGTGGGCGGGGACTGATGTGGGAGGCGAGGGCGAAAACTGGGAAACCGGGAGGTGGTTAAATGCCGACATGGTGTCAAAGTGAGCGACGGGAGCTATGTTACGAAGGTTTTACGTATTTTCGGGTGGCGATTGCATCATGCATGTCCTCCACTGCATTGGCAATACGGCGCGCCAGGCCGGAGTGCACTGTCACATGCCTCTGCTGTGGCAAGGGCCGCACCGGGCCCTTTGCCTCTGCCTCTGCCTTGCCTGACGCAGGTCCGGAACCAGGATCAGCGACCCAGGAGTGTCCCTCGCCCAGTACGCCGCCCCGCATCTGCTCTTGAAAAGCGAGACACTCGTCAGCAACAACGCGAGTGACCTGCAGCAGGAGCGCAGTCAGCCGGCGTTTCAACGCCTGTAGCAATACTGATGTTAAAGAAGGGTACAGGATAGTGCAGCTGGCAATGGGAGGCATGCCTACCTGCTGATAAAGCTTGGACACAAAGTAGTGGTCACCATCAACAACTGGCACAATCCGGAAGCGGCCAGAAGTGTACCAGCGCCACTGTCGCATGTTGCCGCGGTCAATTGTGTTATCACGGCGACCGTCAAAAGCGATGATGGGAATGCTAAGGGGCGGGCGCTCTGCATGCCTGCCAATCAAAAAGAAGACAAGGATGCGATGGGGACTATGAGTGGCTGGCGTTTTTGCCCGTGAGCAAAGAGAACGTGGTGACTATGGGCTTAGTCCCCACTCTATGTGGCTTCACTAACCTGTATTGCAGTGCCACCATGATGTCATTCATTGCCATAGGGGCAACGCGGTCGAAGAGCCGCTCGTTGCGGCGCATCTCATCCACCCCAGCAAAATGAGACGCTTCAAAGGCGTGCAGCACTGCTTCTTTGGGCAGGTCTTTCCAGCCTCGCAAAATGCGCAAGGCTTCGTCAACTGGGGCGTCGTTCCGCCCTGCAATGTGCATCAATATGAAGCGATATGTTACAAGCTTTTGAATGATATGGCAAGCAAAAGCACGGTGTGTATCACACAGTTTTACAGCGGCTGCGAGTTATCCCTCTCCTTCTCACCAAGCTTGCGCTGGAGGTACAACTTCGCAAGCGTGACTGCATACAGGTGTGGTGGCGATACAGCGGCTGGCATGTATGCCACTGGCATAGGAGCACTCTGGCTGCGCTGCACTTCGCGGATTATTTCGTAGCCAATGATAGCACCGAGACAGGTGCCAAAGATCACATAGGGTTTGTCAACAAACGGCAGGCAGTTTGCCAGCAGGCGGGCAAGCTCCGGAACACTGTCGATTGCAGGCTCTCCAACACGCCTGCCACGCCCTGGAATTTCAACAGGGCACACTTGCACGGATGCTGGCAGCATCTGTGCCCACCTGCAAGTGGAGACCAATAATCACGGGAGCCAGTGCACATTAGCAGGCGTAGTACTCAACAAATAACTGTCATTCCGCAGGCCACAGCGTTGCGCACTTTACCTTGCAAAAACGTTCTCCGACACCCCGCCAGCATAAGGAATACAGAAGACGCGCATCTTGACGGTGAAAGGTGAAGGCGAGATCCAGAGAGAATCAGATGCCTTGCCCTCGATTATGCCCAGAGCATTCTCGCCATGTGCAGCTGCCGGTGCATCCAAACTGGTAGAGCTGATGCGCTGGATGGATGCGTCTGGGGCATGGCTGGCTATGCGCGTATGCTGTTCATGCTGCGATTCGGCAAGCTCAGTCACAACCAACTCATGTAAGTGTTTAGACAAGGCGCTGACCGAGTGATAGTCAAACACGAGTGTGGCAGGAAGCCGCAGACCCAGCAGCTTCTCAAGCGTGTGCGTCATCTCCACAGCTGAGAGGCTGTCAAACCCGCCGGCCGGAAAGTTGTCAAATTCTGCATTGCAGTTTAGCATTAGCAAATGCACAATGGCCTGTTTCAGCACACACCTAAAGCAGCACCAACGCACAAGCAGCAGTGCTAAGCAGCAGTGCTCTCCTGTGCTGCGCTGGCATTCACACATCCATGCTTACCGCTTAGACCATCGTCCCATGGCCCTTCTCCCAGAACTTCAAGCGCAACACGGCGCACATCAAGTTTGATGTTGTCAAGTGTCGGGATAGCCTTGCCCTGCGGTGCCGGCCCAGACATGGCAAGCGGGAGAGATGTTGCTGTTGCCTGACCTTGAGGTGCAGCATGGCCAAAGTCTGCTGTTTCAAGCTCTACTGCTATTTCTGAAAAGAAGTTTGGTATGCCGCCTCGCATCTGCATCTGCCAAGCAAATGGCAGCAGCTGCGCCTGAGTGGGAAGCATCACGGCGATCTTTGTGACGTCTGTGCGTGAGGATGCTTGTGCACAGATGATCGAATAGAGCGTGGATAGCCCTGTACTGGGCTCTAGCAGGCCCAGTCCCGTTCGCTTCGCACGCTGCACAATCCCGTTTGCGGTCGCCATGCCTGCACAGATACACATCAGCATATTTTTTACTCAGTTCGTGGTGACAGCCATACCGTGTTCTCTCGCACAAAACCCACAGCAGGCGACCCCATCATACCTGCTGACCAGACACCCCACTGTATGGCAGAACCAACAGTGCCGTTGGCTGCCTCCGACTCCATCCACCCCTCCAATGCAGCGTTGGCTGCTGCATAGCTACTCTGCCCCGGCGCGCCAAGCAGCGATGCTGCCGAAGAAAATAGCAGATGTTGCCTGACAGGCTGACCTACAATACCCTGCTGCATCGCCGACATAGATGACAACTTGGGGGCAAATACAGAGCGAATATCAGCTGCTTTTTGAGCAGTGAATACAGCATCGCGCGTGATGCCGCCACTGTTCAGCACCCCTGCTAACAGTGGCTTGCTGGGTACTGAGGCCAGCACTGTTGCAGTATCAGTGGCCATACTGGTGTCGCACTGCGTCAATGAAACTTCAACCGCAGCAGCTGCCAATCCGAGCTGCTTTTCCACTCTGCACACAGAATTCGCAGAGGCTTCAGTTGTTAGATGCGACAGGGCATGTGGAAACAAAGATGCGCACCTGCATGTGTTTGTCAGCAATGTGATCAGAGCTGACGCAGTCTGTCGACTGACCTGCCAGTTCTTCCAAGCAGCACAAGGCGCGCTTGGCCTTGTCCAGACAGCCACGTTGCAGCCATCATGCCCAGGGCCCCCATGCCACCACTGATGGCCCAACTGCATGCCACAAACGTTCGATCGACTGGGGTTTGTACATGCACAGCAATCTTTCCTACGTGCTGTGCATGAGCAAACTGCCGGAGTGCAGCTGCTGCATCTGCAATTTCGAAGGCCATGTGCTGCAGAGGTGACAGGAGGCCGGTTGCAAGCTGATGTGCGAGCTTGTACAGGCTGGAATGAAGGATAGTGCGTGGCAGGAAGTCGAGTGCCACCTGGCAATGTTGTACATCTAGGCGCTCTGCAGCAGGAGCGAGAACAAGCAGGTCAGAGGCTGCAGGTTTGTGCAAGTTGTTTTTCCAAGAACTGGGTGCGTGGATTAGATACCCAGGGAAGTCGACGCCTGCGGGGCACTACGGGCCCACCTTGTGCAATGCGTGCTGTAGACCAGATGCCGCGCTTGCTAATTTCAACAAAGTGCCCTCCCTGCCGCAGGCTTGCTAGAGTAGCAGCTACCATGCCTGCACAGGGCAGTGATTAAGTGTTTAATGGTCATTGCTGATGCATCCACAGTTTAGTTGTTGCCCATGCGTGGACTTTCGTGATTTAAAGCATCCTGCTGAGACTTGCCTGGTGACGCGAGTGAGTTGACTACCAGGTGAACACCACCCACGACAGATGCAACTGCTAACGTCTCTACGAATGTAGTGGAGCGCGAGTCGGCAGCAACAGCAACGCCCATGCAGCGCAGGAAAGAGCGTTTCGTTGGAGAACCGGCAGACGCAAGTACCTCGAAGCCCAATGACTGGGCCACATGAACGACTGCCAGGCCCACTCCGCCAGTGCCAGCAGGAACGAACACCTGCAGCGGCATTTCACGATGGAGGTGGCGTGCGTGCGTGCGTGCGTGCGTGCGTGCGTGCGTGCGTGCGTGCGTGCGTGCGTGCGTGCGTGCGTGCGTGCGTGCGTGCGTGCGTGTGTGCGTGCGTGGGGGTGGGGTGGGTGGGTGGGGGGAAAGGGGCATGAGGCGCAGGAAACTGACCAGCACTACGTGTTGCATCTTGGGCATAAATCCACAGCTCACCTTAGCACCTACACCCAATCCACCGCCCTGCTGGAAGGCAGCAAACGCAGTGATGTAAGCCGTCGGTGTTGTGGCAGCAGCCACGAAGCTCATGTTGCATGGCATGGGCACTACAAGCTGGGCAGGGGTGTATGCTGTGTGGCCTAGGCACCCAGGCACCAGCCCAAACACTTCTTCTCCTGCATAGACAAGAAAATTACCATGTTTTTTTGTTACGCCATGTACGGTGGGATGTATGCTGATTTTGTTACAAAGCATAAACTTAAGTAGAAAAGTAGAAGCGTTCGCTTCACATACCGACTGCTACATTGTTAACACCAGTCCCGATGGCGGCAACAACGCCCGCACAGTCGGTGCCAAGGGGTCCGGGGTCTCCAGGGCACACGCCCATCACATTCAGCACATCACGGAAGCTTAAACCGACTGCGCGCACGGACAACTGTGGGGAAGGTGGGCAAGGGAAAGCCAGCAAGCCAGTTAGTAGCCAGCAGGAAATTAGTTGCCGAGGCAGTGGCATTAGTCAGGCGCTTGTGCTGTGGGCTTACCCTGACGGTTCCAGGCAGCGGCGCCTCAAGTTCGTACGACTTCAGTTTAAGGTCAGCAAGGCTTCCACGTGGCAGCGGGAGCAAATGGCTGTTTGCAGGCACTACGTGGAGAGCATGACGCAGCAACTTGGCCCTCAACAGGCTGCCTCCAACTGCTGCAGTCCCGAGGACATCCATGGCAGTAGGCTGCACCGCAACCGGGGTGGTGCAATCCACTCGACCGCTGTGCAAGGCATGATTGCCTCCCTCGGCAGCAGCCACCTTGGCAAGTGCCTCGAGGGAAGCAGACGTTGCGGCTGGCATGGCAGAAGCAGTTCCCCGCAGGCTGGGGACCATGCCAGGGGAAGCATCAATCTGCAGCATGCACTTGCCAGCAGACTGTTGCTGCAGCAGCTCCAACCCGCCGGTTACAGCAGCTGCAACACCAGCTGCACTGCAGATGCTTCTAGCATTGCAGCGCACAAATGTGCTGGGAGTGCTAGAAATGGAGCCATGGCTGATGCGAACGACGGACCACCTCCTGGCTTGCTGCATGTCTGCTGACTGCTGCTGAGCAAGCTGTCCCGCGTGCAGCTGCGAGCTGACCTGCCATTCAACACCGTACACCAAAGAAGCAGGCAACACTGCAGTGGAAGCTGCTGATGAGGATACAGAACATACTTCTCTAACAGTGAGGCAATTTGCGTTGAAGAACGTTTGCTGCTCTGTCTTCAGAGAGAAGTTGAGTGGCGGGTAAGGTGTTGTGCCTGCAATGTCTGAGGGCGTTACGGTGGTTACACCCCAGCCACAGCCTTTGCCAGACTCTATGCCCTGGATGGCCAGGGCTGACATCCCAACTGGAATCTGCAAGGGAGCTGCCGTGGTGAGCCAGGCAGCTGACAGGCGAAGGACAGCATCGCTCCTGGCTGGATGCATGGAGTGGCCGCTCAGCTGCGCCGCTCCTGGCGCAGCAATGCATGCCATTGCTGGCACATGCACATGCTGGCGTGTGTGGTGCCCTGCCAGGCGCAACGCTGATGCCACACGGTGCCGATCAGCTGACAAGCCAGAGGCAAGCGGTGCCATGCTTTGACCCGCAACAGCGCTGGCCTGCTGCACCCTGGCAACTGTGCAGCTGCAGTGTAACTGGGCAGGTGCAGGCTTGGAGCCAACGCTGGCAAGCCGCACGCTGCCGCTGGGCACATCAACTGCTGCCTCCAGCGTGTGCGAGACCTGGCCAGCCAAAACCACCGGGCTGGCAATGCTGATGTGTCGAAGCGACATGCCCACAGGGCGTGGTGAGTTTGCCAGAGTGCTGGCAGCACTGGCGCACGTGTCAAACATTGCAGTGCCTGGAAGCAACGCTTGGCCGCCAACCTGTGCCAAGGCAGGTGTAGAAGGCGTCAGCACTGCAGCCCGCGTGGTAGAAAGCAGCTGTTTTGCAAGACCACTAGCAAGGTGTCAAGGCGCGCTGCCAGCAGCCCTGGGCTCCCAGACGCATAACAGAGCAACGAAGGTTAACGGGAAAGCGAGCAAGCTGCACGTCACCTGGTGGTCGTGCAAAAAGCTGAGCACTGGTGCTGCCTGATTTACCAAAAATGTATAGACCTGGGCAGTCTGAGGCCACCCACTTGCGGCCCTTCCCCCTGAGAGGGATTGCCGGGGCTCGGGCACAGTCCAGTACCGGTGATGCTGCCACAGCAACAGGTCTTTGACGAACTTGCAAGGCGCATCCTGCTGAGGAGGCCCTGCATGCTGGCTGAGCAGCATGTGCGCATTTGTGCCCTGCAGCAAGGGAAGACTTGAGGCGCTCTAAAGGCTGCCAAGTTGTTCGGGGCGCCTCACCAGCAGCCATCAAGTGACCGCTGTAGCTTGCCTGGAAAGCAAAGGAGCTGATGCCGCTGTGCTGCACATACACGCCGCGCACAGGGGTTTGGGATGGCAAGTCTTGGCGAGGCACACTGCCTGCCCACGCAGCGGATGCAGCAGGCCTGCTAACGTCAAGGATGCTAGCCACGTGGGGGTTCATGGAGCGCAGGTTTGTGATGCCATGCAAAGTGGCCTGTGAGAGCTGCCACCACGAGTGGAGCATGCCCATAACACCGGCACCCGTTTCAGCATGGCCAAGCCTAGACTTGGCTGCAGTAAACACCAAGGGAAATCGCCGCTTTGCGCTCTGCAGTAAAGGAAACCCCCCACAGCGGTGTGGTCAATGGCTGGATTGCCACATCGCAGCTGCACTCTCGCTCAGACATCGCTGCACTACCGCCTCAACACTCACCTGCAAGACAGCGGTCGCTGCGCCAACTTCAATTGGGTCTCCCAATGCAGTGCCTGTGCCATGCAACTCAAGCAGGCTAACATCGCTTGGTAGCAAGCCGCCCTCCATCAGCGCTTCCCTCATCGCCGACTGCTGCGCTGGGCCGTTAGGAGCAGTCAAGCTGCTGCTCCGGCCATCCTGGTTCACAGCGCTCCCCTGGACGACAATTGCAGCCGCCACGGGCGCGGGAGGATGTGCTGCACTCTGACGGCACGTTGCTTGGGCGACCAGATAGAAAACTATGCAGTCCTCTGCGCGCACATACCCATCGCCCGCAGCATCAAGAGTCTTGCAGCGACCGTCGTTGCTCAGCATGCCTGTCGCAGTGTGGTGACAGCACATTTGGGTGTTCATTTACTGCCGTGCTGACAACAGCTTGTCAAGCTAATAACATGCAAGGCCTGAGGGCGGTGGGCTGGCAGCGCCTTACCGGTGATCGTGAAGGCTGCGGTCCTGTGGGGAGTCAGCGTCAAGTTGACTCCTGCTGCTAGCGCCGCATCAATGATGCCACCTCGAAGGTCTTGCGCCGCATAATGGGCGCCCACAAGTGACGATGAGCATGCAGTGTCAATGCTCAAGCTGGGGCCCTTGAGGGCAAACAAGTAGCTCAACCTGCACGTTCAAGGGTTGTTAGGAACATGAGTGCTCTGCATTTGGCACCACAGGCTCCCTTTGTCCATGCATGCATGACCAGGGCAAGTTGCATAGCAGCACTGCCTCGCACCTGCCAGCCGCAACGCTGGTGGCAGCACCGGTGGCAGAGTGGACCCCCAAAGGCAGGCGGTTTGTTTCAGAAACATACTCAGCAGGGCCAATGCCCACCATCACGCTTGTGCGCTCTGGAGCTGCAAAGGCACCGCCGTGCGTGCACACAAGCTCATCGCCCGTAGCAGCACGCTGCTGGTACAGAGCCTGTGCAGCTTGCTGCAAGAGCAGGCGCTGCTGCGGGTCCATGAGCATGGCCTCAGAAGAGGTGATGCCGAATGCTGCAGCATCGAACAACTGGGCACCAGACACAAATGCGCCAAAGCGTGCCTCAAACGCACTGGGCCGGCGGGCCACAAATGCATCCACGTCCCACCTCTCCAAAGGCACCACTGCAGACAGGAGGTGCAGGATTTTAGAGTTGCACACTCTGGTTCCGCAATGGGAGATGCTGCTGCTCCATGCGTGCACGTGTGTTCCTTACCAAAAGGTGCATCGGCAGAAAAGGAGGCATCCATCCTGCCTTGCGGGACGTGATAGCTGACCGCACGCAGAGCTGCAAGGGGGGGTGCTTGCTCTACTGCCGTCGGCACGCCAGCCACTGTGGGCACGGTGTGCTGGTACTCCCAGGGACCGCTTTGCTCAGACTGCGTGTCCCCACTTGGTGGCGGCAGCAAAATGCCGGCCAGGTGGCCGGCCAGTGCTGCCACATTTGGATAGTCCAGGACTGCAGTGGGCGCCAGCTCGATTCCAAACGCGGCACCAAGAGCATTCCGCAGTTCAATGGTACCTGCACAGCTCAGGGGATGTAAGGGACCTACTGAGGCTCTGGAGGAACAGGGCCCTGGATGCTGTCCAGTCCAATGTGAAGGCGACATGTTGTTCGTAACATTCAGAGCGGATGCTCACAAAACAACTACGCACCCAGAGAATCCAGCCCGGCCTCCATAAAAGGCTGGAAAGGGTCAATGGCAGAGCCAAGAACGTCATGGGCAACCTTGAGGATGACTTCTTGCACGGTTGCCTGTGTTTGAAACTGAGCAAGCTTGTGCACACCGGTGTGAAGAGACTGTGGAGGGCTCACTATACCGCAGTCAACGCTCGCTGAAGCAGGGTCAGGTGTCGCAGGCAAAGCGCCATCACCAGATGTATGTTGCACTGTGAGAAGCGCGTCTGCCTGACGCGCATCGCTGGCCACATCAGAAAAGAACTGCAGCACACTGCTGTTCTGCAAAGGCCGCAGCAACACCTGCCATTCAACGGGTGCAACAGCAAGCAGCCCAAATGCACTGCATGCATCCGCTTTGGCTGAGAAGACAGAGTAGAGCGCCGACAGGCCGGAAGCCGGGTCGAGCAGGCCCAGGCCTGTGCGTTTAGTTTGCTGTACAACTCTGTCTGCTGCTGCCATGCCTGCAGGAGAGACGACACATCATGCGTTGCCTTCACACCCATGCAGCTTGCGGGCGTATGCCATGCAAAGGCTGCAATCCAGCTCTGCTCCCAAAACATAAAACAAAAAAGTCGAGCAGGGACCAGCGCACCTGCCGACCAGGCTCCCCATTGAATGGCAACGCCATTCACGCCACCTGCTGCCTCAGATGCAGCCCATCCCTCTAGCGCTGCGTTGGCAGCAGCATAGTTGCTCTGCCCTGGTGCGCCAAGCAGGGAAGCTACCGACGAGAACAACAGCAACTGGTGGACAGGCTGGGCAGCGCCAGCCTGCTGCATGGCCGCTGCAGACAACAGCTTTGGCGTGAAGACAATGCGCATGGCGGCAGCTGTTTGTGCAGTGAGGACGGCATCGCGAAGGATGCCACCACTGTTCAACACTCCAGCAAGTGGAGGACAGCCAGGTGCTGCTGACAGGGCTGCTGATGCCTCGGCGGCCGCACTGGTGTCGCACCGCGTGAACACTAATGAAATGCCAACAGCTCTAGCCCACGTTGGGTATGTTCCCTGCTGCTCATTCAGCCTGTATCCAGGGTGTCACATGCGGTGCGTGGTGGTGGTGGCGGAGGGCCAGTCATGTGTTGGACCGGACAGCATACATTGACGCAACCTGAACAGACGCACTCACCTGCCGCTCCTTCCTAGCAGCAAGACGTGTACTTGGCCCTGACTTGCCAGCCAGCGTGCCGCCAGCATGCCCAGCGCTCCCATGCCGCCGCTGATGGCATAGCAGCCGGCCGCTACAGCGGCGTCAGCTTGCGGTTGTGCGCGCACGGCAACTTTGCCAATGTGTTGCGCATGAGCAAACTGCCGGAATGCAGCGATGCTGTCCGCAAAGTTGAAGGCCAGATGCTGAAGGGGGGTCACATGACCGCTGCCGAGCAGGCGTGCGACCTTGCGAAGGCTTTGGCGAAGGACGCTGGCTGGCAGGAAGTCGATTGCCACCAAGCCATGCTGCACATCCGGGCGCTCTGCACCAGACATGGACCAGCGGTGGCACGCAGGGTCAACAGGCACCGCACGAACATACGGCACGAGCTTTCACGCTTTCATGCTTTTTGGCGCAGTATGCCCCCAAGGGGCAGCCGTACCTTGCGTCGTGCGGGCGGTAGACCAGATGCTGCGCTTGCTGATCTCAACAAACCTCCCGCCTCGCTGCAGGGTTGCCAGAGTTGCAGCCACCATGCCTGCACTTCGGACAAGGGCATAGAGTGTTGTCCAACGGCCACCCTCCCTGCTGTGCGGCCTGCAAGCCTGATTTGACCGCTTCTTGGGGGGTGGGCCAACACTTGCCTGGCGAGGTCAGCGATGTCAACTGCACCCCCAGCGGATGCCTGGGCTAGTGTTTCCGCGAAGGCAGTTGACCGTGAGTCAGCAGCAACACCGACTCCCATGCGGCGAAGGAAGAAGCGCTTGGCCGGCGAGCCAGCAGACGCGACTACTTTGTGGCCCAGCGTGCGAGCCACTTGGATGATTGCCAGGCCAACACCGCCAGTGCCAGCAGGCACCACGACCTGCACCGCAGCAGGGAGATACAAACACGTGCTTTGAATGGCAGTTGCTTGAACAAAGTGCAGGCAGCACCCACACCTGCACAAAGCACGCTTACAGCATCGGGTGCAACTTATCATGTCGTTGCTCACCGTCGCCCCTGCACGCATGCTGGCCCCTTGCTGGAAGGCAGCGAGTGCAGTGATGTACGCTGTTGGTGTGGTGGCTGCAGCCTCATAACTCAGGCTGGTTGGCATTGCCACCGCGAGCTGGGCAGGGGCATACACTGTGTGCCCCAGGCACCCGGGTGCGAGACCAAACACAGCCTCCCCTGCACAAGTAAGGGCGAGAGGCAAAGTGTATTGATACCGTGTGCTGGCACAATGGCAGACAGCAACAAGGGACAGCACACAGATGCACTGCACAACGTGCCGCAACACATCTCCAGCATTGTTCCCGCGTACCAGCGGCCATGGTATGAACGCCAGGGCCAGCCGCCGCCACAACGCCCGCAAAGTCAGCGCCAGGCGGCCCCGGGTCTCCTGGGTACATGCCCAACACGTTTAGCACATCTCGGAAGTTGAGGCCCACCGCGCGCACACACAGCTGCAGTGGGGTGGTGAGGGGCAGGCAGCTCAACGGCAGACCTGTGCTGTTGGCCCAAGTGCTTGGCATGTAGCACATATCATCGCAGCTCCCACCTTGACCGTGCCAGGGGCAGGTATTTCAGATGCGTGCATCTCGAGCTTGAGGTTGGCCACGCTGCCACGTGGCAAAGGCAACAAACGACTGTTCGATGGCAACACACGCAGAGGGTGGCGCAGTAACTTGGCCTGCAACAGGCTGCCTCCAACTGCTGCAGTCCCAAAGGGATCCACGGCAGGGATTGCTGCTGCCACAGGTGCAGCATCATCCACTCTGCCACTGCATAGGACATCACTGCCTCCCTCAGCAGCGGCCACCTTGGCAAGTGCCTCGAGGGAGGCGGATGCTGCTGCTGGCATGGCAGAGCCAGCTCCTGTCAAGCTGGGAACAGTGCCAGCAGACGCCACAATCTGGAGAGTGCAGCTGCCAGCCGAACGCTGCTGCAGCAATTCCAGGCCGCTAGTCACAGCGCCGGTGACTCCAGCTGCGCTGCAGATGTCAGCAGCAAAGCATTGCAGTACATTGTCGGGAGCATTGCACATGCCGCCGCCATGGCCGCCATGCACAACAGACCATGCGCCAGCATGATGCCCGCTTGCAGCTTGCCGACGTGACAGCGGTGACATGCAGTGCTGAGAGGAAGCCTGCCACTGGACCTCGTACACAAGTGAATCCAGGGAAGCAAGCTGCGCCGCTGTACTCGACGATGCCAATGCCTTGCCACGCACCTCCCTCACTTCCAGGCAGCTTGCGTGGAACAACGCTTGCTGCTCTTCCTTGAGACAAAAATCAAACACCGGGCCAGCTGCTGTGCCTCCGTTGCTCGCTGGCGTGGCTGTAGGGTGATTCCAGCCACAGTCTTTGCCAGACTCAGCGCCCTGGATGGCCAGGGCTGACATCCCAACTGGAATCTGCAAAGGAGCTGCCGTGGTGAGCCAGGCAGCTGACAGGTGGAAAACAGCGTCGCTCCTGCCTGGATGCATGGAGTGGCCGCTCAGCTGCGCCGCTCCTGGCGCAGCAATGCATGCCATTGCTGGCACATGCACATGCTGGCGTGTGTGGTGCCCTGCCAGGCGCAACGCTGATGCCACACGGTGCCGATCAGCTGACAAGCCAGAGGCAAGCGGTGCCATGCTTTGACCCGCAGCAGCGCTGGCCTGCTGCACCCTGGCAACTGTGCAGCTGCAGTGTAGCTGGGCAGGTGCAGGCTTGGAGCCAACGCTGGCAAGCCGCACGCTGCCGCTGGGCACATCAACTGCTGCCTCTAGCGTGTGCGAGGCCTGGCCAGCCAAAACCACCGGGCTGGCAATGCTGATGTGTCGAAGCGACATGCCCACAGGGCGTGGTGAGTTTGCCAGAGTGCTGGCAGCACTGGCGCACGTGTCAAACATTGCAGTGCCTGGAAGCAACGCTTGGCCGCCAACCTGTGCCAAGGCAGGTGTAGAAGGCGTCAGCACTGCAGCCCGCGTGGTAGAAAGCAGCTGTTTTGCAAGACCACTAGCAAGGTGTCAAGGCGCGCTGCCAGCAGCCCTGGGCTCCCAGACGCATAACACAGCAATGAAGGTTAACGGGAAAGCCAGCGAGCTGCACGTCACCTGGTGGTCGAGCAAAAAGCTGAGCGCTGGCTGAGACAAAGCCACAACGAAGCTGCAACGAGGACCGAACTGCTGCGCTGTGCCAGAGAGATGGAATGCCGGTACAAGCGCCCAATGGCGCTGGCGCTGCAGCATGGACGTGCTGCTGCTCCATACCCGGTCGCAGATGTCAGGTGAAGACTCCATCACTGCGTGCGCATTCACGCCGCTCATGCCAAAGGAGCTTGTACCAGCAAACTGCGGCACTGTGACCAGCGGCATGGCCACGCGCGGTGCACTGGCCACCAGGCAGTGCATCTGGCGCCAATCTTCAAATGCAGACTCCACATAGGGGTTGATGTTGCGCAGGCCAAGAATGGGCGGGCATGCCTGCACCACGTGTAGATGGCATGTCAGCTGGTCAGCTACGCCACTCGCAGCCCTGCTTGAAGGCCATGTCGTCTGCCTGCCACAGCCGTTATGCTCACCTGGTTGTGCAAGGTTTGAAGAGCCATGAGTGCGCCTGTGAGCCCTGCTGCGCCCTCGGTATGTCCGTAGCAGGACTTGTTGGATGCAACCGCCACCTGATGCATGGCGCCAGTGCCCTGGCAGGAAAGCGCCCGGCCCAGGGCACCCAGTTCGATGGGATCTCCAAGTGCTGTGCCGGTGCCGTGCATCGCCACGCAGCTGATTGCTCGGGCAGATATACCTGGGCAGTGTTGGGCCAGGTCGGTACGAGTAGAATGTGTGCAAACGCACAGAGGAACTGCGTTGCTGCATTGTTGGTGGGACAGCGGGCTGCCTGGCTGCGGTGCAGGCAGAAGAAGTAGTGACCACACGCATCCCCTGCTTACCTGCCCTACTCAGGGCGGTCGTCACGAGCTCTGTCTGGCTGGGCCCATTGGGCGCAGTCAAACTGCTGCTGCGGCCATCCTGGTTCACCATTGTACTGCGCACCAGCGCCAATGCCTCCCCGCTGCTGCTCGAGCCAGCGGGCTGCATAGTTGCGACAACACACCCTTCACCGCGGCCATAACCGTCGCCGGAAGCCTCAAACGTCTTGCACCTTCCAGCAGGCGACAGCGCCTGCATGGAGCAGGGCAGGCCGTGGTGGCCACATCGGGTCACTCAGCAGTTAAAACGCACACAAGGGAGGGGTCACTGAGCAGGCAACACGCACACGGGAGAGGGGATCGCTGGGCAGGAAATATACATACACAAGCTGTAAGGCAGTGCTCGCCGGTCTGCAGGCTGCAGATCAGGTCGCATGCACAATGTGCGCTCCCACACTTAGAAACACAGCCGCACACCCCCTGCCCAACGCAAACCTGCAGCAGACAGATGCCGCTCATGGCCTCTGGCAGCAAAACCATGAGAACACCACAGGCGGCAGCAGCAGCGGCTTCGCCCTCCAGCAGTCCCGTGTGCGCGAGGTGAGTGGCCACCAGCGAGGAGGAGCAGGCAGTGTTGGTGCTGCAAGGTGGGCCAGCGAAGGAGACTTGACATCACATCAGAGCACAGTCTGGTGTTTTGTGGCCATCAGGCACTTGCTGACAGACCAGTTGCTGCAGTACATGAGTGACGCCCATGCGGGAGCCGGAAGATACGTGAGAGGTGGCCCGCGCTCACACCTGATGCAGGGACCCTTCAGGCCAAACGTGTAGGATATCCTGCCCACCAAGAAATCCATGCCGTTGCCAGTGATGAGGTTCGGACCGACGGCAAGACCAGCGTTGGAGCAATACTGAAGAAACTCCATCTGCATGACGCCAACATAACTGCAGGCGCATGCGGCACAGAGGGCATAGGCGTGAGACATTTGGGTGCGCTACACAGTAGAAAGCCACCTTTCTGCAGTGTGATCATGTTTCTCCGTGCGTATGTGCCAGCCACATCACCAACACTCACACGCCAGAGTCGAGGGGCATAGGCTGCCTGGACCTGCTGCTAGCATCAGCGAGCGACAAGTGTGTGTGCTCTAGCAGGACGCGACATTGAGGGTCCATCAACGAAGCTTCTACATGGCTCAGCCTGCAACCAAGGTTCAACCAGCAAGGCATGCACTGGTGGTGTCCAGCGCCCGGCTTATGCGCACCACAGGCCATCGCCAGTGCCGCTGCCAGAACACGGCCAGCCAGCAAGTCAAGCGCCAGCACATCGCCGCTCTGTCTCACCTAAACAGAGCTGCGTCGAAAGTGTCCACACCGGGTAGGAAGGCTGCAAAGCGCACGTACATCTTGTTCACTGTACAGTTCGGGGGGCAGGGTGAGGTCAGTCACGAGGCCCGCCATGCCCATATCGCAGAATGCTGTGCTGGCTGTGCTAGCCGACATGCGCAAGTAGCTTCACCCCATGACCGGCGCTAGCCCGCATGCGCATGCAGCTTCAACCCAATGGCCGACATAGTAGCGCACCTGCCACGTCAGGTGAATAGTGGCGCTCAATTGACCAGCGGTTGTGCGGGACGACAGTGGGCAGATCAGCGCCCACGATCGCTGCATGCCAGAATTCTGACACGCCTCCAATGGCAGCGGTGCCAGGGTATGTGCAGCTCAGGCCCGCAATCTCGGTCATGCCAAATCCGTGGTTGTCTGGCAGCATGGGGATAGCAGCAGATTGTTCAGAACCCAAGCACAATGTGTGCTGGTGAAGTAAACAGGAAGGCAAAGCAGATGTAGGTATGTACTTAGTGCGGGCATGCGCTTCACCTGGGCAGGTGCTCTGGTCACGGCTAAGGTTGGAGGGGAAATTCAGAGGTGGACTGTCGCTACGCTTGCTGAGTGGTGCAATCGTTTGGGCCACGAACCCGGCCAGTGCCGATATGGTGGGGAAATCGAGAGCCACAGTGGGCGGCACTTCCACCCCAAACCGTTCAGTAATGGCATTGCGCAACTGGACGACACCTGCAGCAGGCATGGGAGTACGGCGGTGGACATGCATAAAGGACTGTGTCCCCCCCACGCACAAGGGAAGGGGGGTGGGGTGGGATGGGGTGGGGTGGGGCGCGGCGGGTGCGGGGCGGGGCGGGGCGGAGGGCTCTACACCGCTGCTGGCATGCCGCGCGCCCTGCTCACCCAGAGAGTCCAGACCAGCTGCCATGAGAGGCTCGTCCAGTCCAATCTCCAAGCCCAGCAAATCTCGCACTTCAGAGGCCAGGTGCTCTACGATATCGCGCTCATCCACACTGCTCAACGAGTCGCTCGTTGCCACTCCAGCTGCCAACTGGCGAATGTCCACCGGCGCCATTTCCGGGGCCACCGCCAACTTCTGGGCCACAAAACCGGCTAGTGCCAATATGGTAGGGAAATCGAGAGCCACAGTGGGCGGCACTTCAACCCCAAACCGTTCAGTAATGGCATTCCGCAACTGGACGACACCTGCAGCAGGCATGGGAGTACGGCGGTGGACATGCATAAAAGACTGTTGAGAGCCCCCCACGCACAAGGGAAGGGGGGTGGCGGGCGGGCGGGCGGGCGGGCGGGCGGGCGGGCGGGCGGGCGGGCGGGCGGGCGGGCGGGCGGGCGGGCGGGCGGGCGGGCGGGCGGGCGGGCGGGCGGGCGGGCGGGCGGGCGGGCGGGCGGTGGTGTGTGTGGGGTGGTGCGTGCGTGCGTGCGTGCGTGCGTGCGTGCGTGCGTGCGTGCGTGCGTGCGTGCGTGCGTGCGTGCGTGCGTGCGTGCGTGCGTGCGTGCGTGCGTGCGTGCGTGCGTGCGTGCGTGCGTGCGTGCGTGCGTGCGTGCGTGCGTGTGTGTGTGTGTGTGTGTGTGGTGGTGGTGTGTGTGTGGGGGGGCTCTACACCGCTGCTGGCATGCCGAGGCGCCCTGCTCACCCAGAGAGTCCAGACCAGCTGCCATGAGAGGCTCATCCAGCCCAATCTCCAAGCCCAGCAAATCTCGCACTTCAGAGGCCAGGTGCTCTACAACCGAGCGCATGACCTCACTGCTCAACGAGTCACTCGTTGCCAACTGGCAAACGTCCATCGGTGCCATCTCCCGGACACGCTGTGTGTCCGTGCGCATCACGGAGTGAGCTGGTGGGCGACCAGCACGCCTGCCAGCTCTGCGGCCGCCTACACGCGCAACAAGGTTGTGTGTGCGAAGTCCGAGGGCCTCGCGGACGGGGGCCTTTCCAAACAAGGCGCTGTGAGACAATAGGAGGGTGCACAAGCTCCGCTTAGTGGCGGGGCAGCAGCAGCCATCCAAACAGCTGGCCACAAGCAAACCCAGCTCTCACTTGGGAAGCTGCTGGGCAAACTCCTCGAAGATGAAGGGCACCGATGGCATGTCCCGCAAGACGCTGCCCCAGTGGAATATGTTGCACATAAACAGTGCCTGCTGCGAGCTCCAAACACACTGGCTGCTGGCAACCTCATGCAGGAGGCGAGCCATAACGCGCAGTCCCTCGCTCGGGCGGACTGTGCACGGAGGAGAGTGGGTGCAGAGAAGACCTTCAAGTAGTGGTAGTGAAGGACTGTCAAACTGCAGCTGTCACATGCATGTTAAAAACACCGAACTGCAACCGGCACAGGCCTCACCGATGCCAAGGCCCATGCGCTCCATACGATCGGCAAAGCCCTTGCTGCGAGTAGCCATGCCGCCACCTCCCCAGTTGCCCCACTGGACGGACAGGCCCACAGCGCCCTGGCTCTGCGAAAGCAAAAGGATGCAAGGGACCAGCGGGTATCATCCAAGCAGCGGCACTCGGTTGATTGCAGGCGTTCCACGCAACCAGCACCAACCGCTGCGTCGCACCTGTGCTGCATGTGCCCAGGCATCTAGCACGCCGTTGGCAGACGCATAGCTGGCCTGTCCCGCTGTCCCACTAAACGCGGCCAGGGAGGAAAATAGATGCAGCACCGCCAGCGGTGAAGTCATGCATCCTGACAGCAGGTGCTGGGCGCCATATACCTTGCCTGTAGCAAGGTGATTGATTTATATAAGAAGAGGATACCGCGGGCTCGCAGAAGTTAAAAGGTCCATCCCGAAAGTTACAAGACACCCCTGTAAATAAGAAGACACCCCTGGGGTAAGGCCAGCACGACCATGCCTCAAATGAGTGTTGGTGGCAACACGCACCTGCAAATTCTGTCCGGATGGTTGTAGCATTGACATTGGTCACGACTTTGCTGTCCAGCACGCCACCAGCATGCAATATGCCGTGCAAGGGTTGAGAACCCCACCCAGCCGAGGTCAGAGCGTGTGCAGCTTCCTCTGCTGCCGACACGTCGGCCTTGGCACAGGTGACCTGCCGCACGCTGTGGACCAGTTGTGCCAGCGTCTCGCCACCTGCAAGGCAAGAAAGGAAAGCCAGATCTGCAAACGAGGGACTGGCAGCCGTGCTGCCTCGGCCTCGGCATGCCAGCGTGTGACTCACTTGCACGCCCCGAGCGGCCCAGCAGCCATAAGTCTGACTGTGAGCTTGTGCCGCACAGCCAGGCGGACGCCAACGCGCCCAAGGCACCCAGCCCGCCGGTGATGATGACTGCACCATCGAGATGCTTGGCAGCTGCAGTGCTGACGCCACGTGCGGCCTGCAAGCGGGTGTGCAGATCCATCCAGCAAGACATGAGAACTAGAGCGCCTGCACTCGGCAACGTTCCAAATGCTTCTGAAATTTCCCTCAAACAAGCGAGAAGCCTGGGCTCGCGGCTGACGCACCAATGAGGCATCTGGCTTGCGGACAACAAGTCGGGGCATGTTCCACACCAGTCCCTGCAGCGTGTGGCCATACATGTCGACACCAGGTATGTCGCCGGCGCGCAGCGCCAGCCTGCATGGTTGCAGCAGGTGCGACAAGTGAGGACGCAACAAGTCAACATCACAGCTGGGATGGATCAGGGGCTGGCCCCACTGTGACGCACGGCAGCCCCAGCACTGTGCTGTAGAACATATACTCGCCTGCTGGAGGTGGCAAGCCGACTGCGTGGGCAGAACAAATCCGCATCGGAAGCAGACCACTGCACCATTCCAAGCTCCATGGCGGCAACGTGCAGCATGCTCTGCACGCCATATCCTGAGCTTTCGCCGCCGCAGCGGACAGCGTGGCACCCAGCTGGTGTGTGCGCAACAGGCTGGCTGGCATGCGTTGCAAGATGCACCGCAGACCCCATGCCTGATTGTGCAGCCACGGCTTGCAGAAGCACACTTTGCGCAGCGCACTGCCATGTGGCCTGACCAGAGTGGAAGGCAGTGCACGAAGAAACACGCTCTGCAGTGCGAACATCCTGCCAAGCGGCGTCATGCTGGGTAAGGGAGAACAGCGGCGAGGACGCCTGCTGGTGTGCACGCCGCTGCTCACTTGCGGACATAGTGTTGTGAGGCCATGCCGCCTGCCACTGGACCTCGTACACGAGCCCGCTGCTGCTAGTACGGATCGCTGAAGCAGTTGCTGCCTGTCTTGCTTCCTTGGCTTGCAAACCCGAGATGACCACCGCACCGCTGGAATCGCACGCTGCTGCAAACGAAGCCAATACGATGCCACTGCTGTCAATGCCGTCAACCGATCCGCGGCACCACTGCTGCAAGCTGTCTTGCTTCATGCCGCCGAATCCGCGATTTGGAGCAACCATCGCGTGCACACCAACAGGAATTCGGGTTCGACGTGTATTTCCATCCGACAGACTGCCAGAGAGCGCAGGTGCAGTGTGGGTCGCCGCATCAAGAACAGCGGGGTGTGAAATATATCCCAGTGGCTGCTGAGACTTGAAAAATAGACCAGCATCGGTCTGGCCAGCTGCAGCCGGCAGTATGCTGGATGATGCACTGTGTGTGCCTGCTGCCTCCATCAGTTTGGCCAAGGTATTCAGAGTGTGAATGCCTTGCCGCCCAAATGACACCTCGTCAACTTCCCGACTCGGCAGGACAGGTCCTGCATCGGGAAGCATTCATGGATAAGTAAGTAAGCTCAGAGCTCATGTCTCATGTTGCCTCAAATGCTAGGCGTTGCAGCGCACCTGCTGCCACAGTCATCACAAGGTAAAAGGGACCACCAGCCGCCACCGATGAAGGCGCACGAGTGGAGTGCAACTCCAGCAGCCCGCTGTTGCAAACAAGGTGGCAGTCCAAAGCCGCTTTGGTGGGGAGCTTCAACACGAAGGGCGCGGCAATGCTGGCCCTAGTGAGACCCATGTGGGGTACTCCATCAGCAAGGGACGCGCAGCTAGCCGCAACGAGTGCCACTTCAAGCATTGCTGTAGCAGGGAAGAGCACGCGCCCTTGCACCTGCAGAACAACGCAGGCACGTTGTATTGCGGAGCCCTCAGCTCACTTTGGAGAATAGCGCATGCATATTAACAACGCACCACCACATAGTGACGTGATATTGTCACTGTATTGCCGGTCTCACCTGGTGGTCGGCCAAGTACGCCAGTGCAGGGGCACTCAGTTGACAAGACATGACCAGAACCTGCGCCTGTCTGCCAACAAAGCGCTGCAACAGCAGGTAATTGGGCACTGAATACCAAAATCGGCGGCGCTGCCAGGACCAGGGCTGCGGCGCTGTTAGATATGAGGTGTGGGCTGCGCCCAGCACCGCATGTGAATTGGTGCCTTGATAGGCAAACGCGCTGACGCTGCCTTGCGTCTCAACATCCCTGCACATGAACCGATGAAATGAGCGATGAGCGAGAGCCTGCAAGTCTGCACGAGCACCTCGGAATGCTGGCGTAATGAACACATGCCCAAGCCATATCTCTACTGCAAACTTCCTTGCCTGCCATGCAGCAGCGGAGCTTCCTGCCGCCGCACCAGCCATCCTGAACCAGCTGACAAATGGGCATGGCCTTCAAAAACGCTGGCAACGTGAGGGTTGATGGCATGCAGGTGCAGAATGTGGTGCCTGTAAGGCACAGTGGGAGCACACAGTGAGGCAGTGGGTGGCTCGGCACTACATGTGCGCCGGCAAGTGCAGGCATTGGCTGGTGCACACTGCACAACATGCAAGCCTCTTCTATGAGCACCAGCTACTTGCTGCCTCAGGCAGCCCACCTTCCCATTTGACCAAGGCGTAACACCAACTGTGCTAGGCCTACAGCGCCGGCAGCAGGCTCAGCATGAAGCAAGCGCGACTTGGCGGCGTGAAGCTCCAGGGGAGCACGACCAGTAGCCTGTGAAGAAGACGGCGTAGCAGCAACATTCTGACTGTACGCGCATTCCACGCCTAAGGCAAGCTGATAATGACAGGATAGCACACCGCCAAATGCATGCGGCAATCGTCCTCGCACCTGAAGCACAAGAAATGCCGCGCCCACTTCAATCGGGTCGCCCAACGCTGTGCCAGTGCCATGCATCTCAAGCGTGCCAATGTCCAGCGCTGGCACTCCAGCACGCTCAAGAGCAGCCCTGATGACAGCCTGCTGGCTGGGACCGTTGGGGGCGGTCAGGCTGCTGCTACGCCCGTCCTGGTTCACAGCTGTGCCAAGCAGGACAGCGGCCTCCATTGCACCGCGTGGCGAGCGGTCTCCTGAGGTGGCGGCCTCCAGCAGGTGCACCACACAGGCCTCGCCACGCATATAGCCGTCGGCGGCGGCATCCAGGGTCTTGCAACGCCCGTCGACGGCCAGCATGCCTGCCTTGGACAACACGGCGGTGGTTTCGGCGCGCACAGTGAGGTTCACTCCGGCTGCTAAGGCGCGGCGGCACCCGCCAGGAAGGAACGAGGTGGCTGCCAGGTGGGCCACCACCAGGGATGACGAGCAGGCTGTGTCCACGCTGAGGCTGGGGCCCTGCATGCCAGAATGTGGAGAGACCAGCCATGCCAAGCATTGTTTAGCGCCAGGTGAGTGCGGCAAAGACACATACAGGCACCACACCTCCAGTAACTGCCTGGCCTTGCCCTCCCGGCTACCTTTCCCAGCTAAGCCACTGCTCTCTGCTGCCCTGCCTGTGTACCCTTGCTGCAAAGTGCCACAGAGGGCAATGGGCAGCTGCCTGTGCAGCTTGTTACATGCGCACGCCACTGCCTATGAGGCTGCACCTGCTCCGCGCACCTTGAGCCCCAGCGCAAATGAGACACGGCCGCATACCACCGACAGTGAGCCGCTGGTGGCGGAGAGGGCGGTCATGCCTTGGGATGCCGCATTGAGGTAATACTCAGTGTAGCTAACGCCAACGCCCACAGCTACAGCACGTGCCGCCGCTGCATCCGTTGTACTGCTTGCGCCCACAGCGCTGGCACCCAGGGCCTCCCAGCAGCCCTCGAGTAGCAACCGCTGCTGTGCATCCATGGCCAAGGCCTACATGCGGCATGAGGGGGCAGCAAGATAACTGAGCGGAAGGAAGGCCAATGCATGTCCGTGCACTGGAGGGCATGATACTTGAATCCCAGGCAGCCATGTCCTCAAACGTCCCAAACACTATATCCATGCCCTCAAACGTGCCAAAAGCCACTCAGAAGGCGCAGAGCTGTCACGCAGGTCGCTATGGCTGGCAGGAGGGGCGGCATGGGCCGAAAGGAAGCCCCGGAGGGGTGCGCACCTCGGGGGCAGAGACGGCAAAGAAGACGTGGTCAAAAAGCTCAGCGCCCTCCACAAAGCTGCCAAACTGCTTCGGCAGCGCGCTTTCGCCCGGCCACCCAACGTCCACATCCCAGCGGCTGGGCGGCACCTGCATGGGGTGGAGACGAGCAGCGAAGCGGGCGTCTCTCAAATTGAAAAGCACAAACGTCTGCACTCCGAAGCTGCCATGTGTTGCACCTGCCGGCCTTACTGTCTGCTGCCCACGGCACTCGCTTTGCAGCTCTGGAATCGCACTTGAGCGCTGCAGCAGCATGCCAAGTGTGCAGGTTCAGCAGCGGCACGGCAGAAGCTGCGTGCACAGAGTGTGTTGTACCTCACCAAGCGTGATGCATCGCCGCTTGGGTATGTCTGCTCAGGCCCGCGCCAGGCGGTTGCCGTGAGGAGGGTAATTGGCGGTGGGGGTGCCGACACAGTCGTGGCGCGGTGCAGCGGCGGCACCTGCAGTGCATGGTGAGCAGTGGGCAGAGCAGTAAGGCCGCCGCGCCGCACAGACAAACGCTCTCACACAGTTATTACTGACCGTCCAGCTGATCATGGCGAAAGAGGGGCAGAAGGGGAAGGGCAGGGGATCGCGCGCCCGTGGCCACTGCTTCCCGACGCACCTGCACCACGTCCTCGTCCCAATCGCTATCGCTGCCGCTGTCCAAGAAGCGGGCAATGTCATCGTCCGCCAGGCCCACGGCGAAGGCCAGGGGGCGCGCCATGACACAAGGGAGCTCCTCACACACAAGGGAGCTCCTGACACTGTGCACTTCCCCTCAATGAGTCCGGCGGTAGCACATGCCAAGCCTGAAGAAGAAGAAGAAGAAGAGGTGACATACGTGGGTGACTCAAGGGGAGATATGCCGCTCGCCACGCGTAGCGTGGCGGGCAGCCCTCCCCGCAGAACATGGTTCAACCTGGGTCCACTTGTGGGTTCTCAAGCCTGAGGGACAGGTGCCTACGGGACGCTCTAAACGTGCAGGCATAATCCAGGGCGTTGCACGCAACGCTGCGGACCGCCGCTGCTGCGCCGGCGGCCGACACTCCGCAAGCTCCTGCAGAGGGAGCAAGGAGGCGCTGCGGGGCAGCGGAAATCAGGGCGGGCTCACCTGCGTGGGAGTCTGCCCTACAGCTGGCTGGGATGTTGCTCGGGACCAGGAGTGTTGACGATTAGAAAGACGATAAGCTTTATTCCGCTGCTCTCGCGGGGATCTAGGCGCACAACCATCACTGCCGCCCACATGGCGCGTGCACGACAACGAAGGCCCTTGAACTTCCACACGCTCCAGTGGTGGGTGATTACAAAAATGCTCTCCTAGCAAGCCTCTCTCCGATCTCAAGAGGTTGACCTGGCATGCTGGTGGCAGCAGGACTACACTGTGCGCATGCAGCACTGGCGCCTGCAAGCCACGCTGCCGGAGGATCGGCGAGGCCGCACAGGTGGCGTTCGCTGGGAGATTCTGAGCATTTCTAACCTTTGCGACCTCCTCCACTGGCTGCTGCAGAATTCTGTGTGTGTGTGTGTGTAGGGGGAGGGGGAGGCTTGTGCACGCCGGCTTCCACATGCGGGGTGCTCCGCACCGCCACACCTGTTTCCAACGTAGTTAGTTACAGTCACCCCGCACCAACGCCCCCCGCCCTCCACACCCCCATCCTTCCGCGCTGCGCAGCTGCGCGGCCATTCTGATGCCGACGAGTTCTGCAACGGAGTCAGGTTGCCCTGGCCTGCAATGGTTGCAGCAACCGTGGCAGTAGCTAGCAACGGCTGGGGGGGGCTTGTAGGCAGCGGTCGGGCCACGTACCAGCCTGCATGCTCATTTACCTAGCTTACTAGCGCATTACCTGACCTGCCCCATTCCAACCCTGTCTGAGAAAGCTTATTACCAAGCATTACCCAAGCAGCTCAAGCATTACTGTAAGGCTTCTTGACTGGGTGAAAGCGGTGAATTCACAGTGACTTCAGGGGGTGCCCCATTGATGAACTTCACGGTGAATTCACCAGATGGCTGGCCGGTGAAGAAAAAGTGAGTTCACGGTGAAGCCACCATGTGCGCTTGTGGAATACATACATTCAGTTTGGAGGCGCCGTCTACAAACAAATCGTCGGTATACCGATGGGCGGCAACGCAGCAGTTTTCATAGCTAACTACTTCCTGTTTGCTCACGAGCTTCGTTTCATGCGCTCTCTCTCTGCCGCTATCGCAGCCCACCCCCCGGCGGACCCTGCGCAGGCCTACACCTCCATCGCGCAGCTCACCACGCCTGCTGCTCCCCTGCATGCTGGGCATGCGGCAATGTTTTTGGCTAACTGCTTTCAGAATTCTGCCCGCTTTGTAGATGACTGGTGGACTGCTAACAACCCCGCCATCCCTCACCTTACCTATGCCACCCAATCCCTTGCAGGCTTCACCGGCCTCTACCCCCCGGCGCTGCGCCTGGAGCTGTCAGCGGCAGGCCCTGTTGTTCCCTTTCTTGATATCTCCATCCTTCCTGCCGCTGATGACGGTTGCTGCCCCGTCACGACACAGCTGTACGACAAGCGCCGCCGGCCAGAGTTCGCCTCTGTACAGATTGTCCGCTTCCCGCACATCGCATCTAACCTGTCTGTGCGCTGCAAGTACAACATCAGCATTGGCCAGTTCCACAGGTTTCGACGCATACTGCTCGAAAAATCTATTTTTGTCGAAGAGCTTGCCCTTCTCCTGCAGGCTCTGATGGATCGCGGGTACAAGCAAGCCACTCTGCGGCGCAAGTTGAAGCGGCAACTGGAAGCATGGCCCGGCGTATACGATTCCCACCCCCTCACTCTGCTACAGGCCATCGACCGGCGGCTAGCCGAACTGCTCGACGGATGACACCCTGCCGCCCTGCCCCGCCCTGATGCCGCCTTGCTGCTGTGCCTTGCTGCTGTTCCCCCCCCCCCCCCCCCCCCCACACCCCCCCCCACCCCCCCCACCCCCCCCCACCCCACCACCACCACCACCACCACCACCACCACCACCACCACCACCACCCACTCCTCCATTTTCACGCGGTGGGAACTCCACGGAGCCCCGTCCATGCCAGGTCACTGCGTTTGCTCTCATGTACTCTCCCCTTGTCCTCCCCTGCCCCCTCCCCCCGTTTGGTGCACGCAGCGCAGCCCCGGCTGCACCCCTCACGCTCCCCTGCCAAGCTCTTCCCCCCGTGCCCTGCAGGTGTGTCCCGCCAGCTTGCCGCCGCCTGGCATAGCCTGCCTCTGCTCTGATCGCTTGCTCGCTTGCTTGTTCGCCTGCTCGGCAGCCCCCAGCCCCTCCGTCGCGCTGCGTGCACCATTCTTCCCCCCGGGCCCGGCCAGCCCTCCCCCACTCCTCCACTGCCTTCGGGCACCCCCAATCGGTGTTACTAAACACCACCCACTTGAGGAATGCTCGGGGGCCGCAGAGCCCGCAGCACGCCTACCAAGCCACGCTGCAGCCCCTGGCAAACAGGCAGGAAAGCGGGAGCGTACATCAGAATACAAGGGGCAATCATAACTCCCTGTGCTCGAAAGTACCAATGCCAGCACTGCAGTGTGGGGACAGCCGCTGCCAGCAGTGCTTGCGTGGCACTGCCTGCCAGCAACCAGATTCCTCGGCACCCCAGTGGGAGCAGGCGCAGCACTGCGCAAGCGCCTCGCGGCAGCACCCCTCGCGCACATGGGTTATGTTTTCCTCTGGCGTGGCCAGGCTGGCAGGGGGGGGGGGGGGGCGGCCGGCCATGCACACCCGCACGAAATGCTGCAGCCTGGTGGCGTCCTCGCAGGATGCGGCCGACTGCAGCATCTGCATCTGCCGCTGCCGGCACACCTCCCGCCGCGCTGCTCTGCCGACGGGCCGCGGGGCTGCCAAGTCGAGCTGCACGCCGACTGCAGCCAGCTATTGCGCCCATGGCTGTTGTGCTTGCGGGCGGGGGCCGGGGCCCAGTGCAAGCCTCGCGCTGGCTGTCACCGCCTGCCGCAGCAGGCTGCCCTGCTCTGCTGCCAGTGTACGGTTCCACAGCCGCGGTGCTCGCAACACCCAGTGCGGCCACAGCGGTCGCTCGCCGCATTCTGCCAGCACGACTGCTTTAGGCGTGCCTTGCCGCACGCCCAGAAGCCGCTGCAGATAGGACGGGTGGAGCGCGTCTGCTGCACAGCAGATGCTGCCATGCCGTGGTGCAGCCTTTGCTGTTAGTTACACGCACCACACGTCGGCGTCATACGCCAGCACCAAGTCGAACATGGTGCTGAACAGCTGCAGCTGCACTGGCGCTGCCTCAATGCCGAGCGCTGCACTGCGTGCGCGGCAGCTGTGCATCGCTGCCCTTGCTGCTGCCACCCTTGCTGGTGCTGCTGCACCTGCGAGGGAGCAGCTGCTGTGGAAGGCGATGCCCAGGTATTGAAACTGGGCACCACTGCCAAGATGGCCCCACCAAAGCTGACCGTTTCTGCGGTACGCACTGCGTCCTGCTGCACAAGCTCGCCGCTGGGCAATATCACCTTGTCGTTGACAGTGTTGACCGTGAGGCCCCACCACTGCCAGTACTGTTGCAGCATGCCAAGCTGCCGCTGCAGTGCTGCCGCTGAGGTAGCCAACAGCACCATTCAACCGCATGCAGCAGCGGGGGCACCCTGCTATCGCTGCCTGCAAGCGTTGGCAGATCGAGGGCTCACGCTGCACCGCTGCCAGCACCTCTGCCCACACTAAAAATCGTCAATGGAGACACCAAGGAGGGCCCCTCGGGTGGGGCTGAGGGGGCACCCCTGCTTGAGGCCAACGCGGGATTGGAAGCAGGGGGAGTGGTCGTCAGCAGTGCGTACGCTCAAGGGCACGTTGGCATATAGCTCCTGCACTGCCCGCAGCCAGCTGGAACCGCAGCCGCGTGCTGCGCGCATATCCCAGCAGGCTTTTTTGAAGTCGGCCAAAAAAAACAGGCCCACTGCTGCTGGCCATTGCTGCGGTGCTGGTCCTGCAGTGTGCGCAGGACCAACGCTGCCTTCGCCCCGATCTCGCGCACAAAAAACACACGACGGCTTCTCCGAGTTACCAGTTCCAGTTCTGGACATCGAGGCAGGACCTGCTGGTGCTGCAAAAATGTTGTGAAGCTCGTGTACACTTGCCTGCATCGCCCTTTTACACGAGCTTCACAACATTGTTGCAGCACCAGCAGGTCCCGCCTCGATGTCCAGAACTGGAACTGGTAACTCGAGGAAGGGTTAAGAGCGGTCTGGCAGCGGCAAGTCTACCCATGTGTTTTGTGCGAGGACTGCGTGACAATAAAGAGGAGCACTCCCCTCAACCGTCTACATTTCTCTTTCCACCTCCCTTTGCGCGCCATGTCTCCCAACGGTCAAAGAATACAGATAGAACCAGGACTGCAGCTGACGCTGCTCCAGCTCCGCCGAAGTCAAACTAGGGCCTGGGGCAAGCCTGCTGCCGTAGCCGCGCCTAGAAGAGCTCGCAAAGGAGAGGGCACCGCACCTGAAGAGAGCAGGGCCCACCTGTTACCTGCTCTCCTTATGCTGAGCATGTGCTAGTGCAAGCGTGCATTCAAGCTATGCGTGCATCCACCACGAGCATTCACGGCTGGGCTAGTTACACAGGGCACTCTGACATGCTGCACAAAAGAGCCGACAATGGTGGCAGTGATGGCAGTGGCAAGAGCAGCGCACCCCAGTTTGGCATGCGCCGCCCTTGACGCCGTCTTGCGCCCATGCTTAGTCAGACAGTGCCACACTGCCCAGCGGCGGGAAGGGGTCTGCTTTGGCCACCACCATGACTTTGTTTTTGTGTGAGATGTAGCCCTTGACGTATTTGCGGAAGATCAGGTTGGCTGCGACGCACTCCACCTCATCAATGTCCAGCTCCACGCCCTGTATGTGAGAAGGCGGGCATGGGAGTGGGCAGGGGTACTGCGGGTCAGAATACGGGCAGGGAGGCTGGGCAGGTGCAAGCACGCGCTTGGCTGCTTGACCAACATCTGACCACGGTGCTCGCTGCATGCGCTGCTTAGTTGCTTGCTCCGCGCCCACCTGCATTGCCAGCGCCATCTGAAACTGCAGAAGCGGTATCTGCGTACGTTTTTCTGGCTCCAACTGTGCATGCACGGCGTGCACCTTGCGCAGGAGGCGGCGGTACACGGCGTAGCGCAGCTTCTCCAGCAGCAGATATGTGCCCTGCGAGGCGGGGAGTAGGGGCAGCCACAGGGACTAGAACTTGGTCAGGCTACCCTTGGAATACACGCTGCACCTGGCGGTCAACCACAAACTGGCAGCAGTCGGAGCAGCAACAATGGCGTGGCATGCAGGCAACCGCGCCTCCTGGATGAAGCGGAACTGCTGCGTATCCATGGTGTCGCTGAAGAGCTTGATATCGCCGGCATGCATCGCTGCAATAATGGGCTCATACTGATGCAATCTGTGTGCTGCAATGAGCGCCGGCATGGGCAGCCGACCCAATAGCAGCTGGACCTGCGGTAGACCAGCACATGAGGGAGAGACGCGTGCTTGAATAAATGGCCGGGCCAGGCGCACTGGCAGATTCACGGCCGGACAGCAGCCACACGCATCAGGCTGCTGGCGCCTTCACCGCGCGCTTACCGGCACTAAGTACTTCAGGATGAGCGCCTTATTGCGCTGAGCTGCACGATGGCAGTGCTGCAGCGCATAGTTCAGGCTGGCCTGGGCCTCATGCTGCACAGGAGAGCAGTGCACAGGCTTGTCGGAGGAAGAACTGCTGGCGCATCCTAAGAAGGGTGGCAACTCGCCTGGTGTGCTTCACAGTACATCAGACACTGTCCTCTGTCCAACTCACATAGTTCTCGTCAAACACCGCCAGGCGTCCAACATAAAATTTGTAGGTGATCCGTTGCGCGGCAGGGAAGGCGTCGAAGGGCGCGAACTGGCGGGAGTCTACGGTGCGCATCAGGTTCTTGCACAGACGCAGCGTGTTGAGGCGGAAGTAGATCTTGATGCTGCTTTGAGCACCAGGATGGAAAGCAAGAGGGTAACGCTCAGGGACGGCGGGCACGCACTCGCGATGCTCATGCACGTCCATCCAGATGCAGCAACGCTGTGCTACATGCCCCATTCCACGCACAGCCCAGCAGGGGGACCGGTGCAGTTCTTGCACCTGACATTCACGATGTCCAGCGCTGCCAGCTTCTTTTCCTTGTTGCCTACGGGCAGAATGCAGAACGCGAAGATGTTTGTAGGTGATCGTTGACAGCATGCAACCTCGTACTCACGTAACAGCAACAAGCGCTCGGTTTGCTGCAGCAGCAGCAGCAGCAGCAGCAGCAGCACGCAAGCCCAGCTGATGCCTTGTGGTACCCACCTGGCGCCTGCAGGCTGACCGAAAAGCACTTCCGCAACTGGTCGCCGCAGTCGCCCAGCTTGTCCGGGCGCTGCCCTGCCTGGCGCAGCTCCAGATCGGCCGCCTGTGCCGCGCTGCACAGGTTGTGCACCACGCTGTGCATTGGCTCCACCACCCACGCGCCCATGTCCTCACGGAACACCTACAGGACAACAGGTTGAGGTTTAATTGGCAGCACGCAGTTACGCGGCATGTGCCCTGCGCAGTTGTTCGGACGCTTGCGCTTTGCAAGGGGGCCCCCTAGGTGCCCGCGCTCTCGTGCTCGTGCACGCGCCTTCAGGAAAGGCTGGAGCGCTGCTACCGCCTTTTCGTAGGCCTCCACGCGGTTGCCCTCCTGCAGCGCCGCAAGACAGGCACAGTGGAAGGCCAGGAAATCCGCCCAGCCATCGGGCAGCCGCGTCGTCGCGTGCGCCGGGTGCCACCGCGCACTGCTTTGCCGTGCCTGCAGCACCGCCTGCTGCGCTGTTACACTGCCCACCGCCACCAGTTCGCGCAGCTGCGCGCCTGCAACATGCAGGAGCGCGCCAGAGTATTGACGGATGGTGGCAGGGCCAGGAGAGCCAGGAGGGTTTTCGGGGCGGAGCCTGCACAGGCGGATGGCATGGCGGTCGAGCTGCAGTGGAGCCTACCATCTTGCCGGGCGATACAGGCGCCCACGGTCTGCACATAGGCTGCGAATGCCGCCATGGCGCCTGCAGCGCAGTGTAGAGCAGAGTTGGGCGTGCAACAAGGTTGCGGGGTGGGATGCGGGCGGCGGCGGCAGCAAAGGTAGCTTCGGCGGAGGTGGCTGCCGGCTGGTGCGCGCACGCGCTCGAGCTCAGCGGCTCTGGAGCTCACCGTCTGCGCGCCCTGCCTTGGCTTGGAGCGAGCCTGGACAGCGGCGTCCGCCACTATTTACCTGCCGGTGCTTTGGCACCAGCGGCAATCACGTGTATGCCAATCTCGCAGGAGGAGGAACGGCAGGCGCAGCGCGTAGGTTTCTGAGCTAGCTCAGTGCTTCTCATGAGATGATGGCTGCCAAATGTTTTGGGGCACGAAAGTTGTGAGGAACTCCAGTTCATGCTTCTGCACAGTTGTCACGTACTCTGATCGCAAAGCGCTGCGTTCCAGACGCTACTGGCGCAACTGGCTCCTGCCCAACCCCAACCCGAGCGCTCGACACGGCTTCCCATCTTGAGGGATGACGACCGTGGAGGCTGTGGCGCACATTACGGTGCGCGGCAAACCAGCCAAGCTGCCGCTGCCGCCCGCCGCTCCGCCCTGGCTGCTTGCCTCCGTTGGGTGTGTTCAACCTCGCACTTCCGAGCCCCTCTCTGCCCAGGTGGTGGCTGCAGCGGCGCTCGCGTTTGCGTGGTGGGGCTGCCAATTCTCGTGGCAGTTCGAGCGTGGCCAGCACTGGGACGGCTATGCGCCAGGCCTGCAACAGGGAGCGCTGGGGCGCCGCGTGGTGAGTTGCACCGCTGCTCTCCGCAGCCTGCCACATTGCGCTGCAGGCGCGCCTGCCCCGTGTCCCACGGTTGCCACGCTCGGTGCGCTGCAGGACTTGTCGGACATCCAGTGGCGCGAGTTTCGGGGCGGCCTGCCCGCTATGGCCACGCTCTTCCTGAGCACAGCAGCCATGTCGCGCGCGCTGCAGAGCACTGCTGCCAGCCGTGTCGCACGCATGCGCTTCTACCTGCTCACGTCCCTCGGCTTCCTGGGTACGCTGCCGCAAAGCACGGGGTGCAGCACCGGTTGCCCAGCCTGCTATCCTCCCCAGCCTCCTACGGTAATGTATTTTGCCTATTCATCCTAATTTGCTCATTGCTGCATCCACCAACCGCGCAGGCTATCTGCACGGCGCATGCGCCATCTTTGTTGTGATCCTGTCACTTGTCAGCTTCGCCGTGGCCCAGCTGGCGGCCGGCTGCAAGCACGGGTAAGCCCCCTCATGTACAGCTGCCTGAAGTTCAACATTTGTGGTTGCATGCTGTTCAAATTTTCACAGCTGCCTCTGTTTTGTGTGCACAGCTGCCCAGTTTTTGGTCCACAAAACCACTTCTGGAATAGGAATAGAATGCTGCATAGCATCCCTCGCGCCGCACGTCCCCAATGCAGAGCTGCGTCCATCTGGGCATGCAACCTGGGCCTGCTGCTGGCTGCACGCCTCGGCAACGGCTTCCGCTTTGCCCGCGTCGCTGGGGTGTTGGCGCCGCTCGACGCCCACCGCGGCGTGGTGCGGTGGGAGATCTGTTTCAACCTGTCAGTCCTGCGCATGCTCAGCTACTCTCTTGACCTCCACTGGAGGCGGCTGCATCTGGCCAGTGGGGTCCACTGCCGTCAGGTTGGGCAGTCACCCTCAGCACCCCGCGCTGGTGTGGCCCGCTGGCGGCAGCAGGCAGCGCTGCCCGGCGATGCCGACTATGGCCTGCTCCCCTGCCTGGCATATGTGCTGTATGTGCCCCTCTACCTTGCCGGCCCGATCATCACCTTTCAAGACTTTGCATGGCAACTACGTCGGGGCGTGCCGGCGAGCGTGCGCGCGGTGCGATGCGGGCCAAGGGTTGTTGCGAGGGCCAACTCGTGGCTTGAAGGTAGCATCCGCTTGCTCTGCATTGTTGCTCAGCCTGCAAACCTTGCGATGGAAGGTGCAGAAGCTCATCACACTTGCCCACTTCAGCGCTGGCACGGCAGCTGCACTGCCAACTCCTGCCTAACGTGCATCCGCCCTGCAGATTGTGCGGTACGCAGCACGCTTTGCGGCTGACTGGGCTTGCCTGGAGTTGCTCACACACTGCCTGTACTTCAACAGCATTGCCAAACACCAGATTGGGATGCGCTTCCGGAGCTTCGGTTTGCGCTATGGTGCTCTAGAAATGGGTAGGTGCACCTGCGTTTGCTGTGCCACTGCGATGGCCTGGGCCACGCTTTAAACGCATGTGCTGCCCCATGTACCCTTGCAGCCATGTCTGCGTTTTGGGTGCTGTGCTTCATGTGGCTTAAGTTTGCAGTGATATGGCGATTTTTCAGGTGGGCAAGCCTGCACAGCGCGCCTTTGCAGAATCACATTGTAGACGAGTCCCATCAGGGAATCTACATTGTCTGCTTTCCCTTGGCAACTGGCAATCTGGTGCACATGTGGTCTGCCACATGCAGGCTCGCTGCACTGCTGGATGGCGTTGACCCCCCAGAGAACATGCGACGCTGCTTTGCCAACAACTATGACCTTGAGGTGGGTCCCTGAGGGGCCCAAGGGGGCATTTGAGAGGACGCAGGCGCACAGTGGGCAACGCCCTGCTGGCTCGCTGGCTGCTGCTGGTAGTCCCCCAGCCCGTGTGCTGCTTTCCAGTGCGCCGCTAAGTGCTGTGCTGCAGGGATTCTGGCGTGGCTGGCACTCCAGCTACAATCAGTGGCTGGTCCGCTACATGTACGTGCCACTGGGTGGCAGCACACGCCGTGTTTGGATCATCTGGCCCATCTTCTTCTTTGTTGCACTGTGGCATGACCTAGAGGTGCGACTCGCTGACGTGCTTACCTGGGAGAAGTCTGGGCCGCACACCTTGGTGATATTGGTGATATTTATGGCCTGTTCCCCTTGCCCCTGCTGTGCAGTGGCGCCTGATGAGCTGGGCCTGGTTGGTGTGTTTAGCCTTCCTGCCAGAGATGGCAGCGAAGCAGTGGGCGCGCTCACAGCGGTTTGATGCTTGGCGGCATACCATGGGTGTGTGCCTGCCTGCCTGCGTGCGTGCGTGCCTGCATGTTCCAGCGTTTGAGCAGATGCTCGGTTGGTGCATCTGTTCTGCGAGTGGATTCTGTGCTGTCCTCTGCAAGGTTCTTCTTCTTAACGTTCACATGCATTGCCCCTTTGTCTTACCTGCGCTCCAGCCTTTCGGCATGCATGTGCCGCCGCAGCTGCGGTCAACATTGCGGCACTGATGGCTGCCAACCTAGCGGGATATGTGATTGGCCTTGATGGGCTGAAGGGTGAGTGCAGCAGGCTGGTATGTGAGAGGCGTGTATAGCCTGCATGGCGGGGCATGCCCTCCCATAGCGCACCAAGCTGTTTCCCTGGCCACTGCAGAACTGCTGGTTGGAATGCTAGTGAACAGCAGGTTTGTAGTGGCGACCCTGGCAACGTTTTGGTCAGCAGCGAACCTGATGCTGCTGCTGCGCGAGCGCGAGGCACGGCAGACCCACGCAGAGTAATGTGCTGTAGGCAACGTACTGTTCGTTGGCCGACAAGCCATTCACTGTAAGCGAAAGTTGCAACGTGTCTTGTAAACAGGTACAGTGGTCAGCGATGCAGGCGCAGCGCGGTGGGGCGTCCTCAGGGGCCCGTGGCACAATTGCAATTCCTTCCAAGGCTTTACATGGCAGAATACAAAAAATCCCGGGAGGGGAGCCTCGGGTGTTGTACTTCAATGAGCTGACATGTACTCAAGACCATGCCCAGCTGCTGGGTATGGGCTGCCGCTGCCAACATGCTGGACTAGCAGCCAGCCTGGCAGCAGCAACTGTAAAATGTCGCGTCTGGCCCTTTCAGGAGTTTCGTATGGCCCCTCAGATCATCCGCATCAGCCTCCCCATAGGCGAAAGTGATTTGGCGGTGCTAGCAGATGGCGACAGCCAGGCGCTCAGCTGTTCTGCAGGCTGCGGCTGGTGCACAACCTGCTGCAATTTTGCTGTGGTAGCAGGAGGCCAGGCAGGGGGGGTGCAAAGTGCAGTGGAGGTGAGTGCGGCGAGCTAGCAGCGGCAGAGAGGCGGTGGGGTATCTGCAGTAGCGGTGTACAGGCAGGCTCAGAAGGCCATACAGAAAACCACTGCCCGTTAGCCCTTGCTCGTACAAAGAGCACCTGCACAGCTGCTGCTGTTGCAGCTACTTTTGCAATGCCTTTTTTCCTCTTCTCTTTTCCCGCTTTTTTCTTCTACTGTTGAGGAGCACAGGCACAACTACGCAGCTACAAGTGATAACATCGGCATCATCATTGACGGTGTAACTGTCATATGTTACAGCCTGCTGTAGCTGCTGTTCTCTGTGGCGTAAGGTTCACCCGCCTTGCAGTGCAGCAGGCGCAGCAGAGCGGCGGCGGCATGTGGCCGCCTCTCCGGCCTGCAGCCGCACCCTGCGCGGTTTCCGGATCCTCTTGCCCCCTTGCTCTCTGTCTCGTGTTCCCTCCCTCCCACCCACAGCGTGGCGCGCTGACGAGGCAGGACGGGCAAACGCGCAGCAAACTGCGGCGGTGCGCGGCTGCGCCTAGCGCTGGCCTGCCATCGAACGGCAACGGCATGCGGCACGCAATGACTGCTGCGCGCTGCTTGCCCCTATTTGCATTCCTGCATGCATGCCTCTGCTTGCATCTGTGTTGGAATGCCACCCCCCATGTGTAACATGGGGTGGGTGGCTCTGTGCCTGGACCACCACCCCCTACCTGTGCCCGGACCACCGCCCCCTACCGCAGCGCACAGCAGAAGAGAACGTAAGAGCTGTTTCCATGCCTGCAGGCACAGCTGGACCCGCGTGCGCACAACTGTGGCAGCAAGCACAGCACTCCAAAGTGCTGTGTACACAATGCGACGCTGGCAGCCTTCGTGCGGGTAGTGAGCTGTGCTAGTGCAGTTGGCAACTGAATCGTACGCACTGCCGTTTTTTTGCACGCAGTTTGTGCGGCATGCTGCTGCTCAAGGCAATATGCCATATGCAGTGCACATATTGAGGGAACACCTCAGCATGAGCTCATCGCTCTGCAGGCCACCGCAGGTGTGCACTGTTGCAGAGCGGCGGCGTAGCAGGCTGCATATGCTGTCGATCATCAGTGCCATCCCCTGCCCGCTGTAGGCACTACGGACAGTTGGGAAGCCTGACCTCCCCTGGAGCTCCCAGCTGCTCGCAGTGTCGCCGAGAGCTGCAAACTTCGGACTGCTTGGCTAGCACATTGAAGCTGCTATGAGGTATGGGCAGGGTGGCACTTGACAACTGCCCACAACAGTACAGGCAGTACGCTGACGGACGACACCAGAGCTTGCCCATGCTCCACCCTCCCCCCTCTCATGCTAGGGCCATTTACAGTCTGCACATTTACAGTCTGCACGTGAGTAACCCGTGGGGCGCCGCCACCACCCCTGCCGCTGCGGCCGACGGGCAAGCGGCAGGGCGCCCAATCAGCAGGCACATCCCCGGGGTGCCCCCCTCTGGATACCACGAGCCCTCTTTCTGGCCTCTGGACGAGAGCACAAAATCTGCCCCTTCCGACTCATGTCCTTCAGGATGCCAGCTGGCTCACCCGGGAGCGAGGCCAGAAGGTTCAGGACACGAAATCTTGCATGCGCGGCGAACAAAGGGGTCTCGGGGGCCACCGGGAGCTGGCTGTGCGTGCAAGCAGACGGTATGAAAGCGGGATGCAAGCTGACCGCCGCTGCCCGCGGCTGAACACACCTGCGGGGGTCATACGAGTCGCGGGCTGGCAGGGAGGGTTAGTAGGCGTCTGCAGTGGAGGGGAGGCTGGCAAGGCGTGTCGTTAGGCTCCCGGTGGCAATGTCGGTACAGTGAGCAAAGCGAGGTGAAGACGGCGAGACTTGCGCAGTGCTGACGGGGCTGTCTGTCGGCAGCGGCGGCAGACATTTGGTCTGCAACGAGAGAGGAGGCTGGCAAAGTTGTTAAGAGGTGCTCGCAATGGCAGTGATAGGCAGAAAGCAAGCACATGGACGAGCGGCGTGTGGCACATGCTGATGCAGGTATGGTGCTGGCGTCGAAAGTCATGTCCAGCAGGGACAGCATGGCTGCATTTCAGCACCATCGAGCCCTCCAGCTGCACCAATTCAATCGCTCCGCTATAGCTGCCCGGCTGGGGAGCACGCTACATCAGCGAGTGGTAGTGGCAGGCTGCGCGCCAGCACGAATTGCCCACCCGCCCACCCACGTTCGGGCAGCAAGCACTGCAGCTGAGCTGAGGGGAGTGCCCACCACGGCAGACGCGTGATTGTTAGGTCCACGGCCCGGCTGCCTCCACGGCCCTTCCCCACCGGCGCCGCCGCCGTGGCAGCAGGCACAGGCGGCGCGCCACACACACTCGCAGCAGGTGTGGAAGAGCACCCACGCCAGGCATGGCGCGCTTTAGGGCACAAGCTTGTGATCAACCACATGACGGGTGCTCAGACAGCTTCTCATGCTATAATTGTGGATTCAATCCACAACCTTCTCTGAGTGCCTTGGAATGCCGGAGGGGTGTTATAAGTGCTGCCCGGCGGCGTCCTCCACCTGGCGGCGACGGTTTGCCTGCCCAGCGTTTATGCTTCTGGACTGCCTGCGGTGCACACCCGCTTTGCTGGATCAAGGGCCCAAGGCTTGTTACCGTTGCAACCACAGGTAAAGGAAGAAGAGCAGCATTGCTGCCGCGCCGGCCATGTATACCATGCGCCGCTTCTGTGGCTCGCTCATCACCTTGGTCATCTTGTCTGCTGTGGCTCGCAAGCTCAGCTGCACCCCGCCCATGCTGAAGGCCTGTCAAAGAGGAGCGTGACAGCACAGGGGAAGCAGCGCGAACTCCATGTGGGCTCGATTTGGTTACCAGCGGCACATGCTAACGCAGCAGCAGCTGGCGCGCCACTTGGGCGCCTGGCAGCAAGCAGCGCGCGCAGGGCGGCCACAGCGCCACTCCACCTGCCGTCCGTGCCGCGGACACCACTTTGCGCACCATGTTGTCCAGCAGGCGGTGCTGCGACTCTACCTCGCCGTGGATGCCGGTGGTGATGCCACGCAGGGCACCCACGCGATCGCCCAACGCCGCAATGCCCCTGTCATTCTCTGCTTCGAGCGCCTCCAGGTCCACGTGCGAGTGGTCCTGCGATGAGGGCTGGGGCACTGGGGCTTGGCAAGCGCATGGCGGTAAAAAAATAAATGGCGGTGCGAGCGGACCATGGCACTGGCAGATTAGCCCTTGGCACTGCCACACATGATGAGTGCAATACGCTGCCACCCGAAGAGCCCGCTGGTCCGGCAGGCACCTCGCGTTGTACCTCCAATGTGGCAGTTGCTGCGCTTCCCCCAAGCAGCGGTTGGCGCCGGTCCCTGTGGGACGGATGTGCAGAGCGTGCACAAACACGTGTCAGTGGCGTGGGCAGGAGGTGGCAGTGCAGCTAGTGGCGAGGGGGTCGACGTGCAGAACTCGCGACTCGCGTGGACCGCCGGCGCCCGCCCAGCGGCAGTGGAACAGCAGGGGGCCGGCCCGGCCTCCTGCCCTTTCGTCTTTGTCCTCCTGCCTTTCTGTCCTCCTCCTGCCTGATATCAGCGCCTCGGCTGGCACAGGCGAGGGGGCGCGAGCCAACGCACTCAACACCAGCGGCCTCACCTCACAGCAGCCATGCCTGCTCAAGACATAGCGATGCGAAGTAGAAGAGCTACAAAACAAACACGAGCCAGCCTGGCAGCTTATAGTTGCTCAGCACCTCTGAACTTATAGTTGAGCCAGGGATGGCTGCCAGAAGCTGCCAAATGCGTTGTTCCGGCAAGGGCGATTTCCTGCTTCTGGCAGGCCTTCTGGCAGGCTTCTCCACCAAACGTCGGGCATCCAGGCGCTCTCTAAACGTCCTTCTGGCCATTTCATAACCACCCTTGAGCTTACAAAGGCCTTTTGGACCGCCCCGAGCCCGCCCCGAGCCCCTCCGCCCCAAGGGCGCGCCGCTCTCCGTTTACAGCTCTCTGTTGACCATCGCAAGCGTTTCTAAGTTGATCAAGGGCCGCACAGTTGCGGGTGGCGAGCGGCAGGCCTTCTTCTGGCTGGGGCCAGTCCTCCGAACGGAGTGGCGGTCGGCGAGCAGCAGGCGGCAGGCGGCTTGCTGCCCACTATGCTTGGGCTGCCTGTGCAGTGGCCCACCCACCCAGCCTCACTGAGGGGGAGTGCAGGGTGGTGTTGGGGCAGTCCGTGCGCGTGCGCGGTGCGCCGCGCAGGCGGTAGGGGGCCTGACGCTGCCGGGGGGTCGGCGGCAGCGGCGCCAGCAGGGGACCCTGCAGTTGCAATGCTCCCAGCTATGCCTGGGCGGCCTGTGCAGTGGCCCACCACCCAGCACCTCTGAGGGGGAGTGCAGGGTAGTGGTGGGGCAGTTTGCACGCATGCGCGGTGCGCCGCGCAGGTGGTCGGGGGCCTGACGCTGCCGGGGGTAGGCAGCGGCGGTGGTGCAGCGGTGCCTGCTGATGTGGCACTTCAAGCTGTGCCTGGGCGGCCTGTGCAGTGGACCACTCACCCAGCCTCACTGAGGGGGAGTGCAGGGTGGTGTTGGGGCAGTCTGCGCGCGTGCGCGGTGCGCCGCGCAGGCGGTAGGGGGCCTGACGCTGCCGGGGGGTCGGCGGCAGCGGCGCCAGCAGGGGACCCTGCAGTTGCAATGCTCCCAGCTATGCCTGGGCGGCCTGTGCAGTGGCCCACCCACCCAGCCTCACTGAGGGGTAGTGGTGGGGCAGTCTGCGCGCGTGCGCGCTGCGCAGCGCAGGCGGTAGGGGGCCTAAGGCTGCCGGGGGTAGGCTGCTGCAGGATGGGGATCGCCTGCCGATGCGGTGCTGCCAGCTATGCCTGGGCTGCTAGTACACTGCCCCACCCCACACAGACTCACTCAGGGGAGGGTCAGGGTGGTGTTGGGACAGTCTGCGCGCGCGCGCAGTGCTGCACAGGTGGCAGGGGGAAGCGACGGTGCCATGGGGTGGCGGCGGTGGTGGTGCAGGGGTGTCTGCGATGCGGCGCTGTCAGCTGTGCCTGGGCTGCTAGTGCACTGCCCCACCCATCCCAGCCTCACTGAGGAAGAGTGCAGGGTGGTGGGGGCAGTGTGCGTGCAGAGCCGAAAGTCAACAAGTTGCCACCTGCGGGGTTTGGGCCGCGCTGCGACATTTGGGTCGCGCTGCATGACAAATGCTGTGCGAGCACCCCCCCTTTTTGGTGGCACGACTCGACGAACCTTTATTCTGCTTGATCCTTTTATGTGTTGTCATGTAGTGCGAGCCACGCCAACAAAACCCAACCTGCGCTGCCGCCGCTTTCTACCGCCTGCTGCACTGCATGGGGTCGGAGAGGCACCCTCGTTCAGTGTTTGCCGACGTGCTCGCGCAGTGGCATCCATCGCGATGCTTCGTTTGGTGGTGCGAGAGCGCGGGTTGACAGCCCGCCTGGCGCTCGCGGGCAGAGGGTTTGCCACCGACGTAAGCCCGGGCCGCGGGTATTGTTTGCGCCCCGAAAAGTGATTGCCGACGGCAGGGCATGGGTAACTAGCGAGCCTCCCAGGCGCCGGTAGGGTGAGCGACCCCCCCCCAGCCCTCGCTGCTTGCAGAGCACCAAGGACGTTGTGATACTTGGAGGTGGCCCCGGCGGGTGAGGCGTCGTCGGATGGTCGGTGCGAAGAAACAGCTGCGCCGCTGCCGCGGCCGGGTGGTGCCAGCTGCTTTGCTGCACGCCCGCTGCTCCCTCCCCCTACGCTGCCGCTCTCGCCTCCTTGCAGCTATGTTGCGGCCATCAAAGCTGCCCAGCTGGGCATGAAAGTGGCATGCGTGGAGGGCCGCGGCTCGCTGGGGGGCACCTGCCTCAACGTCGGGTGAGCGAGGCTTGTTTGGGGGTGGGCCCTGCAGCAGCCACAGACGCGCTGGTCCTCTCGTTTGTGTTGCGTTGTCCTGTGCTTACCTCTGCCGATGCGCTGATCCTCATCTGCCGCCACCTGCCTGCCTGCAGATGCATCCCCTCCAAGGTGTGACACATTGTTATCCAGGCGTGCGCTGCAAATCAAATTTCGCCTGCCACGGCGCCAAGGCACGGCGCCAAGAAGCCCATTGCACGCTGTTCTGCAGCGTTGCTGGTCTGTGTGGGTGCACACAGACCTGGCAGCACAGGGCACCCTGTTTACCCAGAGGGGACGTTGGGCGCATGGTGACAACTGCCTGCGATTTCTCGCCGCTCTGCAGGCGCTGCTGCAATCCAGCCACATGTACGCCGAAGCGCAGCACTCGTTCAGCAAGCATGGCGTGCTTGTGGATGGCGTGACGGTGGATGTGGCGGCCATGCAGCAGCAGAAGGGCTCAGCGGTGGAGGGGCTGACGAAGGGCATTGAAGGGCTGTTCAAGAAGAACAAGGCGCGTGCCGAACGCTTGCTGTGTGCATGGCCCACTGGCATGTCGGCACTGCTGCGGCGTGCAGCGTGTCCCCATGGCAGCATGTTGCCTCGTGGAGTTGTCCCACAAGAGACCCATACCTCCTCGCCTCCGCTTGGGCATGCTGCTTTCCACGTGCAGGTGGAGTACATCAAGGGGTGGGGCAAGCTGAAAAGCGCCACCCAGGTGGAGGTCAGCACCGTCGACGGCGGCACCTCCGTTCTGGCAGCCAAGAACATTATCATCGCCACCGGCTCAGAGGTCACGCCTCTGCCGGGCGTGCCTGTTGACGAGCGCCGGTGCGATATGAGGCAGCCCCCCGGATGTGAACTCTACTGCCAGGAGTTGCGTCGGCTCGCCGGCAGTGCAACTGCTTGCCTGGACAAGGGTTGCTGTGCACCCTGCGCTCCTCAACCAGCTGTGCCTTACATTTTTTTGCGGTCGCTGCAGTATTGTGTCATCTACGGGCGCTCTCAGCCTGGACAGGGTGCCCGGCAGCATGGTCGTGATTGGCGGTGGCTACATCGGCCTGGAGCTGGGGTCAGGTGAGGCAGCAGGCAGCAGCACTGAAAGAAGGCCTGAAAGGCTCGTCTGGGCGGTGCTCGCCTGCCCTGTGTGCCTGCTGCCAGGAACACTCACATTTGGCTGCTTCTCATGCAGTGTGGGCTCGCCTTGGCGCTGAGGTGACGGTGGTGGAGTTTTTGGATCGCATCGTGCCCAGTATGGTAGGCAGGCAGGGAGCGGCGCCTGCTGGTTAATTCTCCCGCCAGCTTTCAAGAGGCTTTACGTGGGCCGGCAGCACAACTGCCGGTGTGCTTGCATGCTGGCTGGGCTACCTGTTCAGCGCCTGTGCCACCCTCGACCCTGCTGTTGCGATGCACTGCCGCAGGATGGCGAGGTGCGCCGCGCCTTCCAACGCTCACTGCAGAAGCAGGGCCTCAAGTTCAAGCTGAGTACCAAGGTGAGGAAATGGTGATCGTGGGCAGCCCCGCCAGCAGCAGTGCATCCACGTCACTTGCTGCCATGCATATAGTGCGTGCTCTATGCCTGCCACTTGATGCCAGTAGATCAGCAAGCTGTGCGTCCTGGTGGCAGGTGGCGAGCGCCGAGGCGGATGACAACCGTGTGCGTCTGGAGCTGCAGCCCTCCAAGGGTGACGGTGCTGGCGAGACTATGACTGCAGATGTAGTGCTGGTGTCCACGGGTGCGTGTGGGCTCTAACATACTCTCTAGCATCAATGCTCCCCGGCACCTGCGCTACTGATTTGCTAGTGTGTGTGAAATGCAGTTCGACTCAGCGTGCCCTCCAGCCTGGGTTCCTGCCTGCTCCTGCGCCGCCGCTGCCAGCATGCAGCCTGCCGGCCTAGGGGCATGAGTGCCTGGCTTGGCGGCTGCTCCAGGCCGCCGCCCCTTCACACAGGGCCTCAACCTGGAGGGCGTGGGCGTAATCACCGACAGCCGCGGCTGCATTGTTGTTGACGACCACTTCCAGACGGCGGTGCCTGGCATCTACGCCATTGGCGACGTTATTCCCGGTCCCATGCTGGCACACAAGGTGGGCGGGGCGGCTGGCGCTGTGTCTGCTTGGCGCAGGCTGCCTTGCAATGGCGCGCTGACGCCTAGGTTGGCCAGGGCTTCAATGTTGGCCAGGGCTTCAATGTTGGCCAGGGCTTCAATTATTTGGTTGTGCACGCCACATCCCTGCAGGCCGAAGAGGATGGTGTGGCATGCGTGGAGCTCCTAGCCGGTCGCAGCGGCCATGTCAACTACAACACTGTCCCCTCCATAGTCTATACTTGGCCGGAGGTCGCCAGCGTGGGCAAGACCGAGGAGCAGGTCAAGGCAGAAGGCACTGACTACAAGGTGCACAAGTGCCCCAGCCGCCTGCCCACACGCATGCATGTGCCGGTGGCGATCAGGCCGCCCTGGCATGCAGGGGCCGAACGCTGTTCCGCTCCCAGCCCTTTGCATGCGGCTGTCTTGCATGGCCACCAACTGTCTTAGACCTCCTGTCGGGCACGTGATTGCCCGTATTACAGTTTATGGCCACGGCCAAAACAACAGGCGCGTGCACACCCTCCTTCCACCTGCTTCCTTTCCCCTGTTCTGCCCCCATTTCACATGCGCAGGTGGGCAAGTTCTCCTTCATGGCCAACAGCCGCGCACGCAGCGTTGACGACACCGACGGCCTGGTCAAGTTCATTGCTGACGCCAAGACCGACAAGATTCTGGGCGCGCACATCATGGGGCCCAACGCAGGCAAGGAGGCAGGCGGTGCGCGATGGGCTGGTTGCTCCTGCCATGCATGCTGGCGGCTTGCGTCTCAGTGGCGGCCCACATGCTGGCTGCGTCCGGGCCTGCCCCCTGCGTCCTGCACCTGTAGGCGAGCTGATTGGCGAGTGTGTGCTGGCCATGGAGTATGGCGCTTCGTCGGAGGACATTGCCCGCACCTGCCACGGCCATCCCACACTGTCAGAGGCGGTCAAGGAGGCGGCGATGGCCACTGCCTTTGGCAAGGCCATCCATTCTTGACGTGTGGTGCAGCCAGAGCTCTTAGGGGCGCGCGGAACCATGGCGCGTGCGGTCTGGACACTGCCCTGCACATGAAGGCACAGCATCTGCCTGCCTGTTGTTTAATGTTGCCATACATGGTGTGACACACGATGATGACGAACTACCGTGGGCGCAGACATACCTACTGCGCCGGGGCCACCTGAAGCACGACGTGAGCAGTCGCTGGTGGCGGCAGCTCTGTGCTCTGCACATGCCTTGAAGCATGGCCCGCATTGCATGTCCCGGGTCGGGCAATTACCTGGGGTAGGGCTGGGGTCTAAACCGGTTTGTCGGGCCTATAAACCATTAATAGGCCTATTTTAAAGCTAAATGGACCTATAATTTACAACCTGCCGTGCTAAAGGGGGCAACGCGCTCTAAAGCATTAATAGGCCAAGAAATAAAGGCGGCGCGACGACGGTGCCGTGAGCGGCGGGCAGCTGGGCATGAAAGCGCCCCAGGTGTATGAGGGGGCAGACAGCAAGGACAGGGCAGGGAAACAGGGAGCAAGGAGCTGGGAGAAGAACCAAAACAACGGAGCCAACTGGAAAGGCTGGGCGTGCAGAGCGCACGCGGCGACGGCCATGGCGGACATGGCGGCGGCGGCGGTGGGGAAGGGGCGTCTGCACGGCGCCGGAGCGGTGGAATAGCTCCCGCGGGGGTCGTATGCCGCTTTGATGGGCCCAGAAGGGCGGGAAACGCGCCAGCTGGCAGACCGCCACAGACCCTCCCGGTCAGGGCGCTACTGGAGTGCACCTATAGTTTTCCCGAACCTAATTTTCGCGAGGCAGAAGGGGAATTCTCTGGTGCACATAAAGTTTGCGAGCTGGGCGCTGACCGAATTTTCAGTGCACCAAATTTTCCCGGGGTGCTGCTGCGCCGCCCAGCGGCGCCGCCCCCGTGGCACCCACGCGGTCTGCCCCACTGCTGCTCATTGCATACACAGCGCAGCATTACATGCTTGGATGGCTGTTTATGCCTCATCCTCATCCTCATCCTCAGACCCCAGCAAGCGCTCCCAACTCCGCCGCTGCACCGCGGTGGCGCGGCTCGAGCGGCGCAGCAGCCGCAGCACCAACGGGTCGGGCTGCTGCGAGCCCTCATCCTCGCTGCTGCTGCTGCCCTCTTCATCGGTGGCAGACTCTGACCCGCTATACAAAGCGCATGCCGTGCAGAGCGTCCAGGAAGGACATTTGTTTCAAACGCAACTTGCCCTCGCGGGGCAGGGCCTCCGAAGCCATGCTGGGCTTGGGAAAAGGGCGCTGGGGCTCAAGACAAACAGATTTTGATGATTGGGGCGCAGCGCGAGGCGCAATTCGGGCTCTTAGGGGCCAGCACGCGCAGCACCTAAAATTCGCGAGCAGTGGCGGCAAAAACGCCACTGCACTTTGATTTCACGAGGCTTTTGACCACCAATTATTTTCCAAACTCGCGAAACTATAGGCGCACTCCAGTAAGCCTGATTTCGCCCCTAAAACGATTTACTTTTTGCTAAGCCGCCGACAGCGTCCCGCTAAGCCTTTAATCGCGAGGGTTACGATTATTTCCTTTAGTGCTTTAGATTTAGCGCCCAGCCCTACTGTGGGGTGCTTCTGCATGGCAGCAGCGGCAGACGGGCAGTTTACATCCTGCTTGCATAGGGCGTGTTCACACAGGGGCGGATTCGCGCCTTTTTGGGGGTCAGGATTAGCGCCCGCTGCGCGATTTTCCTGTCTAAATAGAGTATAACAAAGACCGATCCGAAGAGAAACGGGAGTAATCCGCAAGTCGACCGAGCGGCCCTCAATCCGCGATTGGGCGGGGATTGAGGCCCAAACCAGGGGGGGGGGGGGGGGGGCTGGTTTGGGATCGAGGCCCCAAATGTGCACCAGAAGATTACTCTCTCCCCGGCTCCCTACAGTCTCATTGGCCACAGTAGAGTCCAAAATGTCGCGGTTGGCGGTCTGCCTGCTCCTCCTCGCGTCGGGGGCCATGGCGGCCCCTCGGCCCGCTGCGCTGGAGGCCTCCCTAGGCGTCAGCGCTCCGTCAGGAGGCGCTGCAAGTGTCTCTTCGGGTGGTGATGGCGGCGGCGTGCCTCTAGTGGACTACAGCGGCGATTCCATTTCGCGCAGCTCTGCCCGCTCGCGCGAGCCCTCCAGGCTGCTGCAAGGTGATCAATGCGCTCCTCAGAGGGCTAAATACCTGAGCGGAGCGCCTGTTGGGGTCTCTGACGGCGGCCGCCGTCCCGCCATCCGCCGTCAGGCCCTTGCGCATCACCTCTCACCCTCACCCTGCCTCCCTTCTCTTCGGGCGGAACTGGGGCAGCAGAAAGAGGAGGAGGAAGCCGGCAGCGATCGTCATGAGCTGTAGGGAGCGCTGCCGCCCCGCTGCGGTCATGGGAGGCATGCTGAATGGGCCTTGAAATCGAAAGGACGGAAAAGGGGAGCGCGGCGAATGGGCGCCCGCGGCGGTTGGGGCTTGCGCTGTGTGAACAGCCCACACGCGCTCGGGATTGGAGCAGGATTGGAAACCGACCTTCACGCCTCCCCCCGCTGGCCTCGGATCGGTTTTGATTAGTTCAACACGAGCACTAATCCGCAAACAGGAGTGCAAGCCGTGCTAGGCCGCCCCCAATCCTGCAAGGTGCCCGTGTGTGAACACGCCCATACAGTCTGCTTGCAAGCACAGCCAGCCCCCGGTGGCCCCCACCTCCCCTTTGTTCGCCGCGCGTGAAGAAATCGTGTTCTGAACCTTCTGGCCTGACCGCCTGAGTCACTCCCGGCCGGGCCCGGGTGAGCCAGCTGGCATCTGCGCTGCCGTGCCGCCATGCCGCCGGCACCGTGTAAGCGGCAGCGCCCCCTGGCGAGGATGTTACCCTCTTAACTGACAGCCTCACCCTTATACATATGTTGCGGGCGGCGTTGCACAGCCCCTGCCGCTACAGGGTGCACAAGCACAAACATATGCTGAAACGCATAGTTAACGTCATGCTCAGCCGGGAAGGCACAGCGACGATTTATAAAGTTCGCGCCCATATCGGGGTCAAGGGCAACGAGTTGGCGGACGCTGCTGCGAGCGTTGCCGCAGCCGCACAAGCTGCGGACAACGCGGACGCTGCTGCGGACCGCTTGCATGCCCTGAACCCTCATGGTACTGCGGCCCTGGTGCGTTTTGATGATGCAGCGGCTGGACGGCCTGGCGTGGCGTCATCCTGGTTGCAGTACCCCGTACAACAACCGGACGCTGCTGCTGACGGCGGGCCGACGTTGTGGGATTTTGACGAGTGAAACACCAAGTTACTAAGTGGGTGGTGCGCGTGTGGGGCGCCGCCATGGACATGAGTCATGCAGCTCGGAGCCTCACATACACAGCCCTGCGCGGGGATAGCGAACAACATGCAGCGCAGCCGGCATCCCAGTACTTGCGCGCCGACGGCACTGCGCCGATGCCAGCATGGCTCCCGCCCGCCCCGTTTGGGGTTGACCCTGCCACAGCGAACCTACTCTCCCTGCGCTCTGATCTCCCCTGGGACCGCGTCAGGATTGGCATGCAAGTCCGCTGGCGGCAGTTTTTCACCAGGGCTCGAGCGCACCGGCTGTACCCCCACAAGCACCCCAGCCCGGCCTGCCTGCACTGTGTTACAGGGCCCCCCTAGGACGAGACCATCGGGCACTTCTTCGGCGGTTGCAACCACACCCTCATGCAGGACATGCGTTGTAAGCGCCATGGGCACTCCGTCATGCATTTGTTCAAAGCCATTCGGGCTGGCAGGGCTGGCGCCTGCCCAATGTACCACGACAGCGAGCTGGGCGGCAGAACGGCGCGAGTAATGCCCCCTTCCATCCCGCGCCTCCACGGCCATACGACGCCCGACGTTATCCTCCTGCCACACGTTGAGGAAGTCCGCTTGCATACTGACAGCCTGAGCCAACTCACACCCGAGGAGATGACGATAGTATGTATCGAGGTGGGACACTGTTGTGATGGCGCTCTAGCGGAGAAGATGGCGGACAAAATAGCGCAGCATGAGGAGTGGCTGGATTTCCTAGTTTCCAAAGGCTGGACAGTTTCCTATTTCCCGATCGCAGTTACGCACTCGGGCCTTGCGACTAACACAGCGACGGCAGCCTTACGAGCTTGCGGAGTGTCGGCCGCCGGCGCAGCAACGGCGATCCGCCGCGTTGCGTGCAACGCCCTGGATTATGCCTGCAAGTTTAGAGCGTCCCGTAAGCACCTGTCCCTCAGGCTTGAGAGCCCACAAGTGGACCCAGGTTGAACCATGTTCTGCGGGGAGGGCTGCCCGCCGCGCTACGCGTGGCGAGCGGCATATCTCCCCCTCAGTCACCCACGTGTGTCACCTCTTCTTCTTCTCTATGATACAGGAACGAACTCCGACACCCAGCCTGACATTTAGCACTTTCGCGTCTGGCCGTGAGCTGCGTGTGGAACACGACGGCCCGGCGGCCCCGCCTCAGGTCACCGCGATGGGAGGTGCGCAGTGCTCTTGGGCACGTGGCGAGGATTTCGCGGCGTCAGAGTTGTTGCAAAGGCCTGGTTGGAGAGGGGAGTGCACATGCATGTCTCGCCCCTCCCTCCTCCCTTGAGTAGACGTCATCAAGCCCTCCGCAACCCCGCCGCTGGACACCTCGGCCTGGCCGTTGCTACTGAAGAACTACAGCGCGCTCAACGTGCGGTCGGGCCACTACACCCCGATCCCCAGCGGCCACACGCCGCTGCGCCGCCCGCTGCAGGTGCGGAGGGCAGATGCCTCCGGGATGGCAATGGAGCACTGCTGCCGGCCGCCAGCTGCCTGCCGCTGCGACCTGCCCGCCGCCGGCCGACTGCCGTGGCTCCGCAGCCCACCGCCTCCTAGTGCCGGCCATCTCTCGCAGGAGTATGTGCGCTATGGCGTCATCAACTTGGACAAGCCATCCAATCCCTCCTCCCACGAGGTTGTGGCCTGGATCAAGCGCATCCTGCGCGTGGAGAAGACGGGCCATTCTGGCACGCTGGACCCCAAGGTGTGACTTGCAAGCTCACGCACGCACGCACCAGACGTCGCCAGCATCACTGGCTTGTACGCGAGTTGCCTGTGTGCTGCTCATCTCTGCCCACCCTGTGCCCCCAGGTGACGGGAAACCTTATTGTCTGCGTTGACCGCGCGACGCGCCTTGTGAAGAGCCAGCAGGGCGCAGGCAAGGAGTACGTGTGCATCGCGCGCCTGCACTCCAAGGTGGGTGCTGCGCTGCGCCAGGACTAGAGAGCAGAACTGGCAGCGTAAGTTGCGAGCCTGGGTTCCTCGTTTGCAGCACCACATGCCCGAGCTCTGCTGGGCCAAATTCAACAAGCGTGCGTGACGCACCTCGTGCTTTTCACCTGATGTGCGGCGCTGCACAGGTGGAGGGCGGCGCGCCAAAAGTGGCGCGTGCCATCGAGACGCTCACCGGCGCGCTCTTCCAGCGCCCCCCGCTCATATCGGCTGTCAAGCGTCAGCTGCGCATCAGGTGGGGGTCCCTGCCGGCAAGGCCAATGGGAGCAGGTGTGTGCCACAGGGACAACGCACGGCAAGCTACACCAGAGGTTCGAACCTTGTGCCAGCCACCCGCCTGTCATGCTGCCCCACAACTGCTGCACCGCTTCCCGCCACTTTTGCCCTCAGGACCATTTACCAGAGCAAGCTGATTGAGTATGACGAGGAGCGCAACCTGGCCGTGTTCTGGGTCAGGTGGGCGGTGGCGGCGGCGTGCTGGGTCAGTTCGGCCTCTCCCTTCGGGGACTGCATATGCATGCACCCCCATTAGGCCTTCAAACCCGGCACCTTTCCCTGGCGTCCCGTCCCTTGCGCAGTTGTGAGGCAGGCACGTATGTGCGTACGCTGTGCGTGCACCTTGGCCTGCTGCTGGGCGTAGGAGGCCACATGCAGGCAAGGACGTTGGCAAGGGCTGCATGACAGGGTGTGTGGCCAAGTTGCGGTTCAGCAGCACTCTGTTCAGGCCTTGCCTGCTGTATTTTTGCAGACAGCAGGCTGCTTACTTGTGTGTGCTGTGGCTCATTATGGCTTGCAGGAGCTGCGCCGCGTGCGTAGCGGCATTATGGGCGAGAAGGATAACATGGTGACTATGCACGACATCCTGGACGCGCAGGTGCGCCCGCTGCGCTGCATGCAAGCGCACGCGCCTGCGCTGCTCAGTGTGTTGCCCCTGCCACGTCGCCTGCAAGCCACTGGCACCTGTCTGCGGTGGCAGCACGGTCAGCGCTGCGTGCCCCACCCCACGCAACACACCGCCACGTATGTCACTCACCCACCCACCCATCATTACATGCCACCGCCACCCCTTGCCCACCCCCATCCGTACGTGTGTGCCTTCAGTGGACTAGTGACAACCTGAATGATGAGGCGTACCTGCGCCGAGTCGTCATGCCACTAGAGGTTGGTTGGTGGGTGTGTGGGTGGGTTGCGATGTGCAGTGGCCTGCAGTGGCCCCGCGGCACCACAGCAGTTGCAGCAGCCACGAACGCCAGTCTTTTCTTGCCAACCAGCGGTTCGTCTTGCGCTCTCCCACCGCAGGCACTCCTCACAAACTACAAGCGCATCGTGGTCAAGGACAGCGCAGTCAACGCGCTTTGCTACGGTGCCAAGCTGATGATTCCTGGCCTTCTGCGCTATGAGAGCGGTGCGTGGGCCGCGCAGTCGGCAGGGGCAACCGGAGGCAGAGCGGCCGCTATGTAGCTGCGTGCCAACGCATAGTAGCGTGCGCACTCGTGTATTGGGTGCGCCTCCCTGCCTGGCTTGTCACATCCTGCTGTCCTGCTTTTTTGCCTGCTGTGGCCTGCAGGCATTGAGGTGGACGAAGAGGTTGTGCTGATGACAACAAAGGGGGAGGCGGTTGCAATTGGAATCGCCCAGGTACGGAGCTGGTTAGGGCCGAGCAGGGCAGTCTCAAGCATACGCACCCTTTGCTGCCACATGCCTTGGCAAGCGCTTGTTGTGGAGGCAGGGCAGCAGTGCTGTGCACATAATGGCTGTTTGAATGAGTAAACCGCTGAGCCAGAGTGTACTGCTGCTCATCTCTCTTTGCCTGTGCTTTTTGCAGATGACCACGAGCATCATGTCTACCTGCGATCATGGTTGCGTTGCCAAGGTGAAGCGAGTCATCATGGAGCGCGACACCTACCCGCGCAGGTGAGCACAAAGCCAAGAATCGGCCAGTGGTGCGGCAGTGCCAGGCCCTGCCCAAGAAAGCGTGCAAGGCTGTCGGGCACATCTATTCGCCCGATTCACTCCCACTGGCGCTGCTTCGCCTTCTGCGCAGGTGGGGCCTGGGGCCCATGGCACAGAAAAAGAAGCAGCTGGTGGCGGCTGGCAAGTTGGACAAGTATGGACGGCCGAATGAAGCAACCCCGAAGGTGCACACGCCGGCCCGCCTGTCCCGGTTTGCCATGCTGCTGGCTGCAGCCTGCCTCCCGACTGCCAAAGACAGTCGCTGACGTCCCTGTGCCTGGCTTGCGCCCTTCGCTGCCATGCTGCAGGAGTACTTGCGGGCGCTGGGTGAACAAGGCGACCAACAGCCTGCCGTTGCTGCAGCTGAGGCGGCTCAGGACACGGATGCAGCAGCACAGACGACGGTGAGCATGGCAGGCGTGGCCGCGATCTTGCTTGGCAGTGTGCTTGTTGCGTCGTTGCCCCTGTTCTGCCTATTGAACGCATTGCTGCAACTGCTCGCGTCTTCTACTCTCTAAAAACCTGTTTGAGCCTTCCCCAACTTGAGCAGGCCGAGGAGGAGAACAGCACAAAAGAAAAGAAGGAGAAGAAAAAGAAGGAGAAGAAGCGTGACCGCGACGAGGCGCCCGTGGACGACGAGGGAAAGAAGGTGCGGGCAAGGGGCAAGGTTGTGTTCGCGGTAGTGGCGATTTGCAGCAACACATCACGGCACGCTTCTCGGTGGGGCCACTACTACTTCACAGCTTTGCCCTGCTGACGCTGTGACGAACTGGTGGGCGTCTTGGTGCCACCTGCAGCGCATACTTGCCGCTTGCCCTCTCCACATGCCCACTCATTCAGGCATTCATCCCACCCCTGCACACATAACTCCCACCCCAACCCCACAGAAAAAGAAGAAGAAGAAGGCCGCCACCGGGCAGGAGGCAGACTGAAGTAGGCGCAGTGCCGACCATCTCAGCTGTGCTGGAAGGTTTCCAACTGTGTAAAAGCGCGGATGTCAGATAACGCAGATCAGAGCACAAGTTTAGAGCAGAAGCGATAAGGCAGGTGGTCAGCAGAGACCAGGCAGACTGCAGCAAAATGTTCTGATGCAGGGCAAGCATCTCCTGATGCGTGGCAGTGGTGGGCAAGGCTGTGGGCCTGCCCTTTGTCAATGTGCAGGCTGCTAGCACGTATCTTGGCAAGGGGACAAACTTGTGTTCTGTGTCAGCTTGCCTCTGGCAGCAGCAGCAGCAGCGGCGGCAAGCTGTGCTCAAGGATGAGCGGTGCCCAGGATGAGCGGCGAGGTCTTCTCTGCGGGTGCTGCTTTACACCAAAGCGCGCTACAAAAAGTAAGGCACAGCCGCGCGCGGTGCCATCATGTTGCTGTTCTCGTCCGTCTCGGTAAAGTACTTGACCTCACGCTCCAGCGCAGAGTCAAAGCAGAGTATTGAGGCAACGTTGCCGCAGCGGTAGCAATAGTTGGGCGCCGACCACACCGTTAACAGCGATCGATCTTGAAACATGTACTTTAAACCCTCCTGCAACAATATCAGCGTGGTGCAGATGTCGTTTGAAAGCCGCTCCTTCTCGTCATGCAGCGCAGGCGCCGCCCTCCTCCTGGGACCCAAACAGCACTGCTGAGCAGCAGCTGACTGCTGTGCCCCCGCACCTGCACTAGCTGGTGCGCACGGCAGATGAGCTCCAACCCGTTCACCATGTTGAACTCGGTGGCCACTTTGCCGCCGAATAGCCAGCCTGCATGATAGTGGGACAGCTGGGTGTTTGTTTGCTACGCTGCATGCACCTGCTGTATGGGCGCTGCGGGTGTATCTGGTGTTGAGCGCCAGCAACACGGCCAGCATCATGTCACAGGCTGGCACAAGCTACTTGAAAGAAGCGTCCCCAGCAGCTGCCAGGCCGCATTGATAGCCTGCGCAGGCTGTGCACCCCGGCTAGCCCTCATCACCTGCGCCATGCGGGCTCACTGCTCTCAATGTCCTCCGGATCAGACCACATGAGGTCGCAGAAAGGGCCTTCATGCGGGATCTCACACACGCGGTCGATCATCCGAACCTGATCCAGCGTGCGCACATCAGGCGACAGGCCGCCATGCACACACAGCACGCTGCCGTCAATCACGGCCTGGGGAAGGGTTGACCAGGCCATGCAGAAGGGTGCAGTCAAGCACAGACGAGGCGCGCCATAGCCTGGGCAGGCCAGAGGTTACCATCCTGCCTTCCCAACGCCGCCCTTCACCACGACCGCCTACCGAAATTGTAAGGTAATCAAACACTTCAGTGCAGTAGCGCCATGCGTTGGCATTGCCATACTTTCGCTGGCACTCATCGTAGAAGCCATACACCTGCAGGGTGAGGGTGTGGCAGTGTCGACGGCAGGATACTGTCTGCCACCGCACGGCGTCTCTGATAACAAGCTGCCGAGCAGGCAGGTAGTTCACGCAGGGCGGGCTTAAAACTGCAGCAAAAGCGGCTTCTCGCTGCGCCCACCACCTTTCCAAACATCGCGCTTGAATCTGGTAATATTCATTCCACACATGACAAACAAATGCCTATAAATATCGGAAGCTGGTGCCACATCGCCACGTGGCATCGTCCCGCCGCAGGGCGTTGGCGGCGACAAGAGCGAGGCAACGTATCTTTGTGTGCTTCGAGGTGCTGCACGCTCAATAGCACTGCTAAAGAAATTTGCGAAAATCAAGCGTTCCTCTGATTGTAGTCGCGTGGAGATGGCTCGGCACTACGTCACGAATCTATTTTCGCCTTCATGGCTGGCCCATCAGCACTCAACAAGCAGTTATAGCCCGGGGACGCAGCCGGTTGGCAGGCAGTTGAGTAAGGCATGGCTGGCAGCGCGGCCTGCAGCTTGCCTTACCCAGCTGCAATCCTACTACAGGCTCCTAGCGAGCCATACAGCAAGAAAGCGTGGTAGCGGACAAATTTGCAGGAGGAACACAAGGAGCCCCCCCGCCCACCAGCTAGCGTGTAGACAGAGAAATGCGCCCAGACAGGCTACTTTCTGCGGTTGATAGCTTGTTAGCATGCCGTGTATTTCCCGCAGCTGCGTTGTGCGCAGGCGCAAAGCACCCTGGGAGCATATAAGGCTGGTTGCACGAGTTGGTGACCCACCAGAGAGAAATGGGGCATCTCAGGCCAATTGAGCAAATTGCACGCCTTCCCCCAGCCTGATTGACCACTGACTGGCACTAGGGTTGTAAGAGGGGCACTCCTGCAACAATTGAGCTCTTCCACAGCGCGTTCATCGAGGTCAGCAGCACCATGTGACATGGCAGGCATGCTGAGGGCCGTGCTAGTGGGGGCCGCGGGGGCCCTCGCGAAGCCCAGGTGAGGGTTCGCCGAGCTCCCTGCGGGTCATCCCCGCGCGTTGCAGCTTCATCCGCGTGTCGGGGAGGCGCAGATGAGCCGGATACGAGCTCGCATCCCGCCGAATCCAGCCCTAATTTGGGGTTGGAAGGCCGCAGGCGAGTCCACAGCCCTTCCCCGGCCCGCATTCGCGCCCACAAAGCCCCATGGGCCGCCCTAGGGGACTGCAACGGCGCGGCGGCGCGTGCAGCCCTGGTTGCTGTCCACTGCACGCGTGGCGCCTGCCGGTCCTGCCGCCCCCCGACACTTGCACGCCTTCTCAACGCCTCCCCTTCTGCAGGTGACTGCAGGCAGCTGTTCAGCCTCTCGGGGCAGCCTCAGGGAGCCTGTGGAAGCGGTCCGTGGCAACTCAGCCAGGCAGCAGCGGCACTGCTGGCAGCGCTGGCAGCCGCGGCACCGGTGGCAGTGGGCGGCGGCACGCCCTGCTGGCCACCCTGGCTCTTATGCCTGCGACAGCTGCTGCTGCTAGCGGCACTGAGGCCAGCGATTTGCAGACCTTGGCAATGCTGCTGCCAGATATGGAGGAGCAAGACCACTCTATCAGTGCCGAGGTGGACAAGGCGGCGACAGCCCCAACGGCGGCAGTGCAGCAGGCGGCTGCAGCGGCAGTCGATGCAACCGGCGGCGAGGAAGAGGTGCGCTGCCGCTGCTGTCCTTCCTTTCCAGAGCTGTCCTTGTATGCCTTGCTGCATGCAAATTCTGATGCCGCCCCCGTTCTGCCTGCCGCCTTGGCCCCACCAACCCACCAACGTGAGGAGCCTTCCGTCTTGGCTGTGCATTGCTCACCCTGACACGCCACGCCCTGCCCCTACAACCCTGCCCACCTGCCTCCAGGAGGAGGAGGGTGACTAAGAGGAGGATGAGTGGCAGGAGGAGGATGGAGACAGCGATGAAGACGAAGAGACGCGGCGGATGGCGGCTGCGCTTGCGACCCGGCTGGCAGCCAGCCAACGCCTCGCCGGCCGGGAGCGCCGCAAAACAGCGGTTGAAACCCAGGTGCAGACCATGCAGCTGGTTGACAGCAAAAATGCGTGACTGCCTTGCCCAGCATGCCCAGTTGATGGGTGAGGAGGCGGGCAATGGTGCGGCAGCGGCCGTGGCGCACGCTCCGCCGCCGCTGCCGCTGCTGCCCTGCCCCACCGAACGCCCCCTTGTAATCTATTCCAATCACATGTGGGCAACTGATGACTTTATCCAGGTGGAAAGAGACTGTGGGAGACATGCAGCAGTGCAGGCCTGCAGCTGGGTGGGCAGCCGGAGAGTGCGGCGGACACCTCCGATCAGCCCTTCTCCGGCCGCAGGTAGGATGTGCAGGCAGCAGATGTGACTGCCACTTCAAAAACGGTTATGTGCCTTAATTGGATGGCACCTGTGTGAAGTTCAATGTTTGATGCAGCCTGGAGTGAGCTTGTATCGGAGGGTTAGCAGCCGGACGGGCGCGGTGGCGGCGGTGGTGCGGCAACCCACAGCGCCATGGGACGGCAGATTTTGGGCCTGCTGACCGCTCCTGCCCCCAGGTTATCGACCCTGCTGAGTCCATTGCAACTCTAAGCACTGAAAAACTCCACCAATTGGAGCTGCAAATGGGCGATTTCCCTGAAATGTGCTGGGCCTGGGTCACCGACTCGTGCAACCAGCCATAAGCTGCTGCTCGTCTGGCGCGGCGCTTCCTGCCTTCTCCTTCGCCAGGTGCCCTCCCGCTGCGAAGCGCACCTGCGTGATCTGCCGACTCTCGTGGTTACCGCGCAGCAGCGTCACGTGAGCCGGATGCGCCGCCTTCAGCAGCATCAGCAGTGTGAACACCTCCAAGCTGTTATACCCGCGGTCCACAAAGTCGCCCATGAAGATGTAGTTGGTGCTGGGCACCTGCCCGCCCGTGTCGAAGAGCTTGAGCAGGTCGTGAAACTGACCATGGATGTCGCCGCAGACCTGCAGGAGCGCGCGGTGGAGCGCCAGGTGTTGCGCCCGAGCGGCGAAAATGCAAGCGGCCCAGCGCCCCCCCCCCCCCGCTCACCGTCACTGGGCTGCTGACAGGCTGCACATTTGACTCCTCCACCAGCACCTCCTTCACGAGGTCGCACAGCGCCTTGAGGTCCTCCTCTGCCAGGAACTCGCCCGACCGGACCTTTTGCGTCCACTTCTCGAGGTCCATCGCGGCGTCGGTAGGGAAAGCGGGTCGACACCAACCCGACGGCTTGCTATCACTGCTAGCCACTGTCATTCAAGGTTGTACTGCGTCCGTGTACCGCACCGCGAACGTAAATGTGCGCGGCTAGCATGCTCAACCGGCCATTTTGCAGCCGGATAACACTATGGAAGAGTTAGCGGCAGTCGGCACGACTATCACTCGCAAAATTGAAGTTCTGGAGAACCTGCGGGACGAGTTCTCGACGCTGGCAGCGAGCGTCGGCCGATATGAGGCGACAGTTCCCGTGCTTTGCCAGGCAAGGATGGGGATGTGAGTGCCCGCGGCAAGCTCTCCAACTCGCCACACACGGGTCGGCCGCCGCCTCGCTGCCTGCCCCCTCTCGGTGAACAGGTCCTCGCAGCAACGCCTGCCCAGCTGGACGATGGTGCTGCTCACGCTGCTGAAAACAAGCTGCGCAGCCTGATAGTGGAGCTCTTTGGTCGTCTTCCGGTAAGGCTGTTGGCAAGACTTGAGTTGCCACGGAATCGCCAGATGCGAAAGATGCGAAAGCTCATCTGCCCTTCTATCTGCTTGTCCTGTTGCAGATCGCCGAGTTGCCCAAAGCGTTGGTTCCACAACTGATGGCGGCATGCCATACCATTCTTTCAATAGACAGCGAGGAGAATGGCATGATTGCCCAGCGCGTTTTGTTTGACATGCACAAGACATATAAGCAGGCTTTGGAGGAACAAAGCGGTCCACTTTTTACCTGGCTGCAGCAGTTGTACAGCAATCTCCCCAATGAGTTTGCTGTTGAACTGGGCACTTCAGCCATCTCTGAGCACCCCCAGGTACCTGCTAACCGGTCATTCAAGCTCGCATCTGAGGTGGCGCTTATGATCGTCTTCTTGTTTCAGTGCCATCCGCGTCGTCTCCAAGAGCATGCTGCCACCCTTTTACCGCTCATGGTCAAGGTAAGCGATCAGTAACAGACGGACCGTAATGTTATGGATGACTTATTCTCGTGCACCAAACATCTTTCGCTCCAATGTTGCGTCTGCAGGTTGCTTCAATTCCAGGACCCTCGTTGTTGTCTGAAGTTTCAGAGGACCGCATGCCCATTTACAACGACTTCCGCATGGCACAGATCAAGTCGCTGGCATTCTTGACCGTCATCGCCCGCAGCCAAAACCTGCAGCCGCTGATGCAGCCCCACAAGGACGCCATATGTGGCGCCATTGTGCGGGTCATGCAGACCGTGCCCGACGTGCTGTCCACCCGCAAGGAGCTGCTGATTGCACTGCGCAACATTCTACCCACCCCCTTCAGGTGTGAGGCTTAATTGGTGGCTGTTCCAGCGGTGCAGCAGCGTGGTTGACTGCTTCATCAGTGCCTGTGCATGCAGGTCTTGCTGAGAGCGCTGAACTGACGTTTGTCTCTGCGTGATTTCGCAGGAGCGGCCTGCTGCACAAGATGGATGTCCTGCTGGATGAACTGGTCCTGCTGGGCGCCAGGTGAGCGCACTCAGGGTGGCAGAAGCGCTGTACACTTGCATGCGGCATGGATGCGACTTTATTTTTATGACCACCAAGTTGCTTCCAATGCATCTGCTGCTCTTTTGCAGCCGCACGTGCATCGAGGGGCTGCGCCCTCTCGCCTACTCTACGCTGGCGGAGCTTGTGGCCAGCTGCAAGTCAGAGCTGAGCTTTGACCAGCTGGCCAAAGTGGTGCACATCTTCACACGGTGGGTGGCGGGTGCAGTGCTTGTTGTGGAGAGAGAGCAGGGCAAGCTGCTAGGTGGACATGGTCGTTTGCGTACCTTCCGTGCTACTGCAACACCTTGTTGACTGTTTCGATTCATCTTTGCAGGATTGCGCATGACTGCACAATTCCTGCAGTCTTGCAGAGCACAAGCCTGCGCCTGCTCTACAACCTGATTGAGACTATCTTCCAGCGGCGTGCCGACGGCCGCACCTCGGAGCTCTACCGCGGTCTGCTGTCCAGCGTGCTCGAGTGCTTTGTGCGCAAGCTGGGCTCGCTGCGTGCCCAGGTCTCGCGCATCATCAAGTACGCCACACCGCTTTATGGCCGAGCACTGAATAACTGATGCGCATGTGCCTTGCCTTGAGCCTACTTCCTGTGTCCTTAATGCCGTGTCGGACTGCATTTTACCTGTGCCTTCTTCCGTTACCCCGTCCCAACCCTGGTTTTACAGGGGGTTGGAGGCCAACAGGGCTTCCGAACAGGATGCGGCATATGCAGCAGCAGATGAAGCGAATCGCAGCAAGCCAGTAGCCGCAGCTGGCTGCAGTGACGAGGCGGCAGTGGCAGCTGTTGGCAGCTCTGAACACAAGGTGAGAATTTGCAGCATTGATGTGCATGCATCTGAGCGCCGCCGCAGCCGGTTGTGCACTCACTTTCATTACTGCAGCCACTGGTCCCCATGCCCATCACCTGTGCAGGAGGTGTTTCCTGTGCTGCTGCCAGCATTGTCCTCTGGCCCGAGGGACAAAGAGGTGTCTGAGTTCCGCAGCCTGCTGCACACCGTGTTCTCCTGCCTCAAATCGGTGCTCTACTGCATGGTGGCGTTCCACACCAACAGAGGCCTGCAGGCGCCGGCGAGTGCGAGGGAACGGGGGCAAGCCTGCCTTGCGGTGGGTCAACGGAGGCCACGTTGTCTGTCCACCCATGGGCACTGCCTGCAACACAAATGCGCACAGGCACTGCTGTCGGCTCTTGTTGACGTATGTGGCTGCCACCTTCAACCTGCAGCTGGCGTTCCCGGTAAAGACCTGGAGCGTGCGCATCGGCGACGTGCGTATCGTGAGCCGGCTGATCACCTTTGGCCTCCCCGCCCTCGCTTTTTACGAAGCGGTTCCACACCCGAGCGTGGACATGCGGGAGCAGTTTGCAGACCTGTTCACAGTGCTGCAGGTTGGTTGCCTTACGTTGTCTTGCTGGTACACGTTGTCCCGCTGTGCCTGCAAGCTTGCACCCCATCCAGGAGGCACCTTGGTGAAGCTGGTTCTGCCCTTTCGCCACGCGTCTCTCCACGTCTGCTGCAGGACGGCCGCGACTTTGCGGACGTTGTGTCGCCCAAGCTGCCCTTCCTCTTTGAGATGGCCTCCAAAAACCGCTACTATTTCCACGTTATCCAACATCTGGTGGAGGGTGAAGCAGGTGGGTGGGCGCGGGCGAGGGCTGGCGAGGGACGGGCATGTACCAAGCTGCGCAATCATGTGCGGTCTGCTCACCAACTAAGAGACCACAAGATGCCTGATCCAGCCTGCCATTTGAATAAATGCCCCCCACGCTCCTGAAAACATTTCCCTGTTGTGTCTGCAGCTGTGCGTGCCGGCGTGAACCGCTACATGGTTGCTCTGTTGCTGCAGTTCATCGTGGCAGAAAAAAAACTGGATGCGTTGCAGGTGTGCGGTCATCACTCTGCCTGCCGCTTGCTTCTCTCTGCTGCATGGCTCTTGTGCGCTTGTTCTGCTGTCGCTCTCGCCTGTTGCTGCCTAGCCCACTTTCTTCCCTGTGCACCCGCCATACCTGTCCCTCCTGTGCAGGACGGCGTTGAGTCGGGCAGGCTGGTACGCGACATGCTTGAGATGTGCTTCTCCATGCTGCCACGCATCCAGCTACACGACGTGCAGGTGGGCATGCAGGACGGGGCCGAGCCCGGAACCGCAGTTGCTATTTAACCTGTGGCAGCCACGCCGTCCACCGGTATCTCACTGGCAGCACGTGCCCCTCCATGCTGTGTCCGTGCAGAAAGCCGCACAGCTAGCGCAGGCTGGCATCCCCCTGGCTGAGCGCGTGCTGCTGCAGCAAATCCTCGACGTCACCAAGGCCCTCTACCAGGGGCTCAGCTGGGGTGGCGCCGGGCGCGAGGTGGGCAGAAGGGAATGCAGCTTGCTGCTGTCATTCCAGCTCTGTCTCCTCGTGCGCAGCAACAGCTGATTTGCCAACTCAGCACTGCATGCACCGGCGCATGATGCAACACGCTGCCCGCCCGCTCGTCTCGTTGCAGGCCTGCATGCGCCTGCTGCGCTCCCTCTTCTACAACATGGCGCTGGGCAAGTTTTTGGACGTCCAGGCGGCGTTTGGTGTGTCAGGCCTACACGCGAAGCTTGTGGATGCCTCGCTGGACCTGCTGCGGGGGCCGGCAGTCACTCCGACGCAGGTATGGGGCAGGAGCTGCTGCGACGTCGAGGCAAGGCCAGCGCACGTCAAGTCAACAGGCTGGTGGCGACGGTGTGCCGTGCGCAGCTGTGAAGGATCTGTTCTCAAGCCACGCTTGCTGCCTGCCACAGGAGGAGCTGGCAGCGGAACTGTGCCTGCTGGCACCTGCGCGCTTGGAGCACCTCATTCCCCCCATGCCACGCATGATGCATGCCGTGCTGCGCGCGCTACATGGCAGCAATCAGAGTGTCTCTGTGGCGCTCAAGGTGAGCCTGCAAGGGCAGCAGCCGCTACGCCGCTGTGGCGGAGGCGTGTAGTGCCTTTGTGCTGCACAGTTGCTTGCATGCTGGTCGGCGAGCTGGCGAGTTGGTGACACGCATGTGCGTATGTAACCCTGCAGGTGCTTGACCTGTGGGTGGACTCGTTCAACCCCGAGTTCATTGAGCGCAGCATGGCGGGCGTCATACGCCAACTCATGCTGTCCCTGTGGGGCCACATACAGCCGCACCCAAACCCACATGGCACCAAGGCAAGGCTGCGTGCTGCTCTGCATCGCACGGTTGCCTTGCGGCACGCTGCAAAGCCTGCGTCAGCTGGCCTGCTCTCCTGTGCCGCCTCACCAAAACCTGGTTGGCTGGGCTGTGTTGTCGTGCATGCAGGTGGCTGAGATCATGGGCAAGCTGGGCGGGCGGTCGCGGCAGTGGCTGCTGGAGGGCCTGAGTAACGAGTACAAGGCCATCCCCGAGTACGGACTCCGCATCATCCTGGCCTTCTCGCTGCGCACCTCGTTCCTGGTGCCACTGGACCGCTGCGTCCAGTTTGCGATGGCTGCGATTAAGCAAGGTGCTGCCAAGGGCGCAAGCTGCAATATGCCTGCAGATGTTGGCGAGCCCGAGCTGCCACAGGTTTCTGCGCCCCAACTCCATCCTCGCTGCGCCCCAACTCCTACCTCGCATGTTTCCGCCACTTCAGCCCAGCTTTGCATCCAGCCTGGTCCGTGCAGCCATCACGCATCCCGTCTTGCTCCCCCTCCTGCCGGCTGCAGGCACGTCTGCGCACCAGCAGGAGAATGCCATTCGCCTTGTCCATGTTTGCCTGGCCACGCTGATGAAGGTGGGGCTGCCCAAGGCGGTGGCCATGGAGACCCAGGTGGCTGTCTCCGCACTGCATGAGAGCCTGTTCTCTCAAGGTGAGCACCTGCTGCCATGCATTGCTGCAGTTGCAGGCAGCCCTGGCCTGCGTTCAGAGCGCGCGTGCCACCTCGCCTGCCTGCCGGCCGGCCGGCCGGCCGCTGCCCCACCCCCGGCGAATCCTGTTTCTATTGTTGCAGGCCCTGTGCCTGCGATTGGAAGCGGCACCTGGTCGTCTCAGCTTGGCGTGAAGACTCGAAAGCAGCACTCCGCGGAGCAGCATGTGAGCGCTGAGCAGGTGCTCCACTGTGTCGTGATATGCTGACAGCCAGCCTTGGTCCCCTGCTGGCCACGCATGCGCCTCTCCTCAGGCAATGCACTGGTGCCCCCCCGCGTATGCAGATGCTGGTGTCGCTTCTGCTTACCACCATGGCATCAGCGCGACGCGAAGGTGGTGGCGCTTATGCGCATGGCGTGTGCCGCCACTTTGCACTGCTGCTGGCCTCTGGCTGGGGTGCGCAGCAGGCGCCTCCGCTCCCGCCCTCCTCCAAGTACTCGCGCTATCCTGTGTTGCAAGATGACATGCCCGCCAAGGTGACGGCCCTCAAGCACCTGCACCCCAACACAGTTTTGGAGGCATTCCAGGAGGTGAGGCAAGCAGGCAGGCAGCAGCTGGGTAGGACCCAGCAGGCAGCGCACTTATCGCAAAGCTTGCAAGTTGTCATGTGACCTTGTCTAATGACGACATTGGGACGCTTGAGCCATGGTGCCCTGGGGCCCTCCTTCTGCCAGGGCTTCGCGCTGAGCAGCGCGGAGGAGCGCGAAGCGGTGTTGGACTGCCTGGTTGTGTTCCTGGACACGCTGGAGGCTGTGACGTCAGCACAGGGAGAGCTGGCGGCTCAGCCCTTGGAGCACCCTGCCAGCGGTGCAACAGAAACGACTTTGAGGGAGCAGGCCGCAGCGCCAGGCACAGGCAAGGGTTGGGCCAGAAAGGTGGTGTGCCAGTCCATGTGACGAACAGCGATGCTGTGCTGTGCAGCTGCCCTGGTGCCAACAAACTGCACCCATTCACTCCCCGTGCCCTTAAGCAGACGCCAAGGCGGCGCTGGGCCGCTTTGGGGCTGCAGTGACCGACCTGGCAGCGCGTGCCATTCACTGTTGCTACGGCGGCAATTGGCCGTCGCGTCTGGGCGGGGTTGCCGCGCTGCATCGCCTTGTGCTGCGCCTGCCAGCAGCGGCGCTGCCGCGCCTGGCGCCCATGGCCGCTAAGGCGTTGTTTGCTGTGCTGCGCATCCTGCCTGAGAGTGCTGGAGCGGAGGAAGATCTCAGCGGTGTGCTGATGGCCCTGCTGCAGCGTTGCGGCCCCGGCGAGGCTGTGCCGCCCGCTGCTGAAGCAGGGTCGGTCGATTGCTCTGTAGCGCCAGCAGCCGTGCCTGCTAGTGATGCAGCTGTCTCTATTAAGCTGGATGATCAGCGGCAGCTGCCTCCGCTGGTGCGGCAGATGATGGAGATTTGTGTGCAGCAGCTGCTGAGCAGCCGCAGCAGCGTGGCGGCACGCGCGGTCGCCTCAATTGGCCTGCAGGCAAGTGGCATGCCGTTTTGCTGTACGCACGTGACTGCACTCTATCGCTATGGCAGTCGGCTGTTTGTTGCTGCTCCTGCTGACGCACGGCACACCACGTGGAAATGCAGGAGATCGCAACTGCACGCTCCACAACCGTGTCGGACCTGCTCAAGCCCATCATGAAGGCCTTTGACAGCATTCTGGAACGTCGCCTGCTGCCCATCCGCAGCATCACGGCGCAGGCGAGGGCATGGGGGAGGTCGGGGGCGCTTGCAAGTGCCGCCTTTTTTAGCTGGCACGGCAGCATAGCTCATGCAAACTGTTCAGCTTGCTCCGCGGGGCCCGATGCAGCGCTTCTGACTGCATGCCCTTGCCGGACTGCCCGTGTGCAGTCTAATCATGCACACAGCGTCTCCTTCATCCTTCGCACCTGTGCGCCCGAGCTCGCCCTGCGCTCCGAGCCTATCATCTACATTACTGAGGCATGCACAGCCATGGAGATGAGCGATGCAGCAATCGGTGCAACCGCCAGCTTCCGCGGCGCGCCCGTGCGCACCGAAGCCATTGTAAGGCTGCGAACAGCCTGCCTGCAGGTGTTGACCGCCGCCATTGGCTGGCAAGGTTTTAGGTGAGGTGGAGCAGGGTACGTGCTTGGTGTGTTTGCCATGCCGGGATATGTTGTGTGCGTATGCTGTGCCTTAATTAGGGTGCGTTAGGGTTTAGTCAATGCAGTGCCAGCGCGCCCTGTTGTTTCCTGCTGCTTCACAATAGCGGCGGTGTTGGCACAAAATGTGCCCGCCCATGTTACACATGCGGCGGGCCGCCCAGTCTCTGCTTGGGCCCACAATTCACAATGAAACACATGCACTGCTGGAGCACGGGACACCCCCACAACTTGCCGACAGATGTGTGTATGCTGTGCAGTGAATTCAGTGCCAGCACGCGCTCTTTTCTCATCCATCCCTGCTCCACATGCAGGGAGGCTGAGGCGGTGCCTGCACGGGTGGACACGCCCCCAGATGCAACGGGCGACAACGCCATCAACCTGGTTAAGCTGCGGGAGCGCCTGCTCAAGGTGGGCCAACTGCACGGGCTGGTGTGCCCTGAGAGTACATATGCGCCGGCTGGGCTGCACTGTGCAGGCCCTCTTGCACCTGCCCCTGATTGAATGCCGCCTGGCCCGCCCCGCCCTGCCCTGCAGGTGCTCATCATGGAGCTGGGCAGCCAGCATGATGCAATCATTGCGGTGGCTAAGAAGGGCGTGCTGCTGGCGCTGGAGCACAACATGCTTCCGAAGCCCATCTTGCAGGAGGCCCTAAGGTGGGCGTCGGTCCTGCGCAGCCACCTGCAGCACTCTGCATTGCTCTGGAGCAAGAAGCATTGCATCCGCCCTGCCTTTTCTAGGCAGCTGCCATGGTCGATTGCTTTCAAGGGCAACAACGGAAGGGTGAAGCATCTGGCACTTGCCCCTACCCCCTGCCTGCAGGCCCATCCTCACCGACCTGGCGTTCTACAACTGCATCAACCTGCGTCTGCTGCGACACCTGCACCGCCTGCTGGTGCGTAGGCTTGCCGTTGCTAACCTTGCTGTCGTGCGTAGGCTTGCCGTTGCTAACCTTGCTGTCAACGGGCCTGGCGCACAGCCAAAGTCTCTCAGGCAAAGCAAAATGCAGATGCAGCGTCTCCACGCCCAGAGGTCCCACGTTGCCACCCGCTCGCTCTGCCGCTCAGGACCTGCTCTCGGGCCAGTTTAACGTCACGCTGGGTGACAAGCTGTCGGAGCACCTAAAAAAGTGGATTGATGTCAGCAACGTGCTGCAGCCGCCGCAACCGGTGCGCCGCCCACTCGCCTGCATTCCCTGCTGTCAGCATGTACAGCTACCAGCGTTGCGCTGCTGCCCCTTCCTGCGCTTGTGCCCCTGCCAGCCAGTGGGCCACAGTCCACACCTCATCCAGCATGGTGCACAAACTGCTGCCATTGCTCTGGCCTGCAGGTTTCCTGGGCGCAGGGCACCGAATGGGAGGTGGCTGCCGGCATGCTCAACATTTTCCACAAGCTGCCGTCTCAAGCTAAGAAGTTCCTGGAGACGCAGGGTGGGTGGGTGGATGGCTGGGGAGGCAACAGCGCCACCGCCGCTCGCAGTATGCTGCCTCTGCCGGCCAGCTTGGGTTTAGGTCGCGTCCAACATGCTCTGCTGCGCTGAATGCAGGCGAGCGACCAGGGATTGTTGTGCTGACCATTGGGCTGGAGGAGTCGCTTCCCAAGCTGCCTGGCCCCGTAATCCCATCCAAGCTATGGTCCCCCTACCGCCTCCCACTCGTGCGCTTCCTCACCCAGTACCCTGTTGAGAGGCAAGCTCTGGGCATTTGGGTGGGGACGGGTTGGCTGGAGGCCAGGTGTATGCATAGAAGCTGCTCTGACGCTGCCCTGCCTGCTGCTCCCGTTGTGCCTGCAGCGTTGCTTACTTCGTAGACTCCACAAGCCGCCTGGCCAATGACTGCTACTTTTTGCGCCTACTGGACATTGTGCGGCGTCCCGAGGGTGCAACGCTGCTCAAGGCGCTGTCTGAGGCTGAGGGCCAGCTGGCCGCGGTGTTTACCCCCAAAGCCGATGCAGGTGAGCACATGTCAAGGCGTGGATGCAGCCTGCTTGTCGTGTTGCAGCTGTGCCTTGAGCGGCTGTGTGTCCTTTCTCCTGTTCGCAGATGCCAAGGCCACTGCTTCTGCACAGCTCAACTGCGTGCACCTCGTCCATACTATGGCCAAGCTGCTGCCAGGCTGGCTGCCACAGCCGCTGTTCAATGTTGCGTTGCAGCGGTGGCGCAGCGCTGACTTGAAGGCCAGGTGGGCGTGCCTGCCTGCCAGCTGCATTGGAACAGCTGGCCAGCTGCTGGCGCGCAAGGCCTGTGTGTATCTGTTGCAGCCTGCGTCCACCTGCTATTCCTTTGCGTGCAGGCTGGCGTCAGCATCCTTCCTGCCGCTGCCACAGCGGCTGGAGAGCAAATGGCTGGCTAAAATCATGCTGCACTATGTGGAGCACCACCACGATGCCTTTGCCGCGCTGCTGGACATGATGGTGGTGTTCAGCAGCCCCATGGGTGAGTAGGGTGGTAGATCACGTTGGGATTCAAGCGTTGAGGTGTGTGGCAGGCTCCATCCATGTGGAGGCTACTAGGCCACCTATAGCTGCGTCAGGTACCGGTTCTGTCCCAAAACACTGCTGATGGCGTCCCCGCCTCCTGTGCGGCTCTCGTTTGGCCCCTTGCTTGCCCATGCAGCCGTTGACTTCACTTTTCTGAAGTCCTTCATCAGCCGGGTGGTCACGCAGAACTTCAGCGTAGACAGGAAGCGCGAGGTGAGTGATGGCACATGAGAGGGTTCAGCTTGCCTCAGGCTGCAGTTCTGGCTTGGCTCGAGCTTCTGCGTGCGTGCGTGCGCTGTGCCCACCGCGTGCTTGCCGTCCTGCGTGGCTGCAGCTCTTGAATGTTTTCTGGCAGAGGTGCTGGTCTGTTCACTCCAGTGCACATGGGGCCACAAACTTGCTGCACTATGATGTGCGTGCAGGTGATCAAACACTGGCTAGATGCTTATCGCGGCCAGGACCTGGACCAGGACCAGTCAGGTGCAGAGATACGGCGCAGCTGGCTTGCAAATTGTGCGCAACATGCGCCCGCCCTGCAGCCCAGGTTCCAGCTGCATCCCTTCTTCCTGCCCCTGGCATGCTGCAGTCAATGTGCTGCGGCACCTGATCAACCCGCTGATCTCCTGGGTTGTGCAACACGACGAGTCGGAGGTGCTGTCCACCGAGGTGGTGCAAAGCCTGGTGGCTGACGTGTTCCAGAACCCTGAAAAGGGTGCGCTGCCCATGCCTGCTGCGTGTCTACCGCTTCTGCCGCTGCTTATGGCGTGCATATGCAGCCGACCTGCTTGCATATCACCCGTTCACGCATTGCCTCCGCGCCTGCAGGCGGCCCCAGCGAGCAAATCCAGATGGAGCTGGTGCAGCTGTGCACCACCCTCATTCAGCATGCGCACCCGCTTTTCCAGGAGCACCGCAAGGAGCTCATACAGTTTGGATGGTCAGTCACTGAGGAAGGGACTGGGAGCGTTCGCGTGCAGGCAGCAGCGGCGCCGGGCGGGGGGGTAAGAATGCAGGCTAGGAGGACGATGCCATGCTATGAACCGCTGAGCACACATGCCTGCCGTCTTGCCTGTTGCTGCGTGCCCCGCCTGCAGGTGGACACTGAAGTACGACAACATTGCCAAGCCCTATGCCTTCCTCTGCGTGGCACACTTCTTCAAGGCCTTCCCAACACCCGAGAAAATCATGCTGCAGGTGCAGCGTGCTGGGGGCTAGCATGGGCACAGGATAGACGCTGCCTGCCGCCGTCAGCGTTTACCCTTTGGCGCTCAGAGGTTGCCTCTATTGACTGTCCTGCGGGTTCTGGCCTCTTGCCTGTGCAGGTGTATGTTGCGCTGTGCCGGCTGTCGCAGAACTCAGAGGCTGCCCCGAAGGATGCTGTACGCAAGGGCATCGACATCATGATTCCAAATCTAGCACGCGCTGCTGCAGCAGATGCACCGGTCATAGGGCCCGTCCTGGTGGACACTGGTGACTCCGTCATGTCAAAGGACAGCACTGCATCAGGCGCTGCAGCTTCGGGCGCAGCCTGTGGTGTAGTGGGCGGTGGTGCAAGCGTCCCGAGCGCCGCCCCCAGCTATGCTCGCTACCTGAAGCGCGTGCTGAGTGAGGACGGCCATATGAGCGTTACTCTGGTGCACCTGCTCCAGGTCATTGTACGCAATCGGGACATGTTCTTCCAGAGCCGGTGCGTGGGAGACGGGGCAGACAGCGCGCTGCCACCTTTGTCGCTGTCTGTTTGCTGCCACGAGAGTTGCTGTTCCCATGCGGCTGTCCCATCACGCTGCACGCTGTTTCCGTCCTTGCCTTCCACTGAGCAGCGTGCTCTTCATGACGACGATGCTCAACGTCATGACGCGCCTGGGCCTCCCCGGCAACTCCACCCTTGAGAACCGCTACCTGTCTGTGGACGTTGCATCTACGGTCTTCTACTGGGACCACCTGGCCACCCAGGAGACGGTGCAGTCAGGGGGCGAGTCTGCGGGGCAGCCGACCAAGGGCGAGGCAGCAACAGCGCAGGTCAAGCCTGAGCCAATGGAGGCGATAATGATGGTGCCACCTTCGGACAGCGCAGCAGCACAGCAGCAGCCAGCCACTAGCGCACAACCCGGCAGCGAAGCGGAGCAGGCCAGCAGGTGAGCGGGCTGGATGTGTACGACTCAGCAGGAATCAGCTCTGCTGACTCCCTGTGGGCTCTAAATGTGATTAATAGATCTGGTCTGCCCTGCTCTGCTGGCAGCGCTTAAATGCCACCCTTTCTCTCCTGTTCTGCTGCAGAATGGACCCCTCACGCCTAACCCCTGGCACAACTGAGATGATTGTCAACTTCCTGCTGCGCATGGCCTTTGTCAGGTGGGGCGGTGCACCCCCTCCACGCCACTCGCCTGCGAGGTGCCAGAGTGTTGATTAGCAGCCCAGCGTTGCCCCTGGCCTGTCGGCCATGCCGCAATAATGTTACCGTAGCTGTCGCTCTCCTCCCAAGCCTGCTGCAGTTGCGACCCACGCGATCGCGATGAGGCAGGCTGGCGCCGGTTGCACAAGCACTGCATGAAGATCATCGCAGATGCAGGCAAGGGCGCAGATTTGGTGGCTCGTTGCCTGCATGGCAGGGTGTACGGTGCATGGCTTGGCCCACCACTCATGTGCAACTATCCCGTCCATGGCCACTTGCAGCTCGTCTTTGCAAGGCCTGCACCCTCAAGCTGCACTATTTTGAAAAGTTTCTGGCGCAGAACCTGCAGCATCAGGCAGGCGCAGTGCAGCAGGGGCAGCAGGCCATGCAGGAGCCAGTGGCCGCCCTGATGACGGGCCTGCACATCGCCGAAATCTACATGGTGGGGCGGGTGGGTGGGTTCCAGCAGGAGGCACGCAGCTACGCATGCAATTGATGGAAGGCACCAGTAGGGTCGAACAGCTGTGTACCAGGCAACGGCACGCTTGGCATTTGAGTGCGGATGCATAGAGCTTATGTTCGATCTTGTGCTGCAGGAGCACCAGCCGGAAACCTTCATCGAGTGCTGCGCTATGCAGCTGGCCATCATGCTGGAGCCGGCGCTGGTCAGCCCCAGCCCGGCCCCTGTGCGCTTGCTCAGCTCAATTGTGCGGCGACTGGTCAGGTGGGAGTGCGTTTGCGGTGGTGCACATCGCTCATTGCCCGTGGTTGGGGCTATGCCAGGCGTTGACCTAGTGTGCTTCTGGCACCTGCAGCCTGTTCCCGCCCACAGCAGCACCTTTGGAGCAACCCAAGACGCCCGCTGCCGACCTAGCAGGCAAGCTGCAGCTGCGTCTGCAGGAGTACATCAACAGGTGTGTGGGCCAGGGAGCCCCGCTTGCGTGCAGGTGCGCACTACCTGGCGCGGGGTGTTTTGTCATGCCTGCAGCCCGCCAATAGGCTGACGTTAAAACCTCCTCTGCCTTGATGCAGGGTGCTTTCTAGCCTGTCTGATCTCTCCAAGCCGCTGCACATCGATGCGTTTGCACCTGGCTGCAACTGCCTGGTTGTCATGCAGGAGACGATGAAGGTGCGGGCATGCTGTGAGGGGCAGTTGTTGCGCCTTGGTTTGAGCGCGCGGTGCTGGACGTCTGTGAGTTGCAGGATGGGCAAGCCGCCCCAGCTCTGGCACTGCTAAAACATCACACCCCGCCCTGTGCAGGCTGACCCGGACTGCATGAAGCCTCTCATTGGCCCGTTGCTCCGCGCAATGCACCGCTTGGCCAAAGAGCACAACCAGGCACCGGCTGCGGGCCTGCTGTCGGCCAAAGCAGACCAGCCTGCAGGGTAAGCAAGGGCCGTGGAGCCAGCCGCAGCACTGGCCTGAGCATGAGGCCAGCAACGCGCAGCCAACGGTGCTGCTGAGCTGTGCCCTCCTCTTTCACTGTGGGATGCAGGCTGCAGCCCACGCAAGCAATGCACGGTTCTGGCTCCTGGTTCATGTGGAATGCGCTAAATGGTGCGCTGTGCCGCCTGCAGTCTGGCATGCCCACAACAGCTGTACGCTACTTGCATCCCCTGCCCCACGGTCCCGACACGTCTGCCTGGCTGCCTCCTGGTTGTGGTGCAGTTGCGGTGCCCTCCGCGCTCACCCTGTCGGCTGATCACCGCAAGCACTTCCTGTCCACCCTGGTCATGCTCATCACGGGGCAGTCTGTGCGCGCCGGCACCACCGACCCCTCCATCCTGCACCTCATCCTCACCATGCTGCGGAAGTGGCTGCTGGACCCTGGCAGCGCGCACCTGACTGCCAAGGAGCTGCTTGTCATCATTCAGAGAATTGCGCAGGTGGACAACGGAGGGCTGGGGACTCACGCGCGAGCGCGTGGTCGTTGTCTGCTGTCAACCTGCCTGTTATGACGACAGCTTGACCGGGATATGTTACCTCACGCTGCCCAACCGCTTGGCGCTTTGGCCTGCGCAGCTGGACCGCATGCACGCCATCCCTGTGGGCCTCAAGCCGCTGTGGGACAAGGACTTCTTGGCTCTGCTGTACGACACCATCACCCTGAAGGGCGAAGACGATGAGTTTGGCAACGAGGTGTTCAACAGGGTGGAGCGAACATTCTGCTGCGGACTGCAGAGTGCAGACCCAGCCATTCGGAAAAAGGTGTGCCCATTACAAGTGGGAGCACAGTAGCACGCCGCTGTCGGACCACTTGTGTCTGCGTTCGTCTTGTGTTGCTTGCGTTGTACTGTCTTTACCATCTCCCACCCCCCTACTGCCTGCAGTTCTTCCGCCTCTATGCCGACCGCGTGCCCCCAAGCCTGTTTGATCGGCTGCGCTACATCATTCAGGCACGTGTGTGCACACGGGCGTGAAGGGGGACGTGAGGTTGCTAGGTGCGCTGCCACTACGCCTGGGCACCATGCAGGCTGCCTCAGCAGTGCCGCGCACAGCCTATGCACCAGCATCTGCTTGCCTTGCTGTGCTTCTCTGCAGGGCCAGGATTGGGACTTTATTGCACATACCTTCTGGCTGAAGCACGGCGTGGCAATGCTGTTTGACACGCTGTACCTAGCAGAAGGCATCACGCTGGCATATAACTCGGGTGTGTGCCATACTCGCCCTGCTTACTTGTGGAGACCTGTACGTGCTGCTCATGCAGCGTGCCTTGCACCCCCTGCTCTGCGTCTTGCTGTCCAGTGCTGCCAGGTACCCCTATGTGATTGAATATGCCCATTGCTTTCTTGCAGCGTTTGTGCCGTCACTGTTTGGTAGCGGCGAGGACCCGGGTGCACCCTCCAAGCTGGTGCCAGATGCTGAACCTGAGCCCAAGGTGCGGTGGGGCCAAGAAAAGCCTGTTGAGCAGCAGCATGCAAGTCATACAGTGCAATAAGGGCAGAGATACAGCATGGTGGCCAGGATGCACTGCCTGCAAGGATGCACTGCCTGCAGCACTGCGAAGGAGGTTTCGCTTCTACACGGATAGATCTGAAGGTGGTACAGATATCTAGCATTATTGTCGAGGTCTGATCCTGTATCAACCAATGACAAGGCAGCCGGTGGTTGCTGCCTCAGGCAAGGTGCCTCTTTACCAATGACAAGGCAGCCGGTGGTTGCTGCCTCAGGCAAGGTGCCTCTTTGCCTAACAGACATGCTGATGTGCACGTCGGCGGCATTGCCACCTGTGTGGCAGTGGCGTTTCTCTCTTTAAGCTTCATACAGAAAGCGATCATGTAAAAAGGTGAGGACAGCATGTGATTATTACTAAGCAACGCTCAGCTTGCGCCTGATTTATGCGTGCAGGAGCAGCCGGCGAGCGACACGGTTGCGCAGGGGCAGGCCAGCGGCGGTGCAAATGGCAGCGCAGGCTCCAAACAGCAGCTGGCAAGCAGCCCGGCGCCCAGCGCAGCCGGGCCGGCAGGCCTGGCTGTGGAGGCGCTACCTGACGCAGTGCAGGTGTTGCTGCGCCAGAGCGTGGCCTTCATGGAGGAGCAATCTAGTGTTGGCTCCGAGTCGCTGGTGAGTCTCGGCTGCGCAGTGGCACGCTGTCTGCTGGTGCAACAGATGAGGCAAGCATCGCAGGGTTTCGCTCGTGCTTGGACTGCCCCATTACTGCCCCTGTGTCGCTGCAGGTCTCCTGCCTGATTGAGCTTGTGCAGGGCGGTGCTGCCGTGGCACACCACCTCTGGGTCCTGCTGTTCCCCATCGTGTGGAGCAGCCTTCAGAAGGAGCAGCAGGTTCGGTTGGTGTGCAGGCATTTGGATGGTGTGGAAAGGGCACTAACGCAACTTGCAGCGCTGGGCAAGCAGTAGGCAGGGCGAGGACCCGCTGTCACAGCACTGCTTGTGACTTCTCTCTGCGGACACAAGGCTGCCTACCCGCCCTGCCCTCGTTCCCCTTGTTACACCCACCTGCGTGCCTGCTCTTCCTGCAGACTGCCCTGGCCAAGCCCATCATCCAGCTGCTGGCCAAGGAGCACCACACGCGGCAGGCGGTGGCGCTGCGCCCCACTGTGGGCCAAACACTGCTGGAGGGCATCAGCCAGAGCCAGCCGCAGCCCAAAATCCCGGCGGAGATGATCAAGTGCATGGGGCGCCATGTGCATGCCTGGCACATTGCCGTTTCCATGCTGGAGGGCCACGTGGTACTGTTTCCCACAGACATGCGCTGCTTCGACGCGCTGTGCCACCTGTACCGTTCGCTGGCAGAGGAGGACATGGCCTTTGGCCTCTGGCACCGCCGTGCCATCGCCGACGACACGCGTGTTGCGCTGGCTCTACGCCAGCATGGTTTTCTTAAGCAGGCACAGCTGCAGTTCTTAGAGCTCATGGGGCGCGGTGTGAGCGGTGGCATCCAGGGTGAGCAACACAAGCGTGGCAGAGGTGCCGAGCTGCGTGCTGGCGGCGTGGCTGGCCGTGCACGCCATGCTGCTGCCCCCCACCACACCACAACACCACACCACCCTCCACCACACCACACTCTCCCCACACTCTCCCCACCCATCCACCACCAGCGCAAGCAGCAGCACGGTAGCAAAGGCTCTGAACCCCGCAGCTGCTCCGCGCCCCCTCCCCTCCAGGTGTGACCAAGAACGAGATGCTGCTGTGGCACCAGCAGTATTTGGCCTGCTGTGCCGAGCTCAACCAGTGGGACACAGTGGTTGAGTACGCAAAGGTCACCGACAACTGCCCGCTCCAGATTGACGCAATGGTGCAGCTGCACGACTGGCAGAACCTCAAGGCGGTAAGCGTGGGGCTGGCAGAGTTGTGAATGCGGGGCGGCAGCCACAGCGGTCAGGTGCAGGCGGCGCGTGTGGCTTGGCTGCTTCACTGCTCTGGCGGCCCGCAGCCTCTCATTTTTTTGCCGCTTCATCCCCCTGCAGATGGTGCTGCCCAAGGCTCAGATTGAGGACAACGCAGATGCCACCATTGTGCGCGCGCAGATGCACCTACAGGAAACGCAGGTGGTGGATGTCGATCGCATATGCAAGCAGGCAAGTGTGGACAAGTCACTGCCCTTGGTCGTCGCTGAATTACCCTTTTGTTAGTGTGTGTATCGATATGCCATTAGTGACTGCAGGTCACTGCGCTGCTTGCTCACAGCCTACTTGCCCCTGATTTCTCCTTATATGCACTTGCAGGCCATGCATCAGTCAGTGCAACAGTGGTGGAACATGCCCGAGGGCAACCCCTGGTCCTACGCGCCAGTGCTGCACACCTTCCAGGCATGCAAAGCTTTCGAAGCTGGGCTGCCATGTGTGCTTGCGTGCAGCTGACAGAAGCTGGTGTTTCGCTTTGCTCGTGCCTGCTGATAAATCCCCTGCCTTCCCTGCCCCTGCCTGCAGCGCATTGTTGAGCTTCAAGAATCGTGGCGCATTATGGTGGAGTTTAACACGCATGGCGGCGCGGGACAGCAGTACCAGGAGCACAAGGCAAGAGGGGACACAGCGGCAATGCCTCAGATGGCAACATGTGTTGCATTGCACAGCATCTGGCTCATCTTGCCTGCAATGCGCTGTGCGCTAGCCCGTGCAGGAAATTTGCGAGACGTGGAAGCTACGCACCCCCAACGAGTGGGAGCCCATCCAGTGGTGGTCACAGCTGCTCAGCTGGCGCAACCAGGCGCGCACAATATTTGAGCGCAGCAGAGTGCTCAGCAGCTTCGTTGCAGAGTGCATGTGTGCAGTGCAGTTGTACTCTAGGTGTGGAGGTCTTAGCGCCCATGCCTGGTGGCAGTTACTTACCCGTCATCGCTTGCCCCCCTGCAGGTCTACAACCTCACCATTCGTCAGTTTGGTGCGCTGCAAAGCATTGCGCCCAACATGCACCAGATGGGGTACAGGTGGGTGACAGTTGCAAGTCGGCAAGTTCGCAAGATCTTTTGATGTTTTGACTTAAAACTGTCTACCAGGTGGCGGTAGGGCTGGCGGTGCCTCCACAACCTTGCATACTAACCTTGTCTCACATCTACCACCACCCGCAAGCACAGGGACAAGGCATGGAGTGTCAACCGCCTTGGCCGCATTGCGCGCTTGCACCACCAGCCTGAGGCATGCGTACAGATCATCAACACACTATACGGCTTCAACGCCATGGAGGTGCAGGAGGCGTTCGTCAAGGTGAGTAGATGTGCAGCAGGTGGTGCACGTGTGCCAAGGAGGGAGCTGAAGTCGCGTCCTGCAGGCGGGCAGGGCAGTGGAAATCAGTGCGGCCGCCTAATCGTGGCGTCTGTCTTGGCTACTTGCTTTGCCCACAGGTCCGCGAGCAGGCCAAGGCCTTCCTGCAGAAGTCGGAGGACCACATGCAGGGCCTGAACCTCATCAACTCCACCAACCTAGACTACTTCCAGCCTCAGCACCAGGCAGAGATGATCAACCTCAAGGCACAGTTCTTTGGTGCATTGGGAGACAGCGACACAGGTGCGGGCGGGCGGAAGCTCAGGTGGCGAACGCCGGCACAGCAGTTGGCAAGCCCAGGCGCTGTGCCGTGCCCAGCTGCAACCTGTCTCTGGCCTTCCCCTAACAAGGCTCCCTGCCGACAGCTTGCCCACCCGTACCCTGCCCACGCATCCTTGCAGCGCACGGCATGTTCAGCGAGGCGCTCACGCTGTGGCCGCTGTGCTGGGAGGCGTGGATGGCCTGGGGGAAGTTTTGTGACAGCATGTATGACAAGTCCAAGGAGGCGCGCTGGCTGGAGTTTCTGGCAACGTGTTACCTGCAGGTGCGTGCTGGCGTGGGGGGTGCTGCAGCAGCAGGACACTCCTTATGCTTGGGAATATGCATTGACGGCTCGCTGCTTTGGGGACATCATCTGCCCCATTCTTGCCACCTCCTTCAGGCGATCCGGTTGGCCAGCACGGACGCGCGCGACCTGGTGCCGCGCCTGCTGCAGCTGCTCATGGTGGAGCCCAGGGGTGCAGAGATGCTGGGCCGCGCTGTGGCACAGAAAGCAGCCGACCTGCCAGGCTGGATCTGGCTGCCCTGGATCCCGCAGCTCATGACCTCGCTGCAGCGCCCCGAAGTGGCCGTCGCACGCCGCATCCTGTCAGCCGCTGCTGGCTCCTTCCCCCAGCAGCTTTACTGGCATGTGCGGCCAAGCATGCTGGCAATGAAAGACGCTGCCGTCAAGGCGGTGCAGGACGCAAAGGCGCAGGTGTGTTTGTGCCGCTGTGTGTCCATTGCAGGCGTTGCGCTGCCGTGCTTGCTCACCTGACCACCCGCTCTCGCTTGTGCCTTGCAATGCTTAACCCTCTGATTCCGCGCCTGGCGCACGCATGCGGTGCAGGCCAGTGCACGCTCTGCGCCAGCGGCCCCACAGCAGGAGGCAGCACCACAGGGTGGCCCCACACCCGCCGAACGTGGCGAGCCTGCCACGGCACGCGAACAGCAGCAGGGTCGGCCTGCGTCGCCTCAGATTGAAAAGCCTATCGAGGTGATGGCATACGAAGCATGCCGCGATGTCATGGAAGCGCTGCGCACAAAGTACAGCGGCCCGCTGCAGGTGCGGGGTGCAGCTGCAACTGGTGGCAAGACTGAAAACATGGTGGGGCTCCTGCCTGAGCGCCGGGGCCAGCAACCAGGTGCAGCCAGGCATGTGCTGCAATGTGGTCAAACATGTCCCTGCCATGCCTGCCACCCCTGCAGGTGCTGGATGCGTTCATGACTGAGGTTGGCCAGCGCTTCAGCACTCGCACCGAGGAGCGCCTGCTGGCAGTGGTCTACACGCTGCAGCAGCGCACGTACAAGACGGGCCTGCCTGCCAGTGCAGCCGTTCCTGAAGTTTTCAAGAAAGAGCTTGCAGGTGGAGGGCAGGCCGAAGGGAGCGATGGGCAACAGATAGACGTGCGCTGCCTGCCAGCCTGCCCTTGCTCGACGTCGCTGCGTCAGCGTCAGCTCTGTCTCACCCCCTGTGCCTGGCCTGTGCGCCATGCAGGGGTGTGCAAGGCATGTGGCAGCCGCGATGCTGTAAGCGCGGGCAAGCTGGCACACTTGCAGCAGCAGTTTGCCAAGGACCTGGACCCAGGCTCGCCGGCAGCGCCGCAGACGCTGGGCGAAATGACCGACCGGCTCAAGGTGGGGCGGAGCAGTGGGTGGCATGGGTGGAACAAGCAAGCAATTGTAGCTTGCCTGGTGTGCCGATGGTGGTTGACAGCATTGTACTTGTGGCATTCAAAACCAGGGCTGGCGCATGCTGCTGGAGAGCGTTATTGACCATGAGTACCCGCTGGTCATGAAGATGGAGGTGGAGGCACCCATGGTGGGTGAAGCCAGTAGACCGTCATGGGTGGTGCTGCACCGACAGGCTGTTTGAGGGCTGCAGGAGCTGAAGCTGCTCAACAAGCACAAGCTGAAGCTGCTCAACACGCTGTTCTGACTGCTTGTTGCCTCGCCCTTCCCACAGCTGATCGACATGTCGCTGGAGGAGATGGAGATGCCTGGCCAGCATTTGCCTGCACCTGACGCACCCGACATGGTGAGTGCCTGGCAGCGTCGCCTGTGAAATGGCCGCGTGCCATGCCACCGGCATCCAAGAGCATGCGCGCTCACCTGCATCCGCCTGCCTGCCCCTCATGGCTGCCATCAGGTGTACTGCGACCGCCTGGGCAGCAACATCCAGGTGGTGCGCCGCAACAGCAACTCGTACCGTCGCGTCACGCTGCATGGCTCTGACGGCTCTCTGCGCACCTTCCTCATCCAGAGCAGCCAGGTGCGTACGAGCAACGGGTGGGAGGGCACGCCCACATCAGCGCGACCACGCAAGCACACCTGCGGTTGTGTGCCCTCCTCCATATGGAAACCGAAATGAGAAACGGAATGAAACAGTGTGCACCGAGTGCGCTTCAAAGCATTGCCCGCTTGCTGCTCCGCAGACTACCACGGGCTCTGAAGAACGCATCCAGGCACTGCTGCGCAACGCCAACACGCGGCTGCTGGCGCACCCCGAGTCTCGTCGCCGCCTGCTGCAGCTCAAGGCGCCCGCAGTGCTGGTGCCGTACCAAGGTGTGTGAACGTGGCCAGCCAGGCCTGCGACTTCTGGCGGGCCGGGCACAGAAGGGGACATTGAGCGGCAAATGCTTGGTGCTTATTGCCTCCTGCCGCAACAACACGCCGGAAAAGTACTGCATGTTCGCGCCTGCTTCTGCCCTCCCTCCAGGTGTGCGCATGGTGGAGGACGATGTCAGCATTGTGCCGCTCAGCGACGCGTACGACACGCACTGTGCACGCTATGGCCGCGAGGCTGACGCTCCCATGTTAGCATTCAAGGCCCGGTGCTGCACGCCCGAGGGCATCACCAGCGACCCCAAGCTGCGTCTGGAGGCGTACCAGGAGGTTGTGGAGAAGGGCGTGACGGAGAACATCTTTAGCCAGTTCATGTACAAGACTATGGTGGAGAACAACCTCAGCATGTGGGTCATCAAAAAGCAGTTCGCGCTGAGCGCGGCCATGTCGGGTGAGCACAGGTGCACCAGAGAGGTGCACAGAGACACATCTCCCGTGTGGACAGGCGGAGGGCAAGCGGAGTGATTGCTGTGGCTTGTGTGCTGCAAACAGTATGCTGAGTGCTGCTCTGGGATGGATCGGACGTTTACCGCTTTCCTGACCCTCACCGCCCACTTGCTCCGCCATGCTCGCATCCCCACCCATGCAGCCGTGGGCTGCCACACGCTGCTGCTCACGGGCCGCGCGCCCAGCAAGCTGCTCGTGTCTCGAAGCATGGGTACCATCACCCATGCCGACCTCATCTCCACCTACGACTCGCGCTTCCAGCTGGAGCGCGGCCACGAGACGGTGCCCTTCCGCCTCACGCGCAACATGCAGTCGTTCATCGGGCCGCAAGGCATGGAAGGCATGGTGGTGTGCGCCATCACTGCTGCTGCGCAGGCGCTGCAGGCGGAGCAGGGGACCACGGCCTCCATCGTGGCACTCTTTTTCAGGTGGGCCGTCTGCCTGGTAGCGCGTGGTCGGGCATGCAGGCAGCAAACTTGAGGCACGGCACATTGGGCATGCATATATGCATGCCATAGCTGTTGGGCCGCCCCACCCGCTGGCTGCTCAGCCACTCCCCGCTGCACGCATACTCTTCCCGGCACCCCTGCCCCCCCACCCCCCACCCCACCACCCTAGGGACGACATCCTCGCGTGGGCGGCGCGGCGCAGCGGCGCGCGTTGCATCGCGGCTCTCAATGCCTCCCTCAAGACCACCCAGCTGGAGACATGTGTGGCATGGAACACCGCCACCGCCATGAACCGCATGACAACCATGGCACCCACACGCGAAGGCCACCCGCAGCAGGGCACGCGCGCGCTGGTGGCCGAGGCAGTATCCCCAGCCAACCTCTGCCGCATGTGCCCCACGTGGCAGCCATGGCTGTGAACCCACCTCCCCCCCGCCGATTGCATGGCCATCCGTCCCGTCGCATGGTCGCCCCTCGTCCCCTCTGCACGCTCGCCTTTGTGGTTTTCCCTGCCTTGCAACCAATAAGCAGCTGATGGGCCACACAAACTAGAATCTGACTTTACAAGATCGACCTTACGAGAAGAAGTAACCTGAACCAAGCCCGGCGAGGGGTTAGAGCAGCTCTGGGCACGCAGACTCAGAGCACGAATGCCTCAAACTCGACACCTGGCATGGTGGCAGGATCCAGCGCAGACAGCACCTTGTTGTTGGCCCGGTCGCTGCAGGCAGGCGCGCAAGGAGGCAAGGACAGCAGGCCTGCAGCGTTAACATGAGGCTTAAAAATCGGCCAAGCAAACAGCGCATCACAGGCTGCATCAGCGAAGCAAAGCAAGCCCTGTGCTGGGCCCACCTGCGCAGCGCCTTGACCACCAGGTCCGCCACGTCCGCTCGCGTGATGCTGCCGCACACAGTGGTGTCTTCCGTCAGCACACCGCTGCCCGTTGCCGGTTCGCTCTTCAAGCTGCCGGGCCGCACAATGATAAAAGTGAGCTGGTCACCCACCTCCTGCGTGGCATGGCCACGGCAGGGTTTGAGCAAGACGGCAGCAGTCGGGGCCACACGGTGCGATGCACGTGCTGTCGCCTAGCAAGGGCGAGGCAGGTGCACGCCCCCACGTTCCTACATGCCCCTCACCTTGAGCCGATTCTCCGCCTTCTCCTTCTCCACCAGCACCGGCCTCAGCACCTCGTACACGTGCGGCGGCGGGGCGCTCTTGCTGTCGCCTGCAGGCAGAAGCAGCACCGAAGGGGCAGACCTTGCAACGGGCTGTGCGCGACACTGCAGCATGGCAACAAGGGCATGCAGCGACGGGGGCTCCCAGCCAGAAGCAGCAGCGAAGGGGCAGACCTTGCAACGGGCTGTGCGCGACACTGCAGCATGGCAACAAGGGCATGCAGCGACGGGGGCTCCCAGCTGGCATGGCAAGCATGCCATGGCATGCGTGCTCCATCAGCACACCCGTGCCGATGCTTGTCACAAGCACAAACTTCTTGACGCCATGCCTGGCCGCTGCCTCGATGAGGTTGATGTTCCCCTGCGTTGGGGCAACAGGCAAGTGGTTTTTTCTTAAGCGCATACGCTCGGTTGTGGCCTCAGCAGCTAGCAGCTGGGTCCATGCAGCGCACCTTCATCCCCCTGCGCCACCCTGCCTCGTGCCACCACGTGCCTGCGAGTCTGCTATGAGATCTGCTGTGGTGCCGCCAATGGTGCTGACAACCGCATCGACGCCATCCATTGCAGCAAACGCTTTGTCAATGTCCTCAGGCTTGCACGCATCGCCGTTGACCACAATCGCCATCATGCTCTCAATTTCTTTCCTGCAAAACGAAAACAGGCACATGGGTTGTACGTTAGGGAACCAGATTAGAGGGGTGCGCAGGCTGATGTCGACCGGCACCCACCAACCGGGGCCACGACACCAAGCAGAGGTCCGCAGAGACTCCCTGCCAACGCACCTCCGCACGTCGGTGCGTTGCAGCTGCCACACCCAGGCGCCCATGTCTTTGAGCTTTCGTGTAACATCCAGCGCAACGCCGCCGCCGCCCGCCACCTGTGTATTGAGAGGAGCGAGGTAACCGACAGGAGCGGGGGTCAATGAGAGGAGCAGGCCGGTGAAGGGAGCGGGCCAAGGCCAGCGACACGAGCGGAAGGCGGGCGACATGATACAAGCTGGTGCAGGAGCAGCAGATGGCGGTGCTGGCGCTGGCACGCAGCGTCAGCAGTCTTTGCATAGAGCAGCACTGCCAGCGAGCAGAGCCCCACTGCCAGCGCTACTGAGCGGTAGACCAAGCCCACACCACCGCCAGCACTCGCACCGCCCCACCAGAATGGAGCTGTTGTCGATGTCAAACTCAGCCCGCACAGCGATAGTGCGCCGGGCCGCAAGAAGCGGCGCGCGTCCCGCGGGGCGCCCACGGAGCTGCACCGCTGGGCGGGCAGCCGCGCGCGAAGCAAGCAGGCTGGAAGCAGACATGTTGTGCGAGCGACGATGCAGGGCGGCCAGGGCCAGCGATGTTCGGATGAGGAGGCGATAAGTGGTCATGCATGAGGCTCGTTCTCTCTTTGTAGAGCCAGGGATGGCTGCCACAAGCTGCAACAAGTCCTCTTGTGGCAGGGCTTGTGGCAGGGCTTTGTGGCAGGGCTTTGTGGCAGCATACCTTTAGCGTTTCTAGCTTCGGGAATGGGCTCTCTGGCGCCTCCACGGGTCTCCCCCGACCTCCTGCAACCGTTTGCAGCCGGGCCGGAGGCCGCTTTGTCCCGCTTCCCCGGCCGGCTCAGCGGGACCTCCTTTCGCACTTCTGGGTGCTGCAAAGCGATCAAGGATGCAGGCGGGGCCTCCGGAAAGCCAGCGGGGCCGACTGACGGGAAACCCCCACCTGCCGCCTGCTGGCGACAGACGGCTCGGGGCTCGTGCCCCTGCAGCACTCTGTGCAGGGCAAGCTTGTGAAGGTGGCCCAGGTAGGGACATCCACAACGCCTCAGGGCGTGCCCATGGAGCTGCAGGCTGGCTGGCAGGGCCTGGCGTGAGCTGGGCGGGCACTCGAGCGCCGGGGGCGGCGGCAGCGGCATGACCAGGGGGCGCCTGCCGGTGTGATGCTGTGGGCTGTGCCAGGGGTGCCTCTGCAGTGCCCCACCCACCCAGCCTCACTGAGGGACACTTAAGGAGGGTTGTGGGACAGGCAGCGCTGCAAGCGCATTGCTACGCAGGCCGCAGGAGGGGCGCCGCTGCAGGGGGGTCCGGCAGGCAGCGGTGCGGCCAGGAATGCCTGCCGGTGTGATGCTGTGGGCTGTGCCAGGGGTGCCTCTGCAGTGCCCCACCCACCCAGCCTCACTGAGGGATACTGCAGGAGGGTTGTGGGACAGGCAGCGCTGCAAGCGCATTGCTACGCAGGCCGCAGGAGGGGCGCCGCTGCAGGGGGGTCCGGCAGGCAGCGGCATGACCAGGGGGCGCCTGCCGGTGTGATGCTGTGGGCTGTGCCAGGGGTGCCTCTGCAGTGCCCCACCCACCCAGCCTCACTGAGGGACACTGCAGGAGGGTTGTGGGACAGGCAGCGCTGCAAGCGCATTGCTACGCAGGCCGCAGGAGGGGCGCCGCTGCAGGGGGGTCCGGCAGGCAGCGGCATGACCAGGGGGCGCCTGCCGGTGGGATGCTGTGGGCTGTGCCAGGGGTGCCTCTGCAGTGCCCCACCCACCCAGCCTCACTGAGGGACACTGCAGGAGGGTTGTGGGACAGGCAGCGCTGCAAGCGCATTGCTACGCAGGCCGCAGGAGGGGCGCCGCTGCAGGGGGGTCCGGCAGGCAGCGGTGCGGCCAGGAATGCCTGCCAGTGTGATGCTGTGGGCTGTGCCAGGGGTGCCTCTGCAGTGCCCCACCCACCCAGCCTCACTGAGGGACACTGCAGGAGGGTTGTGGGACAGGCAGCGCTGCAAGCGCATTGCTACGCAGGCCGCAGGAGGGGCGCCGCTGCAGGGGGGTCCGGCAGGCAGCGGTGCGGCCAGGAATGCCTGCCAGTGTGATGCTGTGGGCTGTGCCAGGGGTGCCTCTGCAGTGCCCCACCCACCCAGCCTCACTGAGGGACACTGCAGGAGGGTTGTGGGACAGGCAGCGCTGCAAGCGCATTGCTACGCAGGCCGCAGGAGGGGCGCCGCTGCAGGGGGGTCCGGCAGGCAGCGGTGCGGCCAGGAATGCCTGCCGGTGTGATGCTGTGGGCTGTGCCAGGGGTGCCTCTGCAGTGCCCCACCCACCCAGCCTCACTGAGGGACACTGCAGGAGGGTTGTGGGACAGGCAGCGCTGCAAGCGCATTGCTACGCAGGCCGCAGGAGGGGCGCCGCTGCAGGGGGGTCCGGCAGGCAGCGGTGCGGCCAGGAATGCCTGCCAGTGTGATGCTGTGGGCTGTGCCAGGGGTGCCTCTGCAGTGCCCCACCCACCCAGCCTCACTGAGGGACACTGCAGGAGGGTTGTGGGACAGGCAGCGCTGCAAGCGCATTGCTACGCAGGCCGCAGGAGGGGCGCCGCTGCAGGGGGGTCCGGCAGGCAGCGGCATGACCAGGGGGCGCCTGCCGGTGTGATGCTGTGGGCTGTGCCAGGGGTGCCTCTGCAGTGCCCCACCCACCCAGCCTCACTGAGGGACACTGCAGGAGGGTTGTGGGACAGGCAGCGCTGCAAGCGCATTGCTACGCAGGCCGCAGGAGGGGCGCCGCTGCAGGGGGGTCCGGCAGGCAGCGGTGCGGCCAGGAATGCCTGCCGGTGTGATGCTGTGGGCTGTGCCAGGGGTGCCTCTGCAGTGCCCCACCCACCCAGCCTCACTGAGGGACACTGCAGGAGGGTTGTGGGACAGGCAGCGCTGCAAGCGCATTGCTACGCAGGCCGCAGGAGGGGCGCCGCTGCAGGGGGGTCCGGCAGGCAGCGGTGCGGCCAGGAATGCCTGCCGGTGTGATGCTGTGGGCTGTGCCAGGGGTGCCTCTGCAGTGCCCCACCCACCCAGCCTCGCTGAGGGACACTTCAGGAGGGTTGTGGGACAGGCAGCGCTGCAAGCGCATTGCTACGCAGGCCGCAGGAGGGGCGCCGCTGCAGGGGGGTCCGGCAGGCAGCGGCATGACCAGGGGGCGCCTGCCGGTGGGATGCTGTGGGCTGTGCCAGGGGTGCCTCTGCAGTGCCCCACCCACCCAGCCTCACTGAGGGACACTTCAGGAGGGTTGTGGGACAGGCAGCGCTGCAAGCGCATTGCTACGCAGGCCGCAGGAGGGGCGCCGCTGCAGGGGGGTCCGGCAGGCAGCGGCATGACCAGGGGGCGCCTGCCGGTGTGATGCTGTGGGCTGTGCCAGGGGTGCCTCTGCAGTGCCCCACCCACCCAGCCTCACTGAGGGACACTGCAGGAGGGTTGTGGGACAGGCAGCGCTGCAAGCGCATTGCTACGCAGGCCGCAGGAGGGGCGCCGCTGCAGGGGGTCCGGCAGGCAGCGGCATGACCAGGGGGCGCCTGCCGGTGGGATGCTGTGGGCTGTGCCAGGGGTGCCTCTGCAGTGCCCCACCCACCCAGCCTCACTGAGGGACACTGCAGGAGGGTTGTGGGACAGGCAGCGCTGCAAGCGCATTGCTACGCAGGCCGCAGGAGGGGCGCCGCTGCAGGGGGGTCCGGCAGGCAGCGGTGCGGCCAGGAATGCCTGCCGGTGTGATGCTGTGGGCTGTGCCAGGGGTGCCTCTGCAGTGCCCCACCCACCCAGCCTCACTGAGGGACACTTCAGGAGGGTTGTGGGACAGGCAGCGCTGCAAGCGCATTGCTACGCAGGCCGCAGGAGGGGCGCCGCTGCAGGGGGGTCCGGCAGGCAGCGGCATGACCAGGGGGCGCCTGCCGGTGTGATGCTGTGGGCTGTGCCAGGGGTGCCTCTGCAGTGCCCCACCCACCCAGCCTCACTGAGGGACACTGCAGGAGGGTTGTGGGACAGGCAGCGCTGCAAGCGCATTGCTACGCAGGCCGCAGGAGGGGCGCCGCTGCAGGGGGGTCCGGCAGGCAGCGGCATGACCAGGGGGCGCCTGCCGGTGTGATGCTGTGGGCTGTGCCAGGGGTGCCTCTGCAGTGCCCCACCCACCCAGCCTCACTGAGGGACACTTCAGGAGGGTTGTGGGACAGGCAGCGCTGCAAGCGCATTGCTACGCAGGCCGCAGGAGGGGCGCCGCTGCAGGGGGGTCCGGCAGGCAGCGGTGCGGCCAGGAATGCCTGCCGGTGTGATGCTGTGGGCTGTGCCAGGGGTGCCTCTGCAGTGCCCCACCCACCCAGCCTCACTGAGGGACACTGCAGGAGGGTTGTGGGACAGGCAGCGCTGCAAGCGCATTGCTACGCAGGCCGCAGGAGGGGCGCCGCTGCAGGGGGGTCCGGCAGGCAGCGGCATGACCAGGGGGCGCCTGCCGGTGTGATGCTGTGGGCTGTGCCAGGGGTGCCTCTGCAGTGCCCCACCCACCCAGCCTCACTGAGGGACACTGCAGGAGGGTTGTGGGACAGGCAGCGCTGCAAGCGCATTGCTACGCAGGCCGCAGGAGGGGCGCCGCTGCAGGGGGGTCCGGCAGGCAGCGGTGCGGCCAGGAATGCCTGCCGGTGTGATGCTGTGGGCTGTGCCAGGGGTGCCTCTGCAGTGCCCCACCCACCCAGCCTCACTGAGGGACACTGCAGGAGGGTTGTGGGACAGGCAGCGCTGCAAGCGCATTGCTACGCAGGCCGCAGGAGGGGCGCCGCTGCAGGGGGGTCCGGCAGGCAGCGGTGCGGCCAGGAATGCCTGCCGGTGTGATGCTGTGGGCTGTGCCAGGGGTGCCACTGCAGTGCCCCACCCACCCAGCCTCACTGAGGGACACTGCAGGAGGGTTGTGGGACAGGCAGCGCTGCAAGCGCATTGCTACGCAGGCCGCAGGAGGGGCGCCGCTGCAGGGGGGTCCGGCAGGCAGCGGCATGACCAGGGCGCGCCTGCCGGTGGGATGCTGTGGGCTGTGCCAGGGGTGCCTCTGCAGTGCCCCACCCACCCAGCCTCACTGAGGGACACTGCAGGAGGGTTGTGGGACAGGCAGCGCTGCAAGCGCATTGCTACGCAGGCCGCAGGAGGGGCGCCGCTGCAGGGGGTCCGGCAGGCAGCGGCATGACCAGGGCGCGCCTGCCGGTGTGATGCTGTGGGCTGTGCCAGGGGTGCCTCTGCAGTGCCCCACCCACCCAGCCTCACTGAGGGACACTTCAGGAGGGTTGTGGGACAGGCAGCGCTGCAAGCGCATTGCTACGCAGGCCGCAGGAGGGGCGCCGCTGCAGGGGGGTCCGGCAGGCAGCGGTGCGGCCAGGAATGCCTGCCGGTGTGATGCTGTGGGCTGTGCCAGGGGTGCCTCTGCAGTGCCCCACCCACCCAGCCTCACTGAGGGACACTGCAGGAGGGTTGTGGGACAGGCAGCGCTGCAAGCGCATTGCTACGCAGGCCGCAGGAGGGGCGCCGCTGCAGGGGGTCCGGCAGGCAGCGGCATGACCAGGGCGCGCCTGCCGGTGTGATGCTGTGGGCTGTGCCAGGGGTGCCTCTGCAGTGCCCCACCCACCCAGCCTCACTGAGGGACACTGCAGGAGGGTTGTGGGACAGGCAGCGCTGCAAGCGCATTGCTACGCAGGCCGCAGGAGGGGCGCCGCTGCAGGGGGTCCGGCAGGCAGCGGCATGACCAGGGCGCGCCTGCCGGTGGGATGCTGTGGGCTGTGCCAGGGGTGCCTCTGCAGTGCCCCACCCACCCAGCCTCACTGAGGGACACTGCAGGAGGGTTGTGGGACAGGCAGCGCTGCAAGCGCATTGCTACGCAGGCCGCAGGAGGGGCGCCGCTGCAGGGGGGTCCGGCAGGCAGCGGTGCGGCCAGGAATGCCTGCCGGTGTGATGCTGTGGGCTGTGCCAGGGGTGCCTCTGCAGTGCCCCACCCACCCAGCCTCACTGAGGGACACTGCAGGAGGGTTGTGGGACAGGCAGCGCTGCAAGCGCATTGCTACGCAGGCCGCAGGAGGGGCGCCGCTGCAGGGGGGTCCGGCAGGCAGCGGTGCGGCCAGGAATGCCTGCCGGTGTGATGCTGTGGGCTGTGCCAGGGGTGCCTCTGCAGTGCCCCACCCACCCAGCCTCACTGAGGGACACTGCAGGAGGGTTGTGGGACAGGCAGCGCTGCAAGCGCATTGCTACGCAGGCCGCAGGAGGGGCGCCGCTGCAGGGGGGTCCGGCAGGCAGCGGTGCGGCCAGGAATGCCTGCCGGTGTGATGCTGTGGGCTGTGCCAGGGGTGCCACTGCAGTGCCCCACCCACCCAGCCTCACTGAGGGACACTGCAGGAGGGTTGTGGGACAGGCAGCGCTGCAAGCGCATTGCTACGCAGGCCGCAGGAGGGGCGCCGCTGCAGGGGGGTCCGGCAGGCAGCGGCATGACCAGGGCGCGCCTGCCGGTGGGATGCTGTGGGCTGTGCCAGGGGTGCCTCTGCAGTGCCCCACCCACCCAGCCTCACTGAGGGACACTGCAGGAGGGTTGTGGGACAGGCAGCGCTGCAAGCGCATTGCTACGCAGGCCGCAGGAGGGGCGCCGCTGCAGGGGGTCCGGCAGGCAGCGGCATGACCAGGGCGCGCCTGCCGGTGTGATGCTGTGGGCTGTGCCAGGGGTGCCTCTGCAGTGCCCCACCCACCCAGCCTCACTGAGGGACACTTCAGGAGGGTTGTGGGACAGGCAGCGCTGCAAGCGCATTGCTACGCAGGCCGCAGGAGGGGCGCCGCTGCAGGGGGGTCCGGCAGGCAGCGGTGCGGCCAGGAATGCCTGCCGGTGTGATGCTGTGGGCTGTGCCAGGGGTGCCTCTGCAGTGCCCCACCCACCCAGCCTCACTGAGGGACACTGCAGGAGGGTTGTGGGACAGGCAGCGCTGCAAGCGCATTGCTACGCAGGCCGCAGGAGGGGCGCCGCTGCAGGGGGTCCGGCAGGCAGCGGCATGACCAGGGCGCGCCTGCCGGTGTGATGCTGTGGGCTGTGCCAGGGGTGCCTCTGCAGTGCCCCACCCACCCAGCCTCACTGAGGGACACTGCAGGAGGGTTGTGGGACAGGCAGCGCTGCAAGCGCATTGCTACGCAGGCCGCAGGAGGGGCGCCGCTGCAGGGGGGTCCGGCAGGCAGCGGTGCGGCCAGGAATGCCTGCCGGTGTGATGCTGTGGGCTGTGCCAGGGGTGCCTCTGCAGTGCCCCACCCACCCAGCCTCACTGAGGGACACTTCAGGAGGGTTGTGGGACAGGCAGCGCTGCAAGCGCATTGCTACGCAGGCCGCAGGAGGGGCGCCGCTGCAGGGGGGTCCGGCAGGCAGCGGTGCGGCCAGGAATGCCTGCCGGTGTGATGCTGTGGGCTGTGCCAGGGGTGCCTCTGCAGTGCCCCACCCACCCAGCCTCACTGAGGGACACTGCAGGAGGGTTGTGGGACAGGCAGCGCTGCAAGCGCATTGCTACGCAGGCCGCAGGAGGGGCGCCGCTGAAGGGGGGTCCGGCAGGCAGCGGTGCGGCCAGGAATGCCTGCCGGTGTGATGCTGTGGGCTGTGCCAGGGGTGCCTCTGCAGTGCCCCACCCACCCAGCCTCACTGAGGGACACTGCAGGAGGGTTGTGGGACAGGCAGCGCTGCAAGCGCATTGCTACGCAGGCCGCAGGAGGGGCGCCGCTGCAGGGGGTCCGGCAGGCAGCGGCATGACCAGGGCGCGCCTGCCGGTGGGATGCTGTGGGCTGTGCCAGGGGTGCCTCTGCAGTGCCCCACCCACCCAGCCTCACTGAGGGACACTGCAGGAGGGTTGTGGGACAGGCAGCGCTGCAAGCGCATTGCTACGCAGGCCGCAGGAGGGGCGCCGCTGCAGGGGGTCCGGCAGGCAGCGGCATGACCAGGGCGCGCCTGCCGGTGGGATGCTGTGGGCTGTGCCAGGGGTGCCTCTGCAGTGCCCCACCCACCCAGCCTCACTGAGGGACACTGCAGGAGGGTTGTGGGACAGGCAGCGCTGCAAGCGCATTGCTACGCAGGCCGCAGGAGGGGCGCCGCTGCAGGGGGGTCCGGCAGGCAGCGGTGCGGCCAGGAATGCCTGCCGGTGTGATGCTGTGGGCTGTGCCAGGGGTGCCTCTGCAGTGCCCCACCCACCCAGCCTCACTGAGGGACACTGCAGGAGGGTTGTGGGACAGGCAGCGCTGCAAGCGCATTGCTACGCAGGCCGCAGGAGGGGCGCCGCTGCAGGGGGGTCCGGCAGGCAGCGGTGCGGCCAGGAATGCCTGCCGGTGTGATGCTGTGGGCTGTGCCAGGGGTGCCACTGCAGTGCCCCACCCACCCAGCCTCACTGAGGGACACTGCAGGAGGGTTGTGGGACAGGCAGCGCTGCAAGCGCATTGCTACGCAGGCCGCAGGAGGGGCGCCGCTGCAGGGGGGTCCGGCAGGCAGCGGCATGACCAGGGCGCGCCTGCCGGTGTGATGCTGTGGGCTGTGCCAGGGGTGCCTCTGCAGTGCCCCACCCACCCAGCCTCACTGAGGGACACTGCAGGAGGGTTGTGGGACAGGCAGCGCTGCAAGCGCATTGCTACGCAGGCCGCAGGAGGGGCGCCGCTGCAGGGGGTCCGGCAGGCAGCGGCATGACCAGGGCGCGCCTGCCGGTGTGATGCTGTGGGCTGTGCCAGGGGTGCCTCTGCAGTGCCCCACCCACCCAGCCTCACTGAGGGACACTTCAGGAGGGTTGTGGGACAGGCAGCGCTGCAAGCGCATTGCTACGCAGGCCGCAGGAGGGGCGCCGCTGCAGGGGGGTCCGGCAGGCAGCGGTGCGGCCAGGAATGCCTGCCGGTGTGATGCTGTGGGCTGTGCCAGGGGTGCCTCTGCAGTGCCCCACCCACCCAGCCTCACTGAGGGACACTGCAGGAGGGTTGTGGGACAGGCAGCGCTGCAAGCGGCATTGCTACGCAGGCCGCAGGAGGGGCGCCGCTGCAGGGGGTCCGGCAGGCAGCGGCATGACCAGGGCGCGCCTGCCGGTGGGATGCTGTGGGCTGTGCCAGGGGTGCCTCTGCAGTGCCCCACCCACCCAGCCTCACTGAGGGACACTGCAGGAGGGTTGTGGGACAGGCAGCGCTGCAAGCGCATTGCTACGCAGGCCGCAGGAGGGGCGCCGCTGCAGGGGGGTCCGGCAGGCAGCGGTGCGGCCAGGAATGCCTGCCGGTGTGATGCTGTGGGCTGTGCCAGGGGTGCCTCTGCAGTGCCCCACCCACCCAGCCTCACTGAGGGACACTGCAGGAGGGTTGTGGGACAGGCAGCGCTGCAAGCGCATTGCTACGCAGGCCGCAGGAGGGGCGCCGCTGCAGGGGGGTCCGGCAGGCAGCGGCATGACCAGGGCGCGCCTGCCGGTGGGATGCTGTGGGCTGTGCCAGGGGTGCCTCTGCAGTGCCCCACCCACCCAGCCTCACTGAGGGACACTGCAGGAGGGTTGTGGGACAGGCAGCGCTGCAAGCGCATTGCTACGCAGGCCGCAGGAGGGGCGCCGCTGCAGGGGGGTCCGGCAGGCAGCGGCATGACCAGGGCGCGCCTGCCGGTGGGATGCTGTGGGCTGTGCCAGGGGTGCCTCTGCAGTGCCCCACCCACCCAGCCTCACTGAGGGACACTGCAGGAGGGTTGTGGGACAGGCAGCGCTGCAAGCGCATTGCTACGCAGGCCGCAGGAGGGGCGCCGCTGCAGGGGGTCCGCAGGCAGCGGCATGACCAGGGCGCGCCTGCCGGTGGGATGCTGTGGGCTGTGCCAGGGGTGCCTCTGCAGTGCCCCACCCACCCAGCCTCACTGAGGGACACTGCAGGAGGGTTGTGGGACAGGCAGCGCTGCAAGCGCATTGCTACGCAGGCCGCAGGAGGGGCGCCGCTGCAGGGGGGTCCGGCAGGCAGCGGTGCGGCCAGGAATGCCTGCCGGTGTGATGCTGTGGCTGTGCCAGGGGTGCCTCTGCAGTGCCCCACCCACCCAGCCTCACTGAGGGACACTTCAGGAGGGTTGTGGGACAGGCAGCGCTGCAAGCGCATTGCTACGCAGGCCGCAGGAGGGGCGCCGCTGCAGGGGGGTCCGGCAGGCAGCGGTGCGGCCAGGAATGCCTGCCGGTGTGATGCTGTGGGCTGTGCCAGGGGTGCCTCTGCAGTGCCCCACCCCACCCAGACTCACTGAGGGACACTGCAGGAGGGTTGTGGGACAGGCAGCGCTGCAAGCGCATTGCTACGCAGGCCGCAGGAGGGGCGCCGCTGCAGGGGGGTCCGGCAGGCAGCGGTGCGGCCAGGAATGCCTGCCGGTGTGATGCTGTGGGCTGTGCCAGGGGTGCCTCTGCAGTGCCCCACCCACCCAGCCTCACTGAGGGACACTGCAGGAGGGTTGTGGGACAGGCAGCGCTGCAAGCGCATCGCTACGCAGGCCGCAGGAGGGGCGCCGCTGCAGGGGGTCCGGCAGGCAGCGGTGCGGCCAGGAATGCCTGCCGGTGTGATGCTGTGGGCTGTGCCAGGGGTGCCTCTGCAGTGCCCCACCCACCCAGCCTCACTGAGGGACACTGCAGGAGGGTTGTGGGACAGGCAGCGCTGCAAGCGCATTGCTACGCAGGCCGCAGGAGGGGCGCCGCTGCAGGGGGGGTCCGGCAGGCAGCGGCATGTCCAGGGGCGCCTGCCGGTGTGATGCTGTGGGCTGTGCCAGGGGTGCCTCTGCAGTGCCCCACCCACCCAGCCTCACTGAGGGACACTGCAGGAGGGGTTGTGGGACAGGCAGCGCTGCAAGCGCATCGCTACGCAGGCCGCAGGAGGGGCGCCGCTGCAGGGGGGTCCGGCAGGCAGCGGCATGACCAGGGGGGCGCCTGCCGGTGTGATGCTGTGGGCTGTGCCAGGGGTGCCTCTGCAGTGCCCCACCCACCCAGCCCCAGCCTGAGGGACACTGCAGGAGGGTTGTGGGACAGGCAGCGCTGCAAAGCGCATTGCTACGCAGGCCGCAGGAGGGGCGCCGCTGCAGGGGGGTCCGGCAGGCAGCGGCATGACCAGGGCGCGCCTGCCGGTGTGATGCTGTGGGCTGTGCCAGGGGTGCCTCTGCAGTGCCCCCACCCACCAGCCTCACTGAGGGACACTGCAGGAGGGTTGTGGGACAGGCAGCGCTGCAAGCGCATTGCTACGCAGGCCGCAGGAGGGGCGCCGCTGCAGGGGGGTCCGGCAGGCAGCGGCATGACCAGGGCGCGCCTGCCGGTGTGATGCTGTGGGCTGTGCCAGGGGTGCCTCTGCAGTGCCCCCACCCACCCAGCCTCACTGAGGGACACTTCAGGAGGGTTGTGGGACAGGCAGCGCTGCAAGCGCATTGCTACGCAGGCCGCAGGAGGGGCGCCGCTGCAGGGGGGTCCGGCAGGCAGCGGTGCGGCCAGGAATGCCTGCCGGTGTGATGCTGTGGGCTGTGCCAGGGGTGCCTCTGCAGTGCCCCACCCACCCAGCCTCACTGAGGGACACTGCAGGAGGGTTGTGGGACAGGCAGCGCTGCAAGCGCATTGCTACGCAGGCCGCAGGAGGGGCGCCGCTGCAGGGGGTCCGGCAGGCAGCGGCATGACCAGGGCGCGCCTGCCGGTGGGATGCTGTGGGCTGTGCCAGGGGTGCCTCTGCAGTGCCCCACCACCCAGCCTCACTGAGGGACACTGCAGGAGGGTTGTGGGACAGGCAGCGCTGCAAGCGCATTGCTACGCAGGCCGCAGGAGGGGCGCCGCTGCAGGGGGGTCCGGCAGGCAGCGGTGCGGCCAGGATGCCTGCCGGTGGATGCTGTGGGCTGTGCCAGGGGTGCCTCTGCAGTGCCCCACCCACCCAGCCTCACTGAGGGACACTGCAGGAGGGTTGTGGGACAGGCAGCGCTGCAAGCGCATTGCTACGCAGGCCGCAGGAGGGGCGCCGCTGCAGGGGGGTCCGGCAGGCAGCGGCATGACCAGGGCGCGCCTGCCGGTGGGATGCCTGTGGGCTGTGCCAGGGGTGCCTCTGCAGTGCCCCACCCACCCAGCCTCACTGAGGGACACTGCAGAGGGTTGTGGGACAGGCAGCGCTGCAAGCGCATTGCTACGCCAGGCCGCAGGAGGGGCGCCGCTGCAGGGGGGTCCGGCAGGCAGCGGCATGACCAGGGCGCGCCTGCCGGTGGGATGCTGTGGGCTGTGCCAGGGGTGCCTCTGCAGTGCCCCACCCACCCAGCCTCACTGAGGGACACTGCAGGAGGGTTGTTGGGACAGGCAGCGCTGCAAGCGCATTGGCTACGGCAGGCCGCAGGAGGGGCGCCGCTGCAGGGGGTCCGGCAGGCAGCGGCATGACCAGGGCGCGCCTGCCGGTGGGATGCCTGTGGGCTGTGCCAGGGGTGCCTCTGCAGTGCCCCCACCCACCCAGCCTCACTGAGGGACACTGCAGGAGGGTTTGTGGGACAGGCAGCGCTGCAAGCGCATTGCTACGCAGGCCGCAGGAGGGGCGGCCGCTGCAGGGGGGTCCGGCAGGCAGCGGCATGTCCAGGGGGCGCCTGCCGGTGTGATGCTGTGGGCTGTGCCAGGGGTGCCTCTGCAGTGCCCCACCCACCCCAGCCTCACTGAGGGACACTGCAGGAGGGTTGTGGGACAGGCAGCGCTGCAAGCGCATTGCTACGCAGGCCGCAGAGGGGCGCCGCTGCAGGGGGGTCCGGCAGGCAGCGGTGCGGCCAGGAATGCCCTGCCGGTGTGATGCTGTGGGCTGTGCCAGGGGTGCCTCTGCAGTGCCCCACCCACCCAGACTCACTGAGGGACACTGCAGGAGGGTTGTGGGACAGGCAGCGCTGCAAGCGCATTGCTACGCAGGCCGCAGGAGGGGCGCCGCTGCAGGGGGGTCCGGCAGGCAGCGGTGCGGCCAGGAATGCCTGCCGGTGTGATGCTGTGGGCTGTGCCAGGGGTGCCTCTGCAGTGCCCCACCCACCCAGCCTCACTGAGGGACAATGCAGGAGGGTTGTGGGACAGGCAGCGCTGCAAGCGCATTGCTACGCAGGCCGCAGGAGGGGCGCCGCTGCAGGGGGGTCCGGCAGGCAGCGGCATGACCAGGGCGCGCCTGCCGGTGTGATGCTGTGGGCTGTGCCAGGGGTGCCTCTGCAGTGCCCCACCCACCCAGCCTCACTGAGGGACACTGCAGGAGGGTTGTGGGACAGGCAGCGCTGCAAGCGCATTGCTACGCAGGCCGCAGGAGGGGCGCCGCTGCAGGGGGTCCGGCAGGCAGCGGCATGACCAGGGCGCGCCTGCCGGTGGGATGCTGTGGGCTGTGCCAGGGGTGCCTCTGCAGTGCCCCACCCACCAGCCTCACTGAGGGACACTGCAGGAGGGTTGTGGGACAGGCAGCGCTGCAAGCGCATTGCTACGCAGGCCGCAGGAGGGGCGCCGCTGCAGGGGGGTCCGGCAGGCAGCGGTGCGGCCAGGAATGCCTGCCGGTGTGATGCTGTGGGCTGTGCCAGGGGTGCCTCTGCAGTGCCCCACCCACCCAGCCTCACTGAGGGACACTTCAGGAGGGTTGTGGGACAGGCAGCGCTGCAAGCGCATTGCTACGCAGGCCGCAGGAGGGGCGCCGCTGCAGGGGGGGTCCGGCAGGCAGCGGGTGCGGCCAGGAATGCCTGCCGGTGTGATGCCCTGTGGGCTGTGCCAGGGGTGCCACTGCAGTGCCCCACCCACCCAGCCTCACTGAGGGACACTGCAGGAGGGTTGTGGGACAGGCAGCGCTGCAAGCGCATTGCTACGCAGGCCGCAGGAGGGGCGCCGCTGCAGGGGGGTCCGGCAGGCAGCGGCATGACCAGGGCGCGCCTGCCGGTGGGATGCTGTGGGCTGTGCCAGGGGTGCCTCTGCAGTGCCCCACCCACCCAGCCTCACTGAGGGACACTGGCAGGAGGGTTGTGGGACAGGCAGCGCTGCAAGCGCATTGCTACGCAGGCCGCAGGAGGGGCGCCGCTGCAGGGGGTCCGGCAGGCAGCGGCATGACCAGGGCGCGCCTGCCGGTGTGATGCTGTGGGCTGTGCCAGGGGTGCCTCTGCAGTGCCCCACCCACCCAGCCTCACTGAGGGACACTCAGGAGGGTTGTGGGACAGGCAGCGCTGCAAGCGCATTGCTACGCAGGCCGCAGGAGGGGCGCCGCTGCAGGGGGGTCCGGCAGGCAGCGGTGCGGCCAGGAATGCCTGCCGGTGTGATGCTGTGGGCTGTGCCAGGGGTGCCTCTGCAGTGCCCCACCCACCCAGCCTCACTGAGGGACACTGCAGGAGGGTTGTGGGACAGGCAGCGCTGCAAGCGCATTGCTACGCAGGCCGCAGGAGGGGCGCCGCTGCAGGGGGTCCGGCAGGCAGCGGCATGACCAGGGCGGCCTGCCGGTGTGATGCTGTGGGCTGTGCCAGGGGTGCCTCTGCAGTGCCCCACCCACCCAGCCTCACTGAGGGACACTGCAGGAGGGTTGTGGGACAGGCAGCGCTGCAAGCGCATTGCTACGCAGGCCGCAGGAGGGGCGCCGCTGCAGGGGGGTCCGGCAGGCAGCGGTGCGGCCAGGAATGCCTGCCGTGTGATGCTGTGGGCTGTGCCAGGGGTGCCTCTGCAGTGCCCCACCACCCAGCCTCACTGAGGGACACTTCAGGAGGGTTGTGGGACAGGCAGCGCTGCAAGCGCATTGCTACGCAGGCCGCAGGAGGGGCGCCGCTGCAGGGGGGTCCGGCAGGCAGCGGTGCGGCCAGGAATGCCTGCCGGTGTGATGCTGTGGGCTGTGCCAGGGGTGCCTCTGCAGTGCCCCACCCACCCAGCCTCACTGAGGGACACTGCAGGAGGGTTGTGGGACAGGCAGCGCTGCAAGCGCATTGCTACGCAGGCCGCAGGAGGGGCGCCGCTGAAGGGGGGTCCGGCAGGCAGCGGTGCGGCCAGGAATGCCTGCCGGTGTGATGCTGTGGGCTGTGCCAGGGGTGCCTCTGCAGTGCCCCACCCACCCAGCCTCACTGAGGGACACTGCAGGAGGGTTGTGGGACAGGCAGCGCTGCAAGCGCATTGCTACGCAGGCCGCAGGAGGGGCGCCGCTGCAGGGGGTCCGGCAGGCAGCGGCATGACCAGGGGCGCCTGCCGGTGTGATGCTGTGGGCTGTGCCAGGGGTGCCTCTGCAGTGCCCACCCACCCAGCCTCACTGAGGGACACTGCAGGAGGGTTGTGGACAGGCAGCGCTGCAAGCGCATTGCTACGCAGGCCGCAGGAGGGGCGCCGCTGCAGGGGGGTCCGGCAGGCAGCGGCATGACCAGGGGGCGCCTGCCGGTGTGATGCTGTGGGCTGTGCCAGGGGTGCCTCTGCAGTGCCCCACCCACCCAGCCTCACTGAGGGACACTGCAGGAGGGTTGTGGGACAGGCAGCGCTGCAAGCGCATTGCTACGCAGGCCGCAGGAGGGGCGCCGCTGCAGGGGGTCCGGCAGGCAGCGGCATGACCAGGGCGCGCCTGCCGGTGGATGCTGTGGGCTGTGCCAGGGGTGCCTCTGCAGTGCCCCACCACCCAGCCTCACTGAGGACACTGCAGGAGGGTTGTGGGACAGGCAGCGCTGCAAGCGCATTGCTACGCAGGCCGCAGGAGGGGCGCCGCTGCAGGGGGTCCGGCAGGCAGCGGTGCGGCCAGGAATGCCTGCCGGTGTGATGCTGTGGGCTGTGCCAGGGGTGCCTCTGCAGTGCCCCACCCACCCAGCCTCACTGAGGGACACTGCAGGAGGGTTGTGGGACAGGCAGCGCTGCAAGCGCATTGCTACGCAGGCCGCAGGAGGGGCGCCGCTGCAGGGGGGTCCGGCAGGCAGCGGTGCGGCCAGGAATGCCTGCCGGTGTGATGCTGTGGGCTGTGCCAGGGGTGCCTCTGCAGTGCCCACCCACCCAGCCTCACTGAGGGACACTGCAGGAGGGTTGTGGGACAGGCAGCGCTGCAAGCGCATTGCTACGCAGGCCGCAGGAGGGGCGCCGCTGCAGGGGGGTCCGGCAGGCAGCGGCATGACCAGGGCGCGCCTGCCGGTGTGATGCTGTGGGCTGTGCCAGGGGTGCCTCTGCAGTGCCCCACCCACCCAGCCTCACTGAGGGACACTGCAGGAGGGTTGTGGGACAGGCAGCGCTGCAAGCGCATTGCTACGCAGGCCGCAGGAGGGGCGCCGCTGCAGGGGTCCGCAGGCAGCGGCATGACCAGGGCGCGCCTGCCGGTGTGATGCTGTGGGCTGTGCCAGGGGTGCCTCTGCAGTGCCCCACCCACCCAGCCTCACTGAGGGACACTTCAGGAGGGTTGTGGGACAGGCAGCGCTGCAAGCGCATTGCTACGCAGGCCGCAGGAGGGGCGCCGCTGCAGGGGGTCCGGCAGGCAGCGGTGCGGCCAGGAATGCCTGCCGGTGTGATGCTGTGGGCTGTGCCAGGGTGCCTCTGCAGTGCCCCACCCACCCAGCCTCACTGAGGGACACTGCAGGAGGGTTGTGGGACAGGCAGCGCTGCAAGCGCATTGCTACGCAGGCCGCAGGAGGGGCGCCGCTGCAGGGGGTCCGGCAGGCAGCGGCATGACCAGGGCGCGCCTGCCGGTGGATGCTGTGGGCTGTGCCAGGGGTGCCTCTGCAGTGCCCCACCCACCCAGCCTCACTGAGGGACACTGCAGGAGGGTTGTGGGACAGGCAGCGCTGCAAGCGCATTGCTACGCAGGCCGCAGGAGGGGCGCCGCTGCAGGGGGGTCCGGCAGGCAGCGGTGCGGCCAGGAATGCCTGCCGGTGTGATGCTGTGGGCTGTGCCAGGGGTGCCTCTGCAGTGCCCCACCCACCCAGCCTCACTGAGGGACACTGCAGGAGGGTTGTGGGACAGGCAGCGCTGCAAGCGCATTGCTACGCAGGCCGCAGGAGGGGCGCCGCTGCAGGGGGTCCGGCAGGCAGCGGCATGACCAGGGGGCGCCTGCCGGTGGGATGCTGTGGGCTGTGCCAGGGGTGCCTCTGCAGTGCCCCACCCACCCAGCCTCACTGAGGGACACTGCAGGAGGGTTGTGGGACAGGCAGCGCTGCAAGCGCATTGCTACGCAGGCCGCAGGAGGGGCGCCGCTGCAGGGGGGTCCGGCAGGCAGCGGCATGACCAGGGCGCGCCTGCCGGTGGATGCTGTGGGCTGTGCCAGGGGTGCCTCTGCAGTGCCCCACCCACCAGCCTCACTGAGGGACACTGCAGGAGGGTTGTGGGACAGGCAGCGCTGCAAGCGCATTGCTACGCAGGCCGCAGGAGGGGCGCCGCTGCAGGGGTCCGGCAGGCAGCGGCTGCCAGGGCGCGCCTGCCGGTGGGATGCTGTGGGCTGTGCCAGGGGTGCCTCTGCAGTGCCCCACCCACCCAGCCTCACTGAGGGACACTGCAGGAGGGTTGTGGGACAGGCAGCGCTGCAAGCGCATGCTACGCAGGCCGCAGGAGGGGCGCCGCTGCAGGGGGGTCCGGCAGGCAGCGGCATGGCCAGGGGCGCCTGCCGGTGTGATGCTGTGGGCTGTGCCAGGGGTGCCTCTGCAGTGCCCCACCCACCAGCCTCACTGAGGGACACTGCAGGAGGGTTGTGGGACAGGCAGCGCTGCAAGCGCATTGCTACGCAGGCCGCAGGAGGGGCGCCGCTGCAGGGGGGTCCGGCAGGCAGCGGTGCGCCAGGAATGCCTGCCGGTGTGATGCTGTGGGCTGTGCCAGGGGTGCCTCTGCAGTGCCCCACCCACCCAGACTCACTGAGGGACACTGCAGGAGGGTTGTGGGACAGGCAGCGCTGCAAGCGCATGCTACGCAGGCCGCAGGAGGGGCGCCGCTGCAGGGGGGTCCGGCAGGCAGCGGTGCGGCCAGGAAGCTGCCGGTGTGATGCTGTGGGCTGTGCCAGGGGTGCCTCTGCAGTGCCCACCACCCAGCCTCACTGAGGACACTGCAGGAGGGTTGTGGGACAGGCAGCGCTGCAAGCGCATTGCTACGCAGGCCGCAGGAGGGGCGCCGCTGCAGGGGGTCCGGCAGGCAGCGGCATGACCAGGGCGCGCCTGCCGGTGTGATGCTGTGGGCTGTGCCAGGGGTGCCTCTGCAGTGCCCCACCCACCCAGCCTCACTGAGGGACACTGCAGGAGGGTTGTGGGACAGGCAGCGCTGCAAGCGCATTGCTACGCAGGCCGCAGGAGGGGCGCCGCTGCAGGGGGTCCGGCAGGCAGCGGCATGACCAGGGCGCGCCTGCCGGTGGATGCTGTGGGCTGTGCCAGGGGTGCCTCTGCAGTGCCCCACCCACCCAGCCTCACTGAGGACACTGCAGGAGGGTTGTGGGACAGGCAGCGCTGCAAGCGCATTGCTACGCAGGCCGCAGGAGGGCGCCGCTGCAGGGGGGTCCGGCAGCAGCGGTGCGGCCAGGAATGCCTGCCGGTGTGATGCTGTGGGCTGTGCCAGGGTGCCTCTGCAGTGCCCCACCCACCCAGCCTCACTGAGGGACACTTCAGGAGGGTTGTGGACAGGCAGCGCTGCAAGCGCATTGCTACGCAGGCCGCAGGAGGGGCGCCGCTGCAGGGGGTTCCGGCAGGCAGCGGTGCCAGGAAGCCTGCCGTGTGATGCTGTGGGCTGTGCCAGGGGTGCCTCTGCAGTGCCCACCCACCCAGCCTCACTGAGGGACACTGCAGGAGGGTTGTGGGACAGGCAGCGCTGCAAGCGCATTGCTACGCAGGCCGCAGGAGGGGCGCCGCTGCAGGGGGTCCGGCAGGCAGCGGGCGGCCAGGATGGCCTGCCGGTGTGATGCTGTGGGCTGTGCCAGGGGTGCCTCTGCAGTGCCCACCCACCCAGCCTCACTGAGGGACACTGCAGGAGGGTTGTGGGACAGGCCAGCGCTGCAAGCGCATTGCTACGCAGGCCGCAGGAGGGGCGCCGCTGCAGGGGGGTCCGGCAGGCAGCGGTGCGGCCAGGAATGCCCTGCCGGTGTGATGCTGTGGGCTGTGCCAGGGGTGCCTCTGCAGTGCCCCACCCACCCAGCCTCACTGAGGGACACTGCAGGAGGGTTGTGGGACAGGCAGCGCTGCAAGCGCATTGCTACGCAGGCCGCAGGAGGGGCGCCGCTGCAGGGGGTCCGGCAGGCAGCGGGCATGCCAGGGCGCCCTGCCGGTGTGATGCTGTGGCTGTGCCAGGGGTGCCTCTGCAGTGCCCCACCCACCCAGCCTCACTGAGGGACACTGCAGAGGGTTGTGGGACAGCAGCGCTGCAAGCGCATGCTACGCAGGCCGCAGGAGGGGCGCCGCTGCAGGGGGGTCCGGCAGGCAGCGGCATGACCAGGGCGCCTGCCGGTGTGATGCTGTGGGCTGTGCCAGGGTGCCTCTGCAGTGCCCCACCCACCCAGCCTCACTGAGGGACACTGGCAGGAGGGTTGTGGGACAGGCAGCGCTGCAAGCCGCATTGCTACGCAGGCCGCAGGAGGGGCGCCGCTGCAGGGGGTCCGGCAGGCAGCGGATGCCAGGCGCCTGCCGGTGTGATGCTGTGGGCTGTGCCAGGGTGCCTCTGCAGTGCCCCACCCACCCAGCCTCACTGAGGACACTGCAGGAGGGTTGTGGGACAGGCAGCGCTGCAAGCGCATTGCTACGCAGGCCGCAGGAGGGGCGCCGCTGCAGGGGGTCCGGCAGGCAGCGGTTGCCGGTGTGATGCTGTGGGCTGTGCCAGGGGTGCCTCTGCAGTGCCCCACCCACCCAGCCTCACTGAGGGACACTGCAGGAGGGTTGTGGGACAGGCAGCGCTGCAAGCGCATGCTACGCAGGCCGCAGGAGGGGCCGCTGCAGGGGGGTCCGGCAGGCAGCGGCATTGCTGTGTGCAACGGTGTGTGGGATGCTGCTACGCAGGCTGCTGCAATTGTGTGATGCTGTGGGCTGTGCCAGGGTGCCTCTGCAGTGCCCCACCCACCCAGCCTCACTGAGGGACACTGCAGAGGGTTGTGGACAGGCAGCGCTGCAAGCGCATTGCTACGCAGGCCCAGGGGGCGCCGCTGCAGGGGGTCCGGCAGGCAGCGGCCCAGGGGCGCCTGCCGGTGTGATGCTGTGGGCTGCCAGGGGTGCCTCTGCAGTGCCCCACCCCACCCCACTGAGGGACACTGCAGGAGGGTTGTGGGACAGGCAGCGCTGCAAGCGCATTGCTACGCAGGCCGCAGGAGGGGCGCCGCTGCAGGGGGTCCGGCAGGCAGCGGCATGACCAGGGCGCCTGCCGGTGTGATGCTGTGGGCTGTGCCAGGGGTGCCTCTGCAGTGCCCCACCCACCCAGCCTCACTGAGGGACACTGCAGGAGGGTTGTGGGACAGGCAGCGCTGCAAGCGCATTGCTACGCAGGCCGCCGGAGGGGGCGCCGCTGCAGGGGGCAGGCAGCGGTGCGGCCAGGAATGCCTGCCGGTGATGCTGTGGGCTGTGCCAGGGGTCTGCAGTGCCCCACCCACCCAGCCTCACTGAGGGACACTGCAGGAGGGTTTGGGACAGGCAGCGCTGCAAGCGCATTGCTACGCAGGCCCAGCAGGGGCGCCGCTGCAGGGGGTCCGGCAGGCAGCGGCGGCCAGGAATGCCCTGCCGGTGTGATGCTGTGGGCTGTGCCAGGGGTGCCTCTGCAGTGCCCCACCCACCCAGCCTCACTGAGGACACTGCAGGAGGGTTGTGGGACAGGCAGCGCTGCAAGCGCATTGCTACGCAGGCCGCAGGAGGGGCGCCGCTGCAGGGGGGTCCGGCAGGCAGCGGTGACCAGGGCCTGCCTGCCGGTGATGCTGTGGGCTGTGCCAGGGGTGCCTCTGCAGTGCCCCACCACCAGCCTCACTGAGGGACACTGCAGGAGGGTTGTGGGACAGGCAGCGCTGCAAGCGCATTGCTACGCAGGCCGCAGGAGGGGCGCCGCTGCAGGGGGTCCGGCAGGCAGCGGCATGACCAGGGCGCGCCTGCCGGTGGGATGCTGTGGGCTGTGCCAGGGGTGCCTCTGCAGTGCCCCACCCACCCAGCCTCACTGAGGGACACTGCAGGAGGGTTGTGGACAGGCAGCGCTGCAAGCGCATTGCTACGCAGGCCGCAGGAGGGGCGCCGCTGCAGGGGGTCCGGCAGGCAGCGCGGCCAGGAATGCCTGCCGGTGTGATGCTGTGGGCTGTGCCAGGGGTGCCTCTGCAGTGCCCCACCCACCCAGCCTCACTGAGGACACTGCAGGAGGGTTGTGGGACAGGCAGCGCTGCAAGCGCATTGCTACGCAGGCCGCAGGAGGGGCGCCGCTGCAGGGGGGTCCGGCAGGCAGCGGTGCGGCCAATGCCTGCCGTGTGATGCTGTGGGCTGTGCCAGGGGTGCCTCTGCAGTGCCCCACCCACCCAGCCTCACTGAGGACACTGCAGGAGGTTGTGGGACAGGCAGCGCTGCAAGCGCATTGCTACGCAGCCGCAGGAGGGGCGCCGCTGCAGGGGGTCCGGCAGGCAGCGGCATGACCAGGGCGCGCCTGCCGGTGGATGCTGTGGGCTGTGCCAGGGTGCCTCTGCAGTGCCCCACCCACCCAGCCTCACTGAGGGACACTGCAGGAGGGTTGTGGACAGGCAGCGCTGCAAGCGCATTGCTACGCAGGCCGCAGGAGGGGCGCCGCTGCAGGGGTCCGGCAGGCAGCGGCATGACCAGGGCGCGCCTGCCGGTGGATGCTGTGGGCTGTGCCAGGGGTGCCTCTGCAGTGCCCCACCCACCCAGCCTCACTGAGGGACACTTCAGGAGGGTTGTGGGACAGGCAGCGCTGCAAGCGCATTGCTACGCAGGCCGCAGGAGGGGCGCCGCTCAGGGGGGTCCGGCAGCAGCGGTGCGGCAGGAATGCCTGCCGGTGTATGCTGTGGCTGTGCCAGGGGTGCCTCTGCAGTGCCCCACCCACCCAGCCTCACTGAGGGACACTGCAGGAGGGTTGTGGGACAGGCAGCGCTGCCAAGCGCATTGCTACGCAGGCCGCAGGAGGGCGCCGCTGCAGGGGTCCGGCAGGCAGCGGCAGCCAGGATGCCTGCCGGTGTGATGCTGTGGGCTGTGCCAGGGTGCCTCTGCAGTGCCCCCACCCACCCAGCCTCACTGAGGGACACTGCAGAGGTTGGGACAGGCAGCGCTGCAAGCGCATTGCTACGCAGGCCGCAGGAGGGGCGCCGCTGCAGGGGGTCCGGCAGGCAGCGGTGCGGCCAGGAATGCCTGCCGGTGTGATGCTGTGGGCTGTGCCAGGGGTGCCTCTGCAGTGCCCCACCCACCCAGCCTCACTGAGGGACACTGCAGGAGGGTTGTGGGACAGGCAGCGCTGCAAGCGCATTGCTACGCAGGCCGCAGGAGGGGCGCCGCTGCAGGGGGGTCCGGCAGGCAGCGGTGCGGGCCAGGTGCCTGCCGGTGTGATGCTGTGGCTGTGCCAGGGGTGCCTCTGCAGTGCCCACCCACCCAGCCTCACTGAGGGACACTGCAGGAGGGTTGTGGGACAGCAGCGCTGCAAGCGCATTGCTACGCAGGCCGCAGGAGGGGCGCCGCTGCAGGGGGTCCGGCAGGCAGCGGTGGCCAGGAATGCCTGCCGGTGTGATGCTGTGGGCTGTGCCAGGGGTGCCTCTGCAGTGCCCCACCCACCCAGCCTCACTGAGGGACACTGCAGGAGGGTTGTGGGACAGGCAGCGCTGCAAGCGCATTGCTACGCAGGCCGCAGGAGGGGCGCCGCTGCAGGGGGTCCGGCAGGCAGCGGCATGACCAGGGGCGCCGCCGGTGTGATGCTGTGGGCTGTGCCAGGGGTGCCTCTGCAGTGCCCCACCCACCCAGCCTCACTGAGGGACACTGCAGGAGGGTTTGTGGACAGGCAGCGCTGCAAGCGCATTGCTACGCAGGCCGCAGAGGGGCGCCGCTGCAGGGGGGTCCGGCAGGCAGCGGCATGACCAGGGCGCGCCTGCCGGTGTGATGCTGTGGGCTGTGCCAGGGTGCCTCTGCAGTGCCCCACCCACCCAGCCTCACTGAGGGACACTGCAGGAGGGTTGTGGGACAGGCAGCGCTGCAAGCGCATTGCTACGCAGCGCAGGAGGGGCGCCGCTGCAGGGGTCCGGCAGGCAGCGGCATGACCAGGGCGCGCCTGCCGGTGGATGCTGTGGCTGTGCCAGGGGTGCCTCTGCAGTGCCCCACCCCACCCAGCCTCACTGAGGACACTGCAGGAGGGTTGTGGACAGCAGCGCTGCAAGCGCATTGCTACGCAGGCCGCAGGAGGGGCGCCGCTGGCAGGGGGGTCCGGCAGGCAGCGGTGCGGCCAGGAATGCCTGCCGGTGTGATGCTGTGGGCTGTGCCAGGGGTGCCTCTGCAGTGCCCCACCCACCCAGCCTCACTGAGGGACACTGCAGGAGGGTTGTGGGACAGGCAGCGCTGCAAGCGCATTGCTACGCAGGCCGCAGGAGGGGCGCCGCTGAGGGGGGTCGGCAGGCAGCGGTGCGGCCAGGAATGCCTGCCGGTGGATGCTGTGGGCTGTGCCAGGGGTGCCTCTGCAGTGCCCCACCCACCCAGACCTCACTGAGGGACACTGCAGGAGGGTTGTGGGACAGGCAGCGCTGCAAGCGCATTGCTACGCAGGCCGCAGGAGGGGCGCCGCTGCAGGGGGTCCGGCAGGCAGCGGCATGACCAGGGCGCGCCCTGCCGGTGTGATGCTGTGGGCTGTGCCAGGGGTGCCTCTGCAGTGCCCCACCCACCCAGCCTCACTGAGGGACACTGCAGGAGGGTTGTGGGACAGGCAGCGCTGCAAGCGCATTGCTACGCAGGCCGCAGGAGGGGCGCCGCTGCAGGGGGTCCGGCAGGCAGCGGCATGACCAGGCGCGCCTGCCGGTGTGATGCTGTGGCTGTGCCAGGGGTGCCTCTGCAGTGCCCCACCCACCCAGCCTCACTGAGGGACACTGCAGGAGGGTTGTGGGACAGGCAGCGCTGCAAGCGCATTGCTACGCAGGCCGCAGGAGGGGGCCGCTGCAGGGGTCCGGCAGGCAGCGGTGCGGCCAGGAATGCCTGCCGGTGTGGGCTGTGGGCTGTGCCAGGGGTGCCTCTGCAGTGCCCCACCCACCCAGCCTCACTGAGGGACACTGCAGGAGGGTTGTGGGACAGGCAGCGCTGCAAGCATTGCTACGCAGGCCGCAGGAGGGCGCCGCTGCAGGGGGTCCGGCAGGCAGCGGCATGACCAGGGCGCGCCTGCCGGTGTGATGCTGTGGGCTGTGCCAGGGGTGCCTCTGCAGTGCCCCACCCACCCAGCCTCACTGAGGGACACTGCAGGAGGGTTGTGGGACAGGCAGCGCTGCAAGCGCATTGCTACGCAGGCCGCAGGAGGGGCGCCGCTGCAGGGGGTCCGGCAGGCAGCGGCATGCCAGGCGCGCCTGCCGGTGTGATGCTGTGGGCTGTGCCAGGGGTGCCTCTGCAGTGCCCACCCACCCAGCCTCACTGAGGGACACTGCAGGAGGGTTGTGGGACAGGCAGCGCTGCAAGCGCATTGCTACGCAGGCCGCAGGAGGGGCGCCGCTGCAGGGGGGTCCGGCAGGCAGCGGTGCGGCCAGGAAAGTGTGATGCTGGGGCTGTGTGCCTCTGCAGTGCCCACCCACCCAGCCTCACTGAGGGACACTGCAGGAGGGTTGTGGGACAGGCAGCGCTGCAAGCGCATTGCTACGCAGGCCGCAGGAGGGGCGCCGCTGCAGGGGGTCCGGCAGGCAGCGGCATGACCAGGGCGCGCCTGCCGGTGTGATGCTGTGGGCTGTGCCAGGGGTGCCTCTGCAGTGCCCCACCCACCCAGCCTCACTGAGGGACACTGCAGGAGGGTTGTGGGACAGGCAGCGCTGCAAGCGCATTGCTACGCAGGCCGCAGGAGGGCGCCGCTGCAGGGGGGTCGGCAGGCAGCGGTGCGGCCAGGAATGCCTGCCGGTGTGATGCTGTGGGCTGTGCCAGGGGTGCCTCTGCAGTGCCCCACCCACCCAGCCTCACTGAGGGACACTGCAGGAGGGTTGTGGGACAGGCAGCGCTGCAAGCGCATTGCTACGCAGGCCGCAGGAGGGGCGCCGCTGCAGGGGGGTCCGGCAGGCGGCGGCATGCCAGGCCTGCGGTGTGATGCTGTGGGCTGTGCCAGGGGTGCCTCTGCAGTGCCCACCCCACCCAGCCTCACTGAGGGACACTGCAGGAGGGTTGTGGGACAGGCAGCGCTGCAAGCGCATTGCTACGCAGGCCGCAGGAGGGGCGCCGCTGCAGGGGGTCCGGCAGGCAGCGGCATGACCAGGGCGCCTGCCGGTGTGATGCTGTGGGCTGTGCCAGGGGTGCTCTGCAGTGCCCACCCACCCAGCCTCACTGAGGGACACTGCAGGAGGGTTGTGGGACAGGCAGCGCTGCAAGCGCATTGCTACGCAGGCCGCAGGAGGGGCGCCGCTGCAGGGGGTCCGGCAGGCAGCGGTGACCAGGGGCCTGCCGGTGTGATGCTGTGGGCTGTGCCAGGGGTGCCTCTGCAGTGCCCCACCCACCCAGCCTCACTGAGGGACACTGCAGGAGGGTTGTGGGACAGGCAGCGCTGCAAGCGCATTGCTACGCAGGCCGCAGGAGGGCGCCGCTGCAGGGGGTCCGGGCAGCCATGAAGGAGCTGTGGGCTGTGCCAGGGTGCCTCTGCAGTGCCCACCCACCCAGCCTCACTGAGGGACACTGCAGGAGGGTTGTGGACAGGCAGCGCTGCAAGCGCATTGCTACGCAGGCCGCAGGAGGGGCGCCGCTGCAGGGGGTCCGGCAGGCAGCGGTGCCAGGGGCCTGCCGGTGTGATGCTGTGGGCTGTGCCAGGGTGCCTCTGCAGTGCCCCACCCACCCAGCCTCACTGAGGGACACTGCAGGAGGGTTGTGGGACAGGCAGCGCTGCAAGCGCATTGCTACGCAGGCCGCAGGAGGGGCGCCGCTGCAGGGGGTCCGGCAGGCAGCGGTGCGGCCAGGAATGCCTGCCGGTGTGATGCTGTGGGCTGTGCCAGGGGTGCCTCTGCAGTGCCCCACCCACCCAGCCTCACTGAGGGACACTGCAGGAGGGTTGTGGGACAGGCAGCGCTGCAAGCGCATTGCTACGCAGGCCGCAGGAGGGGCGCCGCTGCAGGGGGGTCCGGCAGGCAGCGGCGGCAGGAATGCCTGCCGGTGTGATGCTGTGGGCTGTGCCAGGGGTGCCTCTGCAGTGCCCCACCCACCCAGCCTCACTGAGGGACACTGCAGGAGGTTGTGGGACAGCAGCGCTGCAAGCGCATTGCTACGCAGGCCGCAGGAGGGGCGCCGCTGCAGGGGGGTCCGGCAGGCAGCGGTGCGGACCAGGATGCCTGCCGGTGTGATGCTGTGGGCTGTGCCAGGGGTGCCTCTGCAGTGCCCCACCCACCCAGCCTCACTGAGGGACACTGCAGGAGGGTTGTGGGACAGGCAGCGCTGCAAGCGCATTGCTACGCAGGCCGCAGGAGGGGCGCCGCTGCAGGGGGGTCCGGCAGGCAGCGGTGCGGCCAGGAAGCCTGCCGGTGTGATGCTGTGGGCTGTGCCAGGGGTGCCTCTGCAGTGCCCCACCCACCCAGCCTCACTGAGGGACACTGCAGGAGGGTTGTGGGACAGGCAGCGCTGCAAGCGCATTGCTACGCAGGCCGCAGGAGGGGCGCCGCTGCAGGGGGGTCCGGCAGGCAGCGGCAGACCAGGGCCGCCTGCCGGTGTGATGCTGTGGGCTGTGCCAGGGGTGCCTCTGCAGTGCCCCACCCACCCAGCCTCACTGAGGGACACTGCAGGAGGGTTGTGGGACAGGCAGCGCTGCAAGCGCATTGCTACGCAGGCCGCAGGAGGGGCGCCGCTGCAGGGGGTCCGGCAGGCAGCGGCATGACCAGGGGCGCCTGCCGGTGTGATGCTGTGGGCTGTGCCAGGGGTGCCTCTGCAGTGCCCCACCCACCCAGCCTCACTGAGGGACACTGCAGGAGGGTTGTGGGACAGGCAGCGCTGCAAGCGCATTGCTACGCAGGCCGCAGGAGGGGCGGCCGCTGCAGGGGGGGTCCGGCAGGCAGCGGCATGACCAGGGAGGCCTGCGGTGTGATGCTGTGGGCTGTGCCAGGGGTGCCTCTGCAGTGCCCCACCCACCCAGCCTCACTGAGGGACACTGCAGGAGGTTGTGGGACAGCAGCGCTGCAAGCGCATTGCTACGCAGGCCGCAGGAGGGGCGCCGCTGCAGGGGGTCCGGCAGGCAGCGGCATGACCAGGGCGCGCCTGCCGGTGTGATGCTGTGGGCTGTGCCAGGGGTGCCTCTGCAGTGCCCCACCCACCCAGCCTCACTGAGGGACACTGCAGGAGGGTTGTGGGACAGCAGCGCTGCAAGCGCATTGCTACGCAGGCCGCAGGAGGGGCGCCGCTGCAGGGGGGTCCGGCAGGCAGCGGTGCGGCCAGGAATGCCTGCCGGGTGATGCTGTGGGCTGTGCCAGGGGTGCCTCTGCAGTGCCCCACCCACCCAGCCTCACTGAGGGACACTGCAGGAGGGTTGTGGGACAGGCAGCGCTGCAAGCGCATTGCTACGCAGGCCGCAGGAGGGGCGCCGCTGCAGGGGGTCCGCAGGCAGCGGCTGACCAGGGCGCCTGCCGGTGTGATGCTGTGGGCTGTGCCAGGGGTGCCTCTGCAGTGCCCCACCCACCCAGCCTCACTGAGGGACACTGCAGGAGGTTGTGGACAGGCAGCGCTGCAAGCGCATTGCTACGCAGGCCGCAGGAGGGGCGCCGCTGCAGGGGGTCCGGCAGGCAGGTGCAGACCAGGGGGCCTGCCGTGTGATGCTGTGGCTGTGCCAGGGGTGCCTCTGCAGTGCCCCACCCACCCAGCCTCACTGAGGGACACTGCAGGAGGGTTGTGGGACAGGCAGCGCTGCAAGCGCATTGCTACGCAGGCCGCAGGAGGGGCGCCGCTGCAGGGGGTCCGGCAGGCAGCGGCATGACCAGGGCGCGCCTGCGGTGTGATGCTGTGGGCTGTGCCAGGGGTGCCTCTGCATGCCCCACCCACCCAGCCTCACTGAGGGACACTGCAGGAGGGTTGTGGGACAGGCAGCGCTGCAAGCGCATTGCTACGCAGGCCGCAGGAGGGCGCCGCTGCAGGGGGTCCGGCAGGCAGCGGTGCGGCCAGGAATGCCTGCCGGTGTGATGCTGTGGGCTGTGCAGGGGTGCCTCTGCAGTGCCCCACCCACCCAGCCTCACTGAGGACACTGCAGGAGGGTTGTGGGACAGCAGCGCTGCAAGCGCATTGCTACGCAGGCCGCAGGAGGGGCGCCGCTGCAGGGGTCCGGCAGGCAGCGGCATGACCAGGGCGCGCCTGCCGGTGTGATGCTGTGGGCTGTGCAGGGTGCCTCTGCAGTGCCCCACCCACCCAGCCTCACTGAGGGACACTGCAGGAGGGTTGTGGGACAGCAGCGCTGCAAGCGCATTGCTACGCAGGCCGCAGGAGGGCGCGCTGCAGGGGGGTCCGGCAGGCAGCGGTGCGGCCAGGATGCCTGCCGGTGTGATGCTGTGGGCTGTGCCAGGGGTGCCTCTGCAGTGCCCCACCCACCCAGCCTCACTGGGACACTGCAGGAGGGTTGTGGGACAGGCAGCGCTGCAAGCGCATTGCTACGCAGGCCGCAGGAGGGGCGCCGCTGCAGGGGGGTCCGGCAGGCAGCGGTGCGGCCAGGGCCTGCCGGTGTGATGCTGTGGGCTGTGCCAGGGGTGCCTCTGCAGTGCCCCACCCACCCAGCCTCACTGAGCGCATTGCTACGCAGGCCGCAGGAGGGCGCCGCTGCAGGGGGTCCGGCAGGCAGCGGTGCGGCCAGGAATGCCTGCCGGTGTGATGCTGTGGGCTGTGCCAGGGGTGCCTCTGCAGTGCCCACCCCACCCAGCCTCACTGAGGGACACTGCAGGAGGGTTGTGGGACAGGCAGCGCTGCAAGCGCATGCTACGCAGGCCGCAGGAGGGCGCCGCTGCAGGGGGTCCGGCAGGCAGCGGCATGACCAGGGCGCCTGCCGGTGTGATGCTGTGGGCTGTGCCAGGGGTGCCTCTGCAGTGCCCCACCACCCAGCCTCACTGAGGGACACTGCAGGAGGGTTGTGGGACAGGCAGCGCTGCAAGCGCATTGCTACGCAGGCCGCAGGAGGGGCGCCGCTGCAGGGGGGTCCGGCAGGCAGCGGCATGCCAGGCGCCTGCCGGTGTGATGCTGTGGGCTGTGCCAGGGGTGCCTCTGCAGTGCCCCACCCACCCAGCCTCACTGAGGGACACTGCAGGAGGGTTGTGGACAGGCAGCGCTGCAAGCGCATTGCTACGCAGGCCGCAGGAGGGGCGCCGCTGCAGGGGGGTCCGGCAGGCAGCGGCATGACCAGGGCGCGCCTGCCGGTGTGATGCTGTGGGCTGTGCCAGGGGTGCCTCTGCAGTGCCCCACCCACCCAGCCTCACTGAGGACACTGCAGGAGGTTGTGGACAGGCAGCGCTGCAAGCGCATTGCTACGCAGGCCGCAGGAGGGGCGCCGCTGCAGGGGGTCCGGCAGGCAGCGGCTGACCAGCGAGGCCTGCCGGTGGTGATGCTGTGGGCTGTGCCAGGGGTGCCTCTGCAGTGCCCCACCCACCCAGCCTCACTGAGGGACACTGCAGGAGGGTTGTGGGACAGGCAGCGCTGCAAGCGCATTGCTACGCAGGCCGCAGGAGGGGCGCCGCTGCAGGGGGGTCCGGCAGGCAGCGGTGCGGCCAGGAATGCCTGCCGGTGTGATGCTGTGGGCTGTGCCAGGGGTGCCTCTGCAGTGCCCCACCCACCCAGCCTCACTGAGGGACACTGCAGGAGGGTTGTGGACAGGCAGCGCTGCAAGCGCATTGCTACGCAGGCCGCAGGAGGGGCGCCGCTGCAGGGGGGTCGGCAGGCAGCGGCATGACCAGGGCGCGCCTGCCGGTGATGCTGTGGGCTGTGCCAGGGGTGCCTCTGCAGTGCCCCACCCACCCAGCCTCACTGAGGGACACTGCAGGAGGGTTGTGGGACAGGCAGCGCTGCAAGCGCATTGCTACGCAGGCCGCAGGAGGGGCGCCGCTGCAGGGGGGTCCGGCAGGCAGCGGTGCGGCAGGAATGCCTGCCGGTGTGATGCTGTGGGCTGTGCCAGGGGTGCCTCTGCAGTGCCCCACCCACCCAGCCTCACTGAGGGACACTGCAGGAGGGTTGTGGGACAGGCAGCGCTGCAAGCGCATTGCTACGCAGGCCGCAGGAGGGGCGCCGCTGCAGGGGGGTCCGGCAGGCAGCGGCATGACCAGGCGCGCCTGCCGGTGTGATGCTGTGGGCTGTGCCAGGGGTGCCTCTGCAGTGCCCCACCCACCCAGCCTCACTGAGGGACACTGCGGAGGGTTGTGGGACAGGCAGCGCTGCAAGCGCATTGCTACGCAGGCCGCAGGAGGGGCGCCGCTGCAGGGGGTCCGGCAGGCAGCGGCATGACCAGGGCGCGCCTGCCGGTGGGATGCTGTGGGCTGTGCCAGGGGTGCCTCTGCAGTGCCCCACCCACCCAGCCTCACTGAGGGACACTGCAGGAGGGTTGTGGGACAGGCAGCGCTGCAAGCGCATTGCTACGCAGGCCGCAGGAGGGGCGCCGCTGCAGGGGGTCGGCAGGCAGCGCATGACCAGGGCGGCCTGCGGTGGGATGCTGTGGGCTGTGCCAGGGGTGCCTCTGCAGTGCCCCACCCACCCAGCCTCACTGAGGGACACTGCAGGAGGGTTGTGGGACAGGCAGCGCTGCAAGCGCATGCTACGCAGGCGCAGGAGGGGCGCCGCTGCAGGGGGTCCGGCAGGCAGCGGCATGCCGGCAGACTGCGCGGTGTGATGCTGTGGGCTGTGCCAGGGGTGCCTCTGCAGTGCCCCACCCACCCAGCCTCACTGAGGGACACTGCAGGAGGGTTGTGGGACAGGCAGCGCTGCAAGCGCATTGCTACGCAGGCCGCAGGAGGGCGCCGCTGCAGGGGGTCCGGCAGGCAGCGGTGCGGCCAGGAATGCCTGCCGGTGTGATGCTGTGGGCTGTGCCAGGGGTGCCTCTGCAGTGCCCCACCCACCCAGACTCACTGAGGGACACTGCAGGAGGGTTGTGGGACAGGCAGCGCTGCAAGCGCATTGCTACGCAGGCCGGAGGGGCGCCGCTGCAGGGGGGTCCGGCAGGCAGCGGTGCGGCCAGGAATGCCTGCCGGTGTGATGCTGTGGGCTGTGCCAGGGGTGCCTCTGCAGTGCCCCACCCACCCAGCCTCACTGAGGGACACTGCAGGAGGGTTGTGGGACAGGCAGCGCTGCAAAGCGCATTGCTACGCAGGCCGCAGGAGGGCGCCGCTGCAGGGGGGTCCGGCAGGCAGCGGCATGACCAGGGCGCGCCTGCCGGTGTGATGCTGTGGGCTGTCCAGGGGTGCCTCTGCAGTGCCCCACCCACCCAGCCTCACTGAGGGACACTGCAGGGAGGGTTGTGGGACAGGCAGCGCTGCAAGCGCATTGCTACGCAGGCGCAGGAGGGGCGCCGTGCAGGGGGGTCCGGCAGGCAGCGGCATGACCAGGGCGCGCCTGCCGGTGGGATGCTGTGGGCTGTGCCAGGGTGCCTCTGCAGTGCCCCACCCACCCAGCCTCACTGAGGGACACTGCAGGAGGGTTGTGGGACAGGCAGCGCTGCAAGCGCATTGCTACGCAGGCCGCAGGAGGGGCGCCGCTGCAGGGGGTCCGGCAGGCAGCGGTGCGGCCAGGAATGCCTGCCGGTGTGATGCTGTGGGCTGTGCCAGGGGTGCCTCTGCAGTGCCCCACCCACCCAGCCTCACTGAGGGACACTTCAGGAGGGTTGTGGGACAGGCAGCGCTGCAAGCGCATTGCTACGCAGGCCGCAGGAGGGGCGCCGCTGCAGGGGGGTCCGGCAGGCAGCGGTGCGGCCAGGAATGCCTGCCGGTGTGATGCTGTGGGCTGTGCCAGGGGTGCCACTGCAGTGCCCCACCCACCCAGCCTCACTGAGGGACACTGCAGGAGGGTTGTGGGACAGGCAGCGCTGCAAGCGCATTGCTACGCAGGCCGCAGGAGGGGCGCCGCTGCAGGGGGTCCGGCAGGCAGCGGCATGACCAGGGCGCGCCTGCCGGTGGGATGCTGTGGGCTGTGCCAGGGGTGCCTCTGCAGTGCCCCACCCACCCAGCCTCACTGAGGGACACTGCAGGAGGGTTGTGGGACAGGCAGCGCTGCAAGCGCATTGCTACGCAGGCCGCAGGAGGGGCGCCGCTGCAGGGGGTCCGGCAGGCAGCGGCATGACCAGGGCGCGCCTGCCGGTGTGATGCTGTGGGCTGTGCCAGGGGTGCCTCTGCAGTGCCCCACCCACCCAGCCTCACTGAGGGACACTTCAGGAGGGTTGTGGGACAGGCAGCGCTGCAAGCGCATTGCTACGCAGGCCGCAGGAGGGGCGCCGCTGCAGGGGGGTCCGGCAGGCAGCGGTGCGCAGGAATGCCTGCCGGTGTGATGCTGTGGGCTGTGCCAGGGGTGCCTCTGCAGTGCCCCACCCACCCAGCCTCACTGAGGGACACTGCAGGAGGGTTGTGGGACAGGCAGCGCTGCAAGCGCATTGCTACGCAGGCCGCAGGAGGGGCGCCGCTGCAGGGGGTCCGGCAGGCAGCGGCATGACCAGGGCGCGCCTGCCGGTGGATGCTGTGGGCTGTGCCAGGGGTGCCTCTGCAGTGCCCCACCCACCCAGCCTCACTGAGGGACACTGCAGGAGGGTTGTGGGACAGGCAGCGCTGCAAGCGCATTGCTACGCAGGCCGCAGGAGGGGCGCCGCTGCAGGGGGGTCCGGCAGGCAGCGGTGCGGCCAGGAATGCCTGCCGGTGTGATGCTGTGGGCTGTGCCAGGGGTGCCTCTGCAGTGCCCCACCCACCCAGCCTCACTGAGGGACACTGCAGGAGGGTTGTGGGACAGGCAGCGCTGCAAGCGCATTGCTACGCAGGCCGCAGGAGGGGCGCCGCTGCAGGGGGGTCCGGCAGGCAGCGGTCGGCCAGGATGCCTGCCGGTGTGATGCTGTGGGCTGTGCCAGGGGTGCCTCTGCAGTGCCCCACCCACCCAGCCTCACTGAGGGACACTGCAGGAGGGTTGTGGGACAGGCAGCGCTGCAAGCGCATTGCTACGCAGGCCGCAGGAGGGGCGCCGCTGCAGGGGGGTCCGGCAGGCAGCGGTGCGGCCAGGAATGCCTGCCGGTGTGATGCTGTGGGCTGTGCCAGGGGTGGCCTCTGCAGTGCCCCACCCACCCAGCCTCACTGAGGGACACTGCAGGAGGGTTGTGGGACAGGCAGCGCTGCAAGCGCATTGCTACGCAGGCCGCAGGAGGGGCGCCGCTGCAGGGGGGTCCGGCAGGCAGCGGCTGCCAGGGGGCGCCTGCCGGTGTGATGCTGTGGGCTGTGCCAGGGGTGCCTCTGCAGTGCCCACCCACCCAGCCTCACTGAGGGACACTGCAGGAGGGTTGTGGGACAGGCAGCGCTGCAAGCGCATTGCTACGCAGGCCGCAGGAGGGGCGCCGCTGCAGGGGGGTCCGGCAGGCAGCGGCATGACCAGGGGGCGCCTGCCGGTGTGATGCTGTGGGCTGTGCCAGGGGTGCCTCTGCAGTGCCCCACCCACCCAGCCTCACTGAGGGACACTGCAGGAGGGTTGTGGGACAGGCAGCGCTGCAAGCGCATTGCTACGCAGGCCGCAGGAGGGGCGCCGCTGCAGGGGGTCCGGCAGGCAGCGGCATGACCAGGGCGCGCCTGCCGGTGGGATGCTGTGGGCTGTGCCAGGGGTGCCTCTGCAGTGCCCCACCCACCCAGCCTCACTGAGGGACACTGCAGGAGGGTTGTGGGACAGGCAGCGCTGCAAGCGCATTGCTACGCAGGCCGCAGGAGGGGCGCCGCTGCAGGGGGGTCCGGCAGGCAGCGGTGCGGCCAGGAATGCCTGCCGGTGTGATGCTGTGGGCTGTGCCAGGGGTGCCTCTGCAGTGCCCCACCCACCCAGCCTCACTGAGGGACACTGCAGGAGGGTTGTGGGACAGGCAGCGCTGCAAGCGCATTGCTACGCAGGCCGCAGGAGGGGCGCCGCTGCAGGGGGGTCCGGCAGGCAGCGGTGCGGCCAGGAATGCCTGCCGGTGTGATGCTGTGGGCTGTGCCAGGGGTGCCACTGCAGTGCCCCACCCACCCAGCCTCACTGAGGGACACTGCAGGAGGGTTGTGGGACAGGCAGCGCTGCAAGCGCATTGCTACGCAGGCCGCAGGAGGGGCGCCGCTGCAGGGGGGTCCGGCAGGCAGCGGCATGACCAGGGCGCGCCTGCCGGTGGATGCTGTGGGCTGTGCCAGGGGTGCCTCTGCAGTGCCCCACCCACCCAGCCTCACTGAGGGACACTGCAGGAGGGTTGTGGGACAGGCAGCGCTGCAAGCGCATTGCTACGCAGGCCGCAGGAGGGGCGCCGCTGCAGGGGGTCCGGCAGGCAGCGGCATGACCAGGGCGCGCCTGCCGGTGTGATGCTGTGGGCTGTGCCAGGGGTGCCTCTGCAGTGCCCCACCCACCCAGCCTCACTGAGGGACACTTCAGGAGGGTTGTGGGACAGGCAGCGCTGCAAGCGCATTGCTACGCAGGCCGCAGGAGGGGCGCCGCTGCAGGGGGGTCCGGCAGGCAGCGGTGCGGCCAGGAATGCCTGCCGGTGTGATGCTGTGGGCTGTGCCAGGGGTGCCTCTGCAGTGCCCCACCCACCCAGCCTCACTGAGGGACACTGCAGGAGGGTTGTGGGACAGGCAGCGCTGCAAGCGCATTGCTACGCAGGCCGCAGGAGGGGCGCCGCTGCAGGGGGTCCGGCAGGCAGCGGCATGACCAGGGCGCGCCTGCCGGTGTGATGCTGTGGGCTGTGCCAGGGGTGCCTCTGCAGTGCCCCACCCACCCAGCCTCACTGAGGGACACTGCAGGAGGGTTGTGGGACAGGCAGCGCTGCAAGCGCATTGCTACGCAGGCCGCAGGAGGGGCGCCGCTGCAGGGGGGTCCGGCAGGCAGCGGTGCGGCCAGGAATGCCTGCCGGTGTGATGCTGTGGGCTGTGCCAGGGGTGCCTCTGCAGTGCCCCACCCACCCAGCCTCACTGAGGGACACTGCAGGAGGGTTGTGGGACAGGCAGCGCTGCAAGCGCATTGCTACGCAGGCCGCAGGAGGGGCGCCGCTGCAGGGGGGTCCGGCAGGCAGCGGGCAGCCAGGGCGCCTGCCGGTGTGATGCTGTGGGCTGTGCCAGGGGTGCCTCTGCAGTGCCCCACCCACCCAGCCTCACTGAGGGACACTGCAGGAGGGTTGTGGGACAGGCAGCGCTGCAAGCGCATTGCTACGCAGGCCGCAGGAGGGGCGCCGCTGCAGGGGGGTCCGGCAGGCAGCGGCATGACCAGGGCGCGCCTGCCGGTGGGATGCTGTGGGCTGTGCCAGGGGTGCCTCTGCAGTGCCCCACCCACCCAGCCTCACTGAGGGACACTGCAGGAGGGTTGTGGGACAGGCAGCGCTGCAAGCGCATTGCTACGCAGGCCGCAGGAGGGGCGCCGCTGCAGGGGGTCCGGCAGGCAGCGGCATGACCAGGGCGCGCCTGCCGGTGGGATGCTGTGGGCTGTGCCAGGGGTGCCTCTGCAGTGCCCCACCCACCCAGCCTCACTGAGGGACACTGCAGGAGGGTTGTGGGACAGGCAGCGCTGCAAGCGCATTGCTACGCAGGCCGCAGGAGGGGCGCCGCTGCAGGGGGTCCGGCAGGCAGCGGCATGACCAGGGGCGCCTGCCGGTGTGATGCTGTGGGCTGTGCCAGGGGTGCCTCTGCAGTGCCCCACCCACCCAGCCTCACTGAGGGACACTGCAGGAGGGTTGTGGGACAGGCAGCGCTGCAAGCGCATTGCTACGCAGGCCGCAGGAGGGGCGCCGCTGCAGGGGGGTCCGGCAGGCAGCGGGCTGCCAGGGCGCGCCTGCCGGTGTGATGCTGTGGGCTGTGCCAGGGGTGCCTCTGCAGTGCCCCACCCACCCAGCCTCACTGAGGGACACTGCAGGAGGGTTGTGGGACAGGCAGCGCTGCAAGCGCATTGCTACGCAGGCCGCAGGAGGGGCGCCGCTGCAGGGGGGTCCGGCAGGCAGCGGTGCGGCCAGGAATGCCTGCCGGTGTGATGCTGTGGGCTGTGCCAGGGGTGCCTCTGCAGTGCCCCACCCACCCAGCCTCACTGAGGGACACTGCAGGAGGGTTGTGGGACAGGCAGCGCTGCAAGCGCATTGCTACGCAGGCCGCAGGAGGGGCGCCGCTGCAGGGGGTCCGGCAGGCAGCGGCATGACCAGGGGCGCCTGCCGGTGTGATGCTGTGGGCTGTGCCAGGGGTGCCTCTGCAGTGCCCCACCCACCCAGCCTCACTGAGGGACACTGCAGGAGGGTTGTGGGACAGGCAGCGCTGCAAGCGCATTGCTACGCAGGCCGCAGGAGGGGCGCCGCTGCAGGGGGGTCCGGCAGGCAGCGGCATGACCAGGGCGCGCCTGCCGGTGTGATGCTGTGGGCTGTGCCAGGGGTGCCTCTGCAGTGCCCCACCCACCCAGCCTCACTGAGGGACACTGCAGGAGGGTTGTGGGACAGGCAGCGCTGCAAGCGCATTGCTACGCAGGCCGCAGGAGGGGCGCCGCTGCAGGGGGTCCGGCAGGCAGCGGCATGACCAGGGCGCGCCTGCCGGTGTGATGCTGTGGGCTGTGCCAGGGTGCCTCTGCAGTGCCCCACCCACCCAGCCTCACTGAGGGACACTTCAGGAGGGTTGTGGGACAGGCAGCGCTGCAAGCGCATTGCTACGCAGGCCGCAGGAGGGGCGCCGCTGCAGGGGGGTCCGGCAGGCAGCGGTGCGGCCAGGAATGCCTGCCGGTGTGATGCTGTGGGCTGTGCCAGGGGTGCCTCTGCAGTGCCCCACCCACCCAGCCTCACTGAGGGACACTGCAGGAGGGTTGTGGGACAGGCAGCGCTGCAAGCGCATTGCTACGCAGGCCGCAGGAGGGGCGCCGCTGCAGGGGGGTCCGGCAGGCAGCGGTGCGCCAGGGCGGCCTGCCGGTGGGATGCTGTGGGCTGTGCCAGGGGTGCCTCTGCAGTGCCCCACCCACCCAGCCTCACTGAGGGACACTGCAGGAGGTTGTGGGACAGGCAGCGCTGCAAGCGCATTGCTACGCAGGCCGCAGGAGGGGCGCCGCTGCAGGGGGGTCCGGCAGGCAGCGGCATGCCAGGGCGCGCCTGCCGGTGGGATGCTGTGGCTGTGCCAGGGGTGCCTCTGCAGTGCCCCACCACCCCAGCCTCACTGAGGGACACTGCAGGAGGGTTGTGGGACAGGCAGCGCTGCAAGCGCATTGCTACGCAGGCCGCAGGAGGGGCGCCGCTGCAGGGGGTCCGGCAGGCAGCGGCATGACCAGGGCGCGCCTGCCGGTGTGATGCTGTGGGCTGTGCCAGGGGTGCCTCTGCAGTGCCCCACCCACCCAGCCTCACTGAGGGACACTGCAGGAGGGTTGTGGACAGGCAGCGCTGCAAGCGCATTGCTACGCAGGCCGCAGGAGGGCGCCGCTGCAGGGGGGTCCGGCAGGCAGCGGTAGGGCTGCCGGTGTGATGCTGTGGGCTGTGCCAGGGGTGCCTCTGCAGTGCCCACCCACCCAGCCTCACTGAGGGACACTGCAGGAGGGTTGTGGGACAGGCAGCGCTGCAAGCGCATTGCTACGCAGGCCGCAGGAGGGGCGCCGCTGCAGGGGGTCCGGCAGGCAGCGGCATGACCAGGGCGCGCCTGCCGGTGTGATGCTGTGGGCTGTGCCAGGGGTGCCTCTGCAGTGCCCCACCCACCCAGCCTCACTGAGGGACACTGCAGGAGGGTTGTGGGACAGGCAGCGCTGCAAGCGCATTGCTACGCAGGCCGCAGGAGGGGCGCCGCTGCAGGGGGGTCCGGCAGGCAGCGGTGCGCCAGGGCCTGCCGGTGTGATGCTGTGGGCTGTGCCAGGGGTGCCTCTGCAGTGCCCCACCCACCCAGCCTCACTGAGGGACACTTCAGGAGGGTTTGTGGACAGGCAGCGCTGCAAGCGCATTGCTACGCAGGCCGCAGGAGGGGCGCCGCTGCAGGGGGGTCCGGCAGGCAGCGGTGCGGCCAGGAATGCCTGCCGGTGTGATGCTGTGGGCTGTGCCAGGGGTGCCTCTGCAGTGCCCCACCCACCCAGCCTCACTGAGGGACACTGCAGGAGGGTTGTGGGACAGGCAGCGCTGCAAGCGCATTGCTACGCAGGCCGCAGGAGGGGCGCCGCTGCAGGGGGGTCCGGCAGGCAGCGGTGCGGCCAGGATGCCAGGGTGCCTCTGCAGTGCCCCACCCACCCAGCCTCACTGAGGGACACTGCAGGAGGGTTGTGGGACAGGCAGCGCTGCAAGCGCATTGCTACGCAGGCCGCAGGAGGGGCGCCGCTGCAGGGGGTCCGGCAGGCAGCGGTGCAGGGGGCGCCTTGCCGGTGTGATGCTGTGGGCTGTGCCAGGGGTGCCTCTGCAGTGCCCCACCCACCCAGCCTCACTGAGGGACACTGCAGGAGGGTTGTGGGACAGGCAGCGCTGCAAGCGCATTGCTACGCAGGCCGCAGGAGGGGGCGCCGCTGCAGGGGGGTCCGGCAGGCAGCGGCATGACCAGGGCGCGCCTGCCGGTGTGATGCTGTGGGCTGTGCCAGGGGTGCCTCTGCAGTGCCCCACCCACCCAGCCTCACTGAGGGACACTGCAGGAGGGTTGTGGGACAGCAGCGCTGCAAGCGCATTGCTACGCAGGCCGCAGGAGGGGCGCCGCTGCAGGGGGTCCGGCAGGCAGCGGCATGACCAGGGCGCGCCTGCCGGTGTGATGCTGTGGCTGTGCCAGGGGTGCCTCTGCAGTGCCCCACCCACCCAGCCTCACTGAGGGACACTTCAGGAGGGTTGTGGGACAGGCAGCGCTGCAAGCGCATTGCTACGCAGGCCGCAGGAGGGGCGCCGCTGCAGGGGGGTCCGGCAGGCAGCGGTGCGGCCAGGAATCCTGCCGGTGTGATGCTGTGGGCTGTGCCAGGGGTGCCTCTGCAGTGCCCCACCCACCCAGCCTCACTGAGGGACACTGCAGGAGGGTTGTGGGACAGGCAGCGCTGCAAGCGCATTGCTACGCAGGCCGCAGGAGGGGCGCCGCTGCAGGGGGGTCCGGCAGGCAGCGGTGCGGCCAGGAATGCCTGCCGGTGTGATGCTGTGGGCTGTGCCAGGGGTGCCTCTGCAGTGCCCACCCACCCAGCCTCACTGAGGGACACTGCAGGAGGGTTGTGGGACAGGCAGCGCTGCAAGCGCATTGCTACGCAGGCCGCAGGAGGGGCGCCGCTGCAGGGGGGTCCGGCAGGCAGCGGGCATGACCAGGAGCGCCTGCCGGTGTGATGCTGTGGGCTGTGCCAGGGGTGCCTCTGCAGTGCCCCACCCACCCAGCCTCACTGAGGGACACTGCAGGAGGGTTGTGGGACAGGCAGCGCTGCAAGCGCATTGCTACGCAGGCCGCAGGAGGGCGCCGCTGCAGGGGGTCCGGCAGGCAGCGGCATGACCAGGGCGCGCCTGCCGGTGTGATGCTGTGGGCTGTGCCAGGGGTGCCTCTGCAGTGCCCCACCCACCCAGCCTCACTGAGGGACACTTCAGGAGGGTTGTGGGACAGGCAGCGCTGCAAGCGCATTGCTACGCAGGCCGCAGGAGGGGCGCCGCTGCAGGGGGGTCCGGCAGGCAGCGGTGCGGCCAGGAATGCCTGCCGGTGTGATGCTGTGGGCTGTGCCAGGGGTGCCTCTGCAGTGCCCCACCCACCCAGCCTCACTGAGGGACACTGCAGGAGGGTTGTGGGACAGGCAGCGCTGCAAGCGCATTGCTACGCAGGCCGCAGGAGGGGCGCCGCTGCAGGGGGTCCCGGCAGGCAGCGGCATGACCAGGGCGCGCCTGCCGGTGGATGCTGTGGGCTGTGCCAGGGGTGCCTCTGCAGTGCCCCACCCACCCAGCCTCACTGAGGGACACTGCAGGAGGGTTGTGGGACAGGCAGCGCTGCAAGCGCATTGCTACGCAGGCCGCAGGAGGGGCGCCGCTGCAGGGGGGTCCGGCAGGCAGCGGTGCGGCCAGGAATGCCTGCCGGTGTGATGCTGTGGGCTGTGCCAGGGGTGCCTCTGCAGTGCCCCACCCACCCAGCCTCACTGAGGGACACTGCAGGAGGGTTGTGGGACAGGCAGCGCTGCAAGCGCATTGCTACGCAGGCCGCAGGAGGGGCGCCGCTGCAGGGGGGTCCGGCAGGCAGCGGCATGACCAGGGGGCGCCTGCCGGTGGGATGCTGTGGGCTGTGCCAGGGGTGCCTCTGCAGTGCCCCACCCACCCAGCCTCACTGAGGGACACTGCAGGAGGGTTGTGGGACAGGCAGCGCTGCAAGCGCATTGCTACGCAGGCCGCAGGAGGGGCGCCGCTGCAGGGGGTCCGGCAGGCAGCGGCATGACCAGGGCGCGCCTGCCGGTGGGATGCTGTGGGCTGTGCCAGGGGTGCCTCTGCAGTGCCCCACCCACCCAGCCTCACTGAGGGACACTGCAGGAGGGTTGTGGGACAGGCAGCGCTGCAAGCGCATTGCTACGCAGGCCGCAGGAGGGGCGCCGCTGCAGGGGGTCCGGCAGGCAGCGGCATGACCAGGGCGCGCCTGCCGGTGGGATGCTGTGGGCTGTGCCAGGGTGCCTCTGCAGTGCCCCACCCACCCAGCCTCACTGAGGGACACTGCAGGAGGGTTGTGGGACAGGCAGCGCTGCAAGCGCATTGCTACGCAGGCCGCAGGAGGGGCGCCGCTGCAGGGGGGTCCGGCAGGCAGCGGCATGTCCAGGGGGCGCCTGCCGGTGTGATGCTGTGGGCTGTGCCAGGGGTGCCTCTGCAGTGCCCCACCCACCCAGCCTCACTGAGGGACACTGCAGGAGGGTTGTGGGACAGGCAGCGCTGCAAGCGCATTGCTACGCAGGCCGCAGGAGGGGCGCCGCTGCAGGGGGGTCCGGCAGGCAGCGGTGCGGCCAGGAATGCCTGCCGGTGTGATGCTGTGGGCTGTGCCAGGGGTGCCTCTGCAGTGCCCCACCCACCCAGACTCACTGAGGGACACTGCAGGAGGGTTGTGGGACAGGCAGCGCTGCAAGCGCATTGCTACGCAGGCCGCAGGAGGGGCGCCGCTGCAGGGGGGTCCGGCAGGCAGCGGTGCGGCCAGGAATGCCTGCCGGTGTGATGCTGTGGGCTGTGCCAGGGGTGCCTCTGCAGTGCCCCACCCACCCAGCCTCACTGAGGGACAATGCAGGAGGGTTGTGGGACAGGCAGCGCTGCAAGCGCATTGCTACGCAGGCCGCAGGAGGGGCGCCGCTGCAGGGGGGTCCGGCAGGCAGCGGCATGACCAGGGCGCGCCTGCCGGTGTGATGCTGTGGGCTGTGCCAGGGGTGCCTCTGCAGTGCCCCACCCACCCAGCCTCACTGAGGGACACTGCAGGAGGGTTGTGGGACAGGCAGCGCTGCAAGCGCATTGCTACGCAGGCCGCAGGAGGGGCGCCGCTGCAGGGGGTCCGGCAGGCAGCGGCATGACCAGGGCGCGCCTGCCGGTGGGATGCTGTGGGCTGTGCCAGGGGTGCCTCTGCAGTGCCCCACCCACCCAGCCTCACTGAGGGACACTGCAGGAGGGTTGTGGGACAGGCAGCGCTGCAAGCGCATTGCTACGCAGGCCGCAGGAGGGGCGCCGCTGCAGGGGGGTCCGGCAGGCAGCGGTGCGGCCAGGAATGCCTGCCGGTGTGATGCTGTGGGCTGTGCCAGGGGTGCCTCTGCAGTGCCCCACCCACCCAGCCTCACTGAGGGACACTTCAGGAGGGTTGTGGGACAGGCAGCGCTGCAAGCGCATTGCTACGCAGGCCGCAGGAGGGGCGCCGCTGCAGGGGGGTCCGGCAGGCAGCGGTGCGGCCAGGAATGCCTGCCGGTGTGATGCTGTGGGCTGTGCCAGGGGTGCCTCTGCAGTGCCCCACCCACCCAGACTCACTGAGGGACACTGCAGGAGGGTTGTGGGACAGGCAGCGCTGCAAGCGCATTGCTACGCAGGCCGCAGGAGGGGCGCCGCTGCAGGGGGGTCCGGCAGGCAGCGGTGCGGCCAGGAATGCCTGCCGGTGTGATGCTGTGGGCTGTGCCAGGGGTGCCTCTGCAGTGCCCCACCCACCCAGCCTCACTGAGGGACACTGCAGGAGGGTTGTGGGACAGGCAGCGCTGCAAGCGCATCGCTACGCAGGCCGCAGGAGGGGCGCCGCTGCAGGGGGGTCCGGCAGGCAGCGGTGCGGCCAGGAATGCCTGCCGGTGTGATGCTGTGGGCTGTGCCAGGGGTGCCTCTGCAGTGCCCCACCCACCCAGCCTCACTGAGGGACACTGCAGGAGGGTTGTGGGACAGGCAGCGCTGCAAGCGCATTGCTACGCAGGCCGCAGGAGGGGCGCCGCTGCAGGGGGGTCCGGCAGGCAGCGGCATGTCCAGGGGGCGCCTGCCGGTGTGATGCTGTGGGCTGTGCCAGGGGTGCCTCTGCAGTGCCCCACCCACCCAGCCTCACTGAGGGACACTGCAGGAGGGTTGTGGGACAGGCAGCGCTGCAAGCGCATCGCTACGCAGGCCGCAGGAGGGGCGCCGCTGCAGGGGGGTCCGGCAGGCAGCGGCATGACCAGGGGGCGCCTGCCGGTGTGATGCTGTGGGCTGTGCCAGGGGTGCCTCTGCAGTGCCCCACCCACCCAGCCTCACTGAGGGACACTGCAGGAGGGTTGTGGGACAGGCAGCGCTGCAAGCGCATTGCTACGCAGGCCGCAGGAGGGGCGCCGCTGCAGGGGGGTCCGGCAGGCAGCGGCATGTCCAGGGGGCGCCTGCCGGTGTGATGCTGTGGGCTGTGCCAGGGGTGCCTCTGCAGTGCCCCACCCACCCAGCCTCACCGAGGGACACTGCAGGAGGGTTGTGGGACAGGCAGCGCTGCAAGCGCATTGCTACGCAGGCCGCAGGAGGGGCGCCGCTGCAGCCGCAAACTAAAGTGGCAATGAGACTCCTGCCTTCCCACCCCACTCCCTTATGCAGGCAATCAACCAACGGCTGGCTGAACTGCCCAAATCATTACCCCTCTTCTTTCCTTTTTCCAGGCGGTGGGAACTCCCAGGAGCCCCGTCCATGCCAGCTCAGCTTTGTATTTTTCTCATGCGCCCTCCCCCGTTTTCCTCGCCCTCCCCCTCCCGCCTGGTGCACGCAGCGCAGCCACGGCTGCACCCGTGACCTCCCCTGCCAAGCCCCACCCCCTAACCCTGCAGGTGTGTCCCGCCAGCTTGCAGACGCCTCGCTTTGCTCGCATCGCCTGTTCGCACGCTTGCTTGCATGTTCGCTCGTTTGCCAGCACGCAGCAGCCCTGCCTGTCGCGCTGCGTGCACCGCTTTCCCCCCGGGTCTGGCCAGCCCTCCCCTCTTTCTCCCCTACTCCTCCACCGCCCTCCGGGCGCCTCGAACCGGTGTTATTTAACATCACCCACTTAAGGAATGCTCGGGGAGCCATGAGCTCGCAGCACGCCTACCATGCGGCTCTGCACATTTCAGGCAAATTCTCGCACTTCGTTCTCTCAAACCCCCAAACTCCATGCTCTCAAACTCCCAAACTAATCTGAGTTTAGTCATTCCTGTTCAGGCGCGTCTCAGCAGCAAGCATGCTGTATTGATGCATCCCACGGTGCTCCTGAGCTTGTCTGTATCATCTGCAGGTAGTCCGTCGGCGACAGGCGGGAGATATCCCGAGGATGACAAGGTATATCGCAACAACACCCCCGTATCCTTGCCGCCATCGTGCGATGGAGGAGCGCACATCCCAGCGCCCTTGAGCATGGCACCTCCCCCGCCAGCCCCTGCTACTTCCCCCGAGGCGATCCTTTACCCAGCAAACAGCCCTCATCACCACCGTCCTCTGATATCCTGATAGTGCAGTGGCCATTTCCCGCCCCATGTAGGCAGTGCCCACGACCCTCGATCGCGGCCGCCGGCGTTCCCCGGCGCAGTGGTCGCCACCCAGCGTGGCAACGCGTATGTTAAACGTGGCTGCTGTCAATGACTGCGGCGGCCTTCCCAGGCTGCAAAGACTCGTATCAAACCGACGGGAAAAACTGCGGGTAGATGCTTGGCTGGCAGCAGAAGGTGCCGAGGCAAGCCCTTCCCTCGAGGGGAACCGCAACTGAGAAGCGGAGGCGGGCCATGGCTGATGCCCGCCATCCGCCATCAAGGCAGCAGTCTGCGATCGGCAGACCGCCATCCTACCAAAGAGTAACAGCACTATGCTGCCACCATGCCTGCAATAAGAGCCCAGGTGTGCGATGGGCTGTTTGCCACCAACAGAGTTCAGCTATTAAGCACTCTTCGGAGTTGCAGTAAAGGGTAGTTGATACATGCATGCACATGTGCCGCCCGCCGCCCAAGAATCGGCAAAAGCGACCACTGGCCACGCTGCCAGAAGCAGCCTACGCGCGACGCCGCGCCGCAAAGCCCAGCTGGGTCATGTTGCTGTCGTCCCGCTGAGTGTTCTGGCGCCGACCGCGGCCGCGACCGAACACGCCGCCTCCAAAGCCTGCGGATGGCAACAGGGGCGCACAGGCATGCAGACCATGAGTGTGCAGAAGAACCAATGCCACTTGCCACCCTTCTCTACTCTCCTTGCTCCACCACTGAAAACTCATCCTCGAGCCCCGCAACCTGCCTCTTCATCCACAACAACCTGCACACCATGCACACTAGGCATGCAAAGTAGGCATGCACACGCACCCGACTCGGGCATGAAGCCGCTGCCACGCTCCCTGTCGCCATAGCGGCCGCCACCGCGGCCGCCGCGGCCGCCGCGGCCAAAGCCGCCTGCGCCGCCGAGCCTCCCGCCCATGCGCGTGCGCCGACCGCCCTGCGCGCCGTCCTGCCCGCGCCGACCGTCTCCATCGTCCTCGTCAGCATGCAGGGCGCCTGCATGGCCGGGAGAAGGGGGGGGGGGGCGCGCGAGGAAGCAAAACTCAGCTCCCTGCAACTCGCAATAGTGCAACTAGTGATGTCGCACATGCGATAGTGGTGTCGCCCATGCACCAGTCATGTCGCCTTGCGCCGCCACCCCAAGCACAGCAGCGCAACCTGCTCACCAGTGCGCATGGCCAGGGCGCGCTCATTGAGGTCCACCAGCAGCGACGCCTTGTCGCTGAAGGTGCCTGCCAAAGTCTGCAGCACACAACAAAAGAAGACAAAGGTAGGGCGCGGAACGGCGGGAGTCGGTCGCAGCATGATGCTGAAATGCACAGCAGCACGACTGAGAGCTCAACGGACGCTCCCTTCGACCGAGGTTTTCTTCATTGGACAGCAGCGCACCTGCAGCCGTGTGGGCTCCACATGGTGCACCACAACGGTGCCAGTGGGCTGATCATGGCTGGCCGGCAGGCCGTCGTCGGCGATCAACCGGCTCACAACCGCATGCACCTGTGAGTGGGCAGGAAGGAGGGGAGGCAGCACAGGGGAGCATACCGGGTGAGCGGCTGGCTGTCTCATCTCTGCTTGCGCGCCACCAGCACACTTCTGTTCGCATAAAACGCCCGCAACAATTAGTGGCCTGTTCCCCCACCATAAATCAATGCATGCTTCCGCTGCCATTTCGTGCACTGCCATGCGGACCTGCTGTTTGCAGCAAAGTAGCACGAAGCTGCACAACTGCAGCTACACTAGACTTGCCTTGCGCTCCGGCAGCTCGAACATGTCGCACAGCTGCGCGATGCTGAGTGACGAATAGAAGCGGCCGTAGGCAAGCATGTAGGTGCGTAGGCCTTCCTCTTGCATCTTGCTGCGCAGCATGCCAAGCACGGCCTCCTTCTGCAGGGAGGCAAACGAAGCGGGAATGTGCGGGCCGGAGGGAGGTTCAAGGCACCAGATACCGGAGGCATATGCAGTAGGCATGGAGGCAAGCAAGCAGGCGACACACCGACGCATCTCAAACTGGACAAGGCAGGGCATGCGAGCCACGGCACCTGGGGCAGCAGATTCCAGCAGGTCAGCGCGGTGGCATACTGGTAAGCTCGGCGCCAGTCGCCTGCAGAATCGAGGGGATGGCGCGGCGTTGATGCTGGCCATGTATCCTTGCACATTCCCAAACGCACAGCTGGATGGCAGCATGTTCCCGGCCCAGCAGCAGAATCATGACCATGGACTAATGGAGAACCGCGGGGCATGCGGAGACGAAAGTGCAAAACTTATGAGCGCCCCTTTCCCAATAGGGCCTCATGGAACTCGAGCCCCCCCCCCCCCACACACACACACACCACCACCCACACCACCCACCCACACCCCACCTCCCCACCCCACACACACACCCCACCACCCCACACACCCACCCACCACCACCATCCCACCCACCCACCCACCCACCACCACCATCCCACCCACCCACCCACCCACCACCACACCCCATCATGTCCTTCCCAAGTGCGCACCCGTCGAGAGCGAGCGGACCGCGGCCATCACGTGGTCGCGCACATTCTCAGGTGGGCCAGTGAAGCTCTGGCGGTCGTAATTATCCATCAGCCTGCGGGCAAGAAGATAGAGGCAGGCGACACGAGGCTGTGAGCTGCTGTTCATATGATAAATGGTTGTGCAGAGGCCACTTTAGGGCTTGGCAAGGCGACTGCTGTGCAGGACTCGTGCAGGACTGCTTGACCGAGGGGCCGCGGGGGCCTGCCGTGCTGCCCCGCTGCCCCTGCCTACCTGCGCAGCGGCTTGCTGATGATGCGCTTGCGGCCATCAGAGGACTGCAGCGTGGCCATAGCGGGCACCTGCATGGGCAAATGCTAAGAGATGGTGGCGCAGTGTTGGGATGCAGGTTTGGAATGGGTGGACGAGTGCATCAAACAGCAGCAGGCTGCAGCTAAAGGCTGCGTGTGCGGCGCTGCCCATCTTCCACCCACGCGCTCTCCCTATTCTTTCACCTCTAGCAGCATTGCCGAGATGAGGTAAGTGCTCTCGAGCAGCTCCAGGTTGATGTGCATGTGGAAGGGCACCTGGCGGCGCCGCTCCGCCGCCTCCTGCTCGGGCGTCTTTTCCTGGAACCGGTGCTGCTGAATACCCTGAGTGCAGGCAGGGGGCATGCGGCAGGGCAGCGTGTTATTGAGAGTCTGGTACCGGCTCGTACCATGCCGTTTGCCAGCACACCATAAGTGTGAACCCCACAGCAGCAAGCCGTGGATAATCCTGCAAGTTTGCGCCTGGGCGACTGTACAAAGACTGGCGCCGCTACGCAGCTTGCCTGCGCCAGCAGCTCCTTGACGCGGCCCGTGCCATACAGGTCCATGAGGCACTGGTGGCACTCGTAGATGAGGCCCGCACGGAAGGCAGACAGGCCCAGCTGTGCGATGGTGCGGTTGAAAAGCACCTGCACGAGGAGAGGTGGTCGAGGCGGCAGGGCAGACCAGCGGCACAGGTGACCGTGCGCAGAGAGACGCCAGTACCGGCCTGTTGCCGCCCAATGCAGGGCATGCGCGGCTGGGTGTGCTGCCACACACGGCACGGGCAGGGCTGCACAGCAGTCCTGGCCGTCTGCCCCTCCCTCTGACACACACCTGCATCTTTGCATCCAGCTGGCTCGTCTGGTCCTGAATGCGGCTCATGAGCAGCATGTCGCGGCCGCCGTAGAAGTCGTCGCGGATGCATCTGCAGGCAATCAGGGAGGGCAGCAGCCAGGCATGGTCGCTACCAGTGTTCAGTGCTTGATCGAGCTGGCAAGCCTTGATTTGGTCAGCGGGGACCGCGTGACGCACACTGTGCACAGCGCGCGTGGCGCAAACAGAACCAGGCAGCTTGCGCCATGGTGGTATGCTAACCGCAAGCTTCCCTTGTACCACAAAGCAGCCACAGCAAGCAAAGGGAGGGCGGGGCAGAACAGGGCGCACCGGAAGTACACGGTGCACAGCATAGCCGCTCCCTTCTGGTTGTCGTTTCCGTGCTGGTACACCACGCGGGCCAGCTGTTCCACAAGCTCCGCGCAGCTCTCAGGCAGCGTGAAGTCCGCGGGGATCTTGACCACAATCAGCTCTGCTCAAGGGCAGTGGGGAGTCGGGCAAAATGGAGGGGCTTCACAAGCAGCAGGAGGATGTGGCTTGGAGCCGCGTAACACGTAAGTCGTGCCGCGCCTGCCCTGCCGCAGCCAGCAGTCTGGTGCCCCAAGCGTTGCTTACCAGAAGCACCCATGCAAGCGCTCACCGGTGGCGCCTTCAACCTCCTCGCCATCCATCACCTCGGCCTCCGCTGCAGGTGCCGGCTCCTGTGCCTGCGCCGACTCCTGCGCCTGCTGAAGCGCCAGCTTGCGCATCGCGCTGTACACCACGTCTGCGCAACGGAGGGGAGGACCGGGATGGAGCGGGGGAGTGTGGGCGGTGCAGCAAGGGTGCCAGCTTGGCGGTGCGGCGGAAGGTTGACAGTAGGTGGCGCAGCAGTGGTGCAAAAACACACCTGGGCTGCAGCGGGCGCAGACGACAACCTCCGCAGTGGCCCAGCCTGTCAGGCAACCACCCATTCCTTTGCCCCTTGGCAACCACGCCACACCACCACTAGCCTTCCCGTGGAGAGAGGCATCCAGGCGAACACGGAAACAGGTTGCCATGCACAAGTCTGGGCAGAGCACCGTTAAGCTGTGTATGAGAAGCTGTAAAACCTAACCCAAGACCGGACTGCACATACCCGTCTTGTAGTAGAAGTGCTGGATCCGCTTGAGTGCCACGCCCGCCAGCTTGGCCAGCTCACCCTGAGCCTCAAGGTACTCAGAAACCTGCCATGGACAACAGCGTGGACAAGGAGAGTTTCAGGGTTGAGATAACGCGGTGTGAGAACTTTGCTCGTCGATGCAGGCACCACATAACCCCTGGCACTTCACTAGTGAACCTCGACACCATGCGTACGACAGCCTTGGCGCAAAGCTCTGCCCGGCAGCGCCCCACGACACCTTCTGCGCCAGAGCCAGCAGAACCGCCTCGTCCTTCAAGCGATCCATGTACTCATTGGCATGCGGATCAAGGGTCTGTGCAGAGGAGAACAAGCAGGAAACGCACGTTTGCGTTTGCTGGCAGTGCGCAAAATATTTAGGCTACAGGGGCGGCTCGAGAGCAATATGGGGTACGTAAGCAGGTCAGACTGCTGCTTGAGCCTGGAAGAGGGTGGCACGTACTAGAAGAGGGCAAGGGGCGCAAGAGACGATAACCACCAGGCAAAAGCAGACTTCGGTTCACACGAGCTTCCACACGCCACGCGCGACCACTGCCCCCTGCTTTCATTCACTCGTGTACGTTGATCCACCAGCGTTGCAGCAGCACAGTGCGCAACGCGTTGCCCCAGCACATGGCAAACAGAAGGCCCCTGCGTTGCCCCCTACCTTGAGGCTGCCGTTCCACTCGTCATCCAGGCGTTCCAGGAAAGCGCCCAGATTGCCCCACACCAGTGTGGGCGCGCCAGCCTCGGGCTCCTCCTGTCGCTCCTCCTCTGGGGGGCTGTCGGTGAGGCTGATCTGGCGGTTGTCGCTCAGCAGGGCCTGAGGCAGGACAGGCAGGTGGGAAGGGTGATGACGTGGCGGGGTGCACGTATGGCGGGGTGATGGCATGGCACCGTGCAGCCAAGCGGAGCACCCATGCATATCACCCCTGGACCTGCGTTGGAGCAGGGCGGGCAGGGGCAGGACAGCATGCCATCGACACAGCCGGCACCCCCCACATCTACCCACCATGATATCGAACATGGTCTGTGCACAGCGGTTCCAGTTGGGCACCGTCATCGCGTTCTGCGGCACAGGCGGCGTTACAGAAATCAGAATTGTGCGCGCAGGAAGAGCTCACGTAGCCGTACAAGCGTGCAGCAGGAGGGGCTCACTAGGGACAGACTTTGATTGAAGTGCGGTCGCGCGTGCCCTTCCTGCCTTACTCCTCCGCCCTCCGCCCTGCCCATGCCTCCTGCAACCCTGCCATCCCGCCCCTGCGTTCCGGACTCTTGCCCCTGCCACTGCCCACCTGCGTGGGCTGGTTCATGTCGAATGTGACGGTGATGACGTTGATCAGAATTTCAACCTTCTGCACTGGCCCCTTGGTAACGCCTGCCAAGTACGTCAGCATCTCGATCTGCGGAGGCAGAGGGTAGAGGGTGCAGGAGCAAGTGCGCAGGGCAAGACGTGAGCAGCAGATGGGACAGGGCGGGCAACCACAGAAGCGCCACGCACGCGCAGCTTCAGGGGCGATTCCCACAGTGCAAGCGCAGGCAGTCGGCAGGTCGAGCTGCCAGCCAACCATGCCAACCCACATGATCTAGCTTTTTGCATACACAATTGCCCCGCAGTACCCTCGTCTCACATGCTCCTGCCGGTCGACACGCGTGGTCTTGCCGCGCGCCATTGCAATCTCGCCCAGCTTCTTCTGCACCATCTCGTACGTAATCTCCTTGGGGTCCATCGACAGAATTTTGTCCTTGGGGCGCTGCACCACGCCGGTGCGCACTGCAGCAGCACGGGGCGACCAGATGGGCAGGCGGGCATGCGGACGGCGGGGAGGCAGGCGTGGTGGCGGTGCAAGGCCGTGAGCCGCCCCTGCTGCTCCTGCCTTGCACTCTCTGCCCAGCGCGAAATCCACCCCTTCCCAACAGTTCTGTATACTCGCACCCTGCTTGAACTTGGCTTCCTCCTCCTCTTCAGTGTTCAGCTCGCGCTCGCTCTCATCTGCAGCCAAGGGCAGGGAGCAGGGGCAGGCAAGCGCGGTTGAGGCTACGTCCCAGCAAAGGCCAGCAGGAACAAAGCCAGCAGCGGCTCCTGCCACAGCTTCAAAACCCTCACCGCCGCGCTCGCTCTCGCTGGGGCTTGGTGCCTCCTCCTCCTCTGTCTCGTACACCGGGTTCTCCCTGAGCGCGGGGTGGGTGGGTGGGTGGGCGGTGGTGTGTGTGTGGTGTGTGTGGGCGTGTGTTTGTGTTTGTGATGGTGGCGGCGGCGGTGGCAGCGCCGGCGCGCGGGGGGGGGGGGGGGGGGTAAGATCGTCTGCACAGCTGAACGTCCTCCCCACGCAGAACCTGTTGCTGCATGCAAGCACGCAGACCTGAGTCGGCAGGCGGTGCAGTCGCTGCACCCTTACTTGCCTGAAGATCTGCATCTGCTCCACGAACGCAGCGTTGTGCTTGCGCAGCGTCTGCTTCATGCGTGTCAGTGCCCGCGTGTTGGTGGGGCTCAGCTTGGGCTTCTCTGCAGATGCGGAAGAAGAGGCAAGCTCAGTGCCACATGCAGCGCTCCAGGTACACCCCCACCTGCAGAGGCATATCGCATGCCAAGTTCCTGCGCCTGCTGACGCCCACTTATCTGTTGCTGCCGCCCGTGCCACCGCGCTGCCCTCCGCTCTATGCCCTGGCCATGCACACTCCCTGCACTGCACTCTGCACTCCTTTTCACATTCGCGGCGATCCCTGCACTGCACTCACTGCCCCTTGCTCCCCGCCCTGACATTTGGAAACCATCGTAAGTTTCGATTTGCTCTATATGCAGTCAAACTCAAGCCCCTCCCACCCACCCCCCACCCACCCGACCCACACCCCACACACCCCCACACACCCACACCCCGCACCCGCCAGCGTCTTGTTGAGGAAATCCTCCAACTCGCACATCATGCGGATGTAGGCACGCGGCACGCCCAGGCTCTGGGTCAACTACGCTCCAGGATAGGAAGGGGAAGGCGCGTTGGGGGAAGGGCTAAGAATGCACCGACAAGTTGGCCCCTACGCATGATCGCCCACTCGCAGGCTTGCAGGTGTGCACATTGCGACCTAAGCACACAGATGCACAGGCGCCGCAAGCCAGCCGAGCGGGCCAACCTGCAACCTCGCGCCACAGCAGCCCGGCAACTTTGTACACACCTTCTGCGTGCGCTCCATCTGCTTGTTCAACTTGTCGAAGAGCGTCTGAATGGCCGCCCAGTCATTGATATGCATCTTGTTCTGCGGCAAGCGATGGGTGGGCGGGGCGAGGCGGGGCCAGGGGCAAGCGGCGGCGGGCGTGAGGCGAGCAGGCAGGAGTGGCGGCCAGGATGCGGCAACGAACGCATTCACAGGGCTGCGAGGTAAGAGCAAGGTAGGCGGCGGCGGCAGGGAGCGCACAGCGCCCCGATACGCAGCACGTCGGCAACCCCTGATCCCCCTCTGCCGCCCCTCCTGCCTCCCCGCTCCTTTTCGAGCCGCCCGCTGCCCCGCACCTTGATGTCGCCGCATGTGGCGCGCAGCTCGTCGTGTGCCTTGTCCTTTGAAGACCGCACCACGCGCCGCTCGTCCTCACTCTCACTGTCAGACGAGCCCATGAGGAAACGGCTGGCGCCCTTCTTCTGGCTCGACCCGCTGCTGCTGGAGCTGCTGCTGCTCGAGTCGGAGTCGGAACCAGATGAGGAGCCATCATCTGCGAAGCGAGAGAATGACGTGTTGGGGAGGCACAAGGTAAATGGCGGTGGGTGGGGGGGGTGGGCAGTGGGGGCTGAGGAGTGGATGGGTGGGTGGGTGGGTGGGTGGGGAGGGGAAGGGGCGGGCTGATGGTGATTATAGGGGCGGAGGTCGCGGCGGGCAGAGCGGAGCGGGGGCACTGCAGAAGCGCCATCCGACCGCTCTTGTGGTCCCCCCCCCCCCCCCGCTACTGCTGCTGCTGCTGTGCGCACCAGATGCGGAGGAGCTCTCCTCCGAGCTGGAGGTCACCTCCTCCTCGCTCTCCTCCGAAGAGGCGGCGGCCCAGAATTTGGACGCCTGCGGTTGGGGGGGCAAGCCCGCGGGCCAACATAAAGATGCGCAGCGACGGGCGGGTGCACCTCAAACGCAATGGCGATGGCTTGGATGAGACAAGCCCTGGGCTGCCTTCCACCGGGTGGCAAGACGTCGGGCGACTGCCGCCTGCCGCCTGCCGCCGGCGCAAGAGCGCCCGCCCCCTCCGCTCGGCCCCCCGCCGGACGGCCTGGGTAAGGCGCAGGCCACGATCGCCGGTGTGCTGATGGCGAGCGGGGGAGTGCGCAGTGCGCTGATGGCGAGCGGGGAGGGCCAGCAGCGCATTCATGCCCAGGCGCTCGAACAGGCTGAGCCCGTCCCACCAGCATCCGTCACATCGGCCCTGCAGCGCTCGCTGCGTCCCGCTGCGCACCATGTCGCCAAGCTTTGGCGGCGGTGATGGCCTGCCGCTGTGCCGAGCGCTTGTTTCCCCGCGAGCTTAAATTGCGGCAGCTTGAGGTGCGAATGGACAGGCAATGTAGGGCTTACGCAGAGGCTCAGGTGGCAACACACAATGCGGAGGTGGGAGCATGCAGGAACTTCAGCACAGTCTTCTGCCACCCGCTTGGTTTGCTTACCAAAATACGAGAAAAGGGCGTTGCTGTGCACAGGCGTCGCAGCGTTTACCCCCCTGGCGCTGCCCCCCACGCGGCGGCGGCGACAACGGTCTTCTCTTCATCGGTGAGGCGCAGATTCGAAGCGCGTGAGACACAAGCGCACAAGCGCATGGACCATAAGGATTGTTGCGCTGCCGCGTGCCGCTGCCGCCGGCTCGCCGCCCGCCCCTCTGCTGCCCGTCACTGTTCCCCTTTCCTGCCATCCGCAGCGCCATGCGCTTCGTCGATCTGGTGCCAGCCCTCAGCCCTGAGGCTTTGGCGGTTCTGGGGGCATCGGGCTTCGTGCAACCCACTCCCGTCCAGGTGAAACAGGCACAGGATGTGCATGCAGCGGCCACGTAGGCCAGGTGTCCCCTCTGCCTGCACCCTCCCGGTACGCCTGACCACACGTGCTTCCGCCTTGCAGGAGGCCACCATCCCGCTGTTCTGCGGCAACAAAGATGTGGCAGTGGACGCCTGCACGGGCAGCGGAAAGACGCTCGCCTTTGTGCTGCCAGTGGTGGACCGCCTACGCCGCCTGGAGGCGCCACTGCGCATTAACCAGGCAGGGAGGCGCAGGCAGCGGCCTGCTGAGGCCCGCGTTTGATTGCATGTGTACTATTTCTGCTGCCACAACACCTCCTTGCGAGCACGCGACTGCCACGCCTCATGCATTGCCCCTCGCCCGCGCAGGTGGGCGCTGTCATCGTGAGCCCCACGCGCGAGCTGGCGCGCCAGATTTTCGAGGTCGCGCAGCCCTTCATCGCCACTGTCGCCTGGCTGCGGGCGCTGCTTCTCGTGGGTGGCAGGTGCGGCGGAGCGGGCACGTGCTGGTGTGGCCTCGCTGGTGCTGGCCTGGCACGCGTGCCGCATCCCCCTGCTCGACGGCGCCGCCTCGTCTCCCAACTGCGTGTCCCCTGCCCCCCTCCCCCCACCCACCCCACCCACCCCACCCACCCACCCACCCACCCACACATCCTCGTCTCCTTTCCCGCCCACCTCAGCGACCCGGCTGTTGATGTGGGTTCCTTCAAAGAGAACGGTGGCCACGTGCTGATAGGCACGCCCGGCCGCTTGGACGACATCATGCAGCGATGCTCCACGATGGACCTGCGCACGGGTACGCTGGGTGGGGGTGGGTGAGTCGCGTCTTGTCCCGTCTGCCTTGCCGTGCCGTGCCGTGCGGGTTGACAGCCTGCCTCTCTGCCTGCCAGCCTGTCGTCAACTGTCGCATGCCCTGGCTTCCCGGCAGCACCACGCCGGCATGTGCCGAGGAGGTCCCGGCCGGCCAGGGCTGCACCTCTCCTAACAACCTGTGCGTGCTGCGGCGGTAACCTCACTGTGCAACCATCCTTCCTCCCTGCGCAGTGGAGGTGCTGGTGCTCGACGAGGCTGATCGCCTGCTCGACATGGGGTTCAAAGTGCAGTTAGATGCTATCATGCAGCGCCTACCCCGTCAGCGCCGCACAGGCGAGCACGGGAGCCAAGTGCATAATCCCTGGCAGCAGCGCGGAGAGCACTTCATGATCATCATTGGGTGCGTGCGGCTCTAAACAGTGGGTTGCTGTGCCTATATTGTGTTCGTGCAACACCCATCCCCTGGCCGCAGGCCTATTCAGCGCGACGCAGACGGAGGCTGTAGAGGCTTTGGCGCGCGCGGGGCTGCGCAACCCAGGTGTGCGGGCATGACAGGCTAGCTGAGTGGCATTTCTGCCAGCGCCGCCTTGCCTTGCTGCTTGCCGCTGTAACAATGGCACACCGACATCCGCATCCCTTCTGCTGTCTATTTACAGTGCGAGTCAATGTGGCAGTCACGCAAGTGCAACCGCCAGGTGTCAAGAGCAAGAAGCAGAGCCAGGGAGCGGAGGCGGCGTCGGACGCAACGCAGCGCACGCCAAGCACGCTACATATACAAGTGCGGCAGGCGGGCAGGGCGTACGTTGCTGCCTCAGTTGCGCGAGCTTCTGCATTGTCACCTGCAGTGTACGCTTACCCGTCAAGTTAGCAAATTATCAATCTCCATCCCTGGTGCTGCTCGCAGTACATTCTTTGCGAGGCTACACAAAAACTGCCACAGCTGGTCGCCTTCCTGCAGGCAAGTAGGGAGAGTGCACTGCTGTCTGTAGCCCGTTGTGCGACGTTTCCCGCAAAACGTGCGCAGACAGAGGGCGCTGTGACATCCCTGCATTCCGACTCGCAGGGGCACCAGGACAAGAAGGTGATTGTCTATTTTCTGACGTGCGCCTGCGTGGACTTCGTGGCAGGCAAGTCTCCTCATTGCAAAATTTGCATGGCGTGCACGGTGCCCTACGAGAGCTGCTCGCTCGCTGCAAGCTGTGGTGCTATGCCAGCCAGCCACCTCATGGCACATGGCCAGGCTGGCTGGGTGGCTATGTCGCCACATCCAATACGGCTCGCTTGTTCTCCCACCTGTGCAGCGGTGCTGCCACGTCTGTCCCAATGCAAGGGCATGACCATCAACGCTCTGCATGGAAGGATGAAGCAGGCAGCGCGTGCGGCAACGCTAGCAGCCTTCACAGAGGTGCCTGCAGGTACGCTGGGCTGTGTGCTAGGCTGGCTTGCTAGCCAAGTGCGCCGGGTTTATGGTGCGGCTGCGTCAGGCAGGTGCACTCACGTCGGGTTAAGGTAGGTCCGCCCAGCAGGCGTGGGAAACACAGCGACGTACAGTCTCTGCACAGTGCTGTCATGGTTGTCACTGTGCCGTCACGATGACGCCCCATCCGTCATTGCAGGTGTGCTGCTGTGCACTGACGTTGCAGCGCGCGGCCTGGACATCCCAGATGTGCAGTGGATCGTGCAGTTTGACCCACCGCAAGACCCCAGCGCATTTGTGCACCGCGTGGGGCGCACCGCTCGCATGGGGCGCAGTGGCAACGCAGGTGCGTGGGGTGCCTGGTCTTATAGTGCACCTGCATCTCTGCTTTTACTGCACGAGTGCTCATCGCCGTGCTGCAAGAAGCAACAGCTGCCTCGGCCAAAGTGCAAGGGCAAGTTGGCTGGTCATGGGCTGCAGGTGTTGGTTCGAAGCCCACAGCCCGACTGTCTTGCCATTTGCTCGTCTTGCTCTTTCTGCAGTGGTGTACCTGCTGCCCCATGAGGCCAGCTACGTGGATTTCCTGCGTGTACGCAAAATCCCGCTGCAGCAGGCACCGCTGTCGCAGCAGCTGCCCGATCTGCAGTCAGCGCTACAGCGGCAGTCAGAAACTGACAGGTGGGCAGGCATTTGCCAGGGTGAGGGCCTGGCCAGCCGTGCTTGCTTCTGCCGGAAAAGGATCTGAGCGCATCCTCTCGTATGCAATCCTGCCGTCCTGTGACTGCAGGCTGGTGATGGAGGCTGGCACCAAAGCTTTTGTCAGCTACGTGCGTGCTTACAAGGAGCACCACTGCAAGTTCATCTTCAGGCTGCAGGTAGTTGGGCCTGGGAAGGCAGAGGCATGGCACAGACTGCACAGCGCGGTGCCTCTGCTAGTGGTGCATTGTCTGGTGTGTCAGTGGTAGTGCTCGACTTGCTTGCGTATTGCTGCTTAGCGTACTGGATCAGCTCAAACTGCCGCTCGGCCTTATCCACAGGACCTGGCACTGGGACGGCTGGCAACAGCGTTTGCGCTGCTGCGCCTGCCAGGCATGCCTGAGATTAAGAAGGGCAAGGGGCTGGAGGGCTTCACGCCCTCTGCGATAGACCCCGACTCAGGTGCGCCAAGGGTGCGCCAAGGGTGGCAATAGCCGTTTGCAACAACAATAGTCGAGCAAAGTTTGGCGGCGGGCATTGGCTGGGCATGGGCTATGGCTGAGGAAGAGGCACTGCACGCACATGCATGCATGCTCCCTGTGCATACTGCCTTGCGTGCAGTTCACGCACTGCCGATTCCCCTGCTTTCAGTACGATTCAAGGACAAGGCACGCGAGAAGCAGCGGCAGGTGGTGCTCAAGCAGCAGCAGCAGCGGCGGCAGGAGGAGAAGGTGCAGCGACGACAGCAGCGCAAGCAAGCAGTGCAGGTGGGGACTGCCAACTTGGGGTGTGGCCAGGGCCCGGTGGTGACCTCACGTGTGTGTGCGTGCATGCGTGCGTGTGTGCGTGCATGTGTAGGTGCGTGCGTGCGTGCGTGCGTGCGTGCGTGCGTGCGTGCGTGCGTGCGTGCGTGCGTGCGTGCGTGCGTGCGTGCGTACGTGCGTGCGTGCGCCTGGGCACTTTTGCCTTTTGTTTGATTCACTGTTCATGGCCGGTGTGCCTGCCCCTCTTCTTCAGCAGCCAGAGGAGCACTTGCCTGCAGCGAAGCGGCGTAAGCAGCAGGACAGGGAGGACCTGCTGCAGCTGCAGGATGAGTACACATTGCTTCGCAAGGTCAAAAAGGGGAAGATGAGTGCTTCGGAGGTGCGTGGGACAGGAGCATTCGAGGGCCGAGACTAGGCCTGCATGCCTGCATGCCACGGGTGAGCTTCTTGGGGAGCTGGGATGATGGCTTGACTGCGCTTGTGCACACCCCTGCTGCCACGCGCACCATCCTTGCTGCCGCAGTTTGACGCTGCCACCGGCCTCGACTTCTGACCAAGCACACAGACTGCTGCACACAGCAGCCAGCACCTGTATACCGCAGCTGCAGCCACTGACGGCGTGTCGGCAAAGGGCGTTGCAAGCCAAGCTTCTGGTGGCACACAGCTGTCAACTGCAGAGAGTGCTGGCTGTTGCCACTTACTCGGCCAGTGTTACATGCGAGAAGATGAGAAATTGAGACAAGGCTCACAGGCTCACGCGCAGAACACCGAGCTCTGGACGCGCCAGGAGCAGGAGGCAGCACCCAGGCGTGTGTGAGCCGAGCGCCACAGGCATGAGACACCCATGCGCCCGGCAGCGGCACTGCTCGCCCAGCTGCACACCACTGCACTGCAACAGCCGCGAGCGCACCCCCGGCGTGCGAAACACCGAGCCGGACGCCACACCATGAGCACCAGGCAGCGATCGGGTGTGCCTGGGGAGAGCGGCACATGCATGAGACGCCCAGGCGCACGGCAGCGACACCGCGCGCACCCGCGCACAGCAGCCAGCACCAGTGTGCCGCTGCCGCCACCGCGCGCGGCTAGTCTTCCATCTGGCGTGCGTCAACTGACGCTGCGTGCATTGTGCAACGCAACACGACGGGATGTGCGATGCAAAAATAGGTGTTTCTGTTCCCACACTGGGCCAGGGGTGCCGTGCCGCCGCCGCCGCCGGGCGCCGCTGTTGTGGAGCCGGCGCGCTCACCGGGCGTCGGAACATCTCGGCGCTGTCCCGCTCATTCTTCTGCACAGTGTATCTAGGGCCGGCTGTGGCCGAGTTACCTCCTACAGTCACCCAGGCGCGCGGCGACAGCACACTGCAGGCACGCGGCAGGCTGCCTTGAGCCGCCGCACTTTCCCACGGTCCTCTCGCGCGCTAGCCCCCGCCAGGCAAGGTTCAGCCGGCGCTCAAGCGCCGGAGGAGGGAAGCTGCGACTGTTTCATGGTGCGCCGGACTTGTACTCAGCCTCACGCGCAGAACACCTGTCACTACGAGATTGCTGGCTCTTGATCATTGGTATTACATGCGAGAAGATGAGGAATTAAGGTACGTGGCACTCGTGGCAGTGCCGGTTGGGCTGCAAGGCTGAGGCTCCCTTTCGGCATACACTGCTGCGAAGAGGCGGCAATCGTCAGATATGCACATGACTGGCGGGCGCCACCGCATGCAGTGCCACTCGAAAGTCTGCATCGGTCACTCCACGCATGATGGCTTCTGCATATGAACCGCCATTCCAAGACATGCAGCGCCCCAGCGCCACTGTCAGTGCTGTGCGCACTTGCAGCGTGGCCGCCGTCTGCTTGCCCTCCTGCGCAAGCAAGCAAGTGGGGTGAGGAGGGGATGGGAACCAGGCCTGGCGTCATGTGCACTTTAGCACCAATATTGGCCAACCTCAATTAGAGCCTGCACCCACAATGGCCACCCTTCTGCTGGCCACCGACCTCAAACAAGTCTGAGAAGCGCGCCAGACTGGGCACCACTGTTGTCATCAACACTGGGGCACCAAAGGCAGTTAGGCCCACCAACGAACCTGTGGGGCAGTGAACAAAAGCATTTGGGCACGACGGCGACGGCATGCCTAGCAGCAGCCCATTTGCAGGCAGGCGCAGGCACAGGCCATCAGGTTCCCACCACTCCAATGCCACAAACTGAACATGTAGAGGCACTGCTTACCGTACTGTGTGGGCAGCGCGTCAGCAAACAACGATGATGCCAGTGTCTTCTGCACGCGAGTCAGCGCGGCAGCAAGCTCATCCCTGTGCTGCTGAGACCCGCGTGCCACAAGCGCCAGCAGCGATGCAGCCTGCGCCCAAAGGCAGAAGCGGGAGTGAGAAGTGCCCGACGGCAGAAGCAGTGGTTGGCAGCTTCATGAATTGCGCACCAGGTGGCTGCATCGGCGGCAGTGCGCCATGCCGCTGCCTGTTTTCAGCTTGCACTTGCCTCGTCCCTGACAGCCCAGTGATCCTCGCCCGTGCCAACTTTGCGCGCCACCAGGCACGATAGAATGGCTGCAGGGTGCAGCGGGCCGGGAAGGTGGACGGTGCATGTAACGACGTAGCAACAGGGCGCAGCGATGTCTATGCAACCAGACAGCAACACGGGTGGCATTTGCAGCGCCACTGTGCAAGTGCCGCCCTCCGCCCCGCATTTCAAAGCAATATGCAGCTTGCCTGGCAGCAGGTGGTGGATGTATGGTATCAGATTGAGGTTGGCGTTGCTCAGCAGGCCGCGCGTCGCGCTGCACGTGTCGCGGTGTGTGTGTGTGTGTGTGTGTGTGTGTGTGTGTGTGTGTGTGTGTGTGTGTGTGTGTGTGTGTGTGTGTGTGGGTGGGGGGGGGGGGGGGGGGGGGGGGGGGGGGGGGGGGGGGGAGGGGGGGGGGGGGGTCTCTAACCAGCAGACAGGGAGGCACAACGCAGATGCCAACATTGAAGCACAAACGGCGAGCAGCATGTGCAGGGGCGGGCCATGGCACCCGTCGCAGACTCTGGCATCATTCGTTCATTGAGTTGAACAGCGCTGCAGCCGCAGCAGAAGTGTGCCGCAACTGCGAGATACAGCAGTCTCACAGACCCCAGCGCCACCTGAGGATTGTGTGCAGCTGCCGTGCGTCTCCCAGGTTTTTGCTGACTTCTTCTGCCAGCAGCGGGACCAGGTAGGGCAGCACGGGCTGCAGGCCTGCAGCAGGCAAAGGGGCAGATGTGACATCCCTGCCGTGCCCTGCTCACCAGCGTGCACACATTCCTACCCCATTCACACTCCTCTCCGCACCCAAATTGCAGACCTTTCCCATTGATTCCAGCACAACGGACTGGCTGGCATAAGCAGCCTCTGCCTGCATAGCACACTTCTCCCAATGCCATAAACTTCACTGCAACACGCCCTCACCCCCCAGTTGCACGAGACCCCTGCTGGCTCCCCATCAGCTGTGGCTAAAAGATGAATTGATCCCCAGGACCCGGGAGGCGGGAGCAAGAGGCAGCTGTGGTGGTTGTGCATCTTGCGGGCCGGCGCACGCCTGCCCCCATCCGAGCAACTGAGTTGCCCAACCTGCAGCACTCGCACACACCTGGGCCATCCGAGCAACTGAGTTGCCCAACCTGCAGCACTCGCACACACCTGGGTCAGTGGCCAAGCTGGCCGCCACAGCATGGCCTGGGAGTGGCCCGCAGCCGTGCGCACCCCCCTTGGCCTGCAGCGCCCGTCGCACGACGTCATAGTACAGATGCAGCTCTTCAGGCATCGAGTGCTTGAGCGGCAGCGACGCCACAATGCCGCCCGCCGCTTCGCCCTGCTGCTCCGCTGCGGCGCCGGCCTGCGGCTGGCGTTGCGCAGCTGCAGGTCGTGGCGACGGAGCGGCTGCGCCCCGTGCCGGCGCCGCGGTGCGCCGCGGCTGCGCATTCTCCACTGTCGCAGGCTGCACGCCGTTGATTGCCAGCCAATGCGGGGTCACGCCCACCTCAAGCGGCGCCGCAGGCAGCCGCGCCACAGACAGGGCCTAACAGAGGACCAGCGGCAGTTGCGTCAGTGGCAGCTGAAGGTGGAACTGCAGGCAGGCAGCTCTGCTGACCGTGGTATACAGCACAATGTGCTCTCTCTTCAGGGCCTGGGCTGACCAGCGGCCGTCACCTACATTGGTCGCCTCCACTTCTGCCTCAGCGCGGCACAACAGGTCCACGGTGTCAGTCACGCGCAGCACCTGCGGCATCGCCGCCGCGGCATCGCCGTGGCCGGACGCGCCGCCCGCCACATGCAGGTCGGGCACGGTCAGCACAGATCGCTTGGAGTGGAAGGCATACTTGGCCGCCGTGTCCACCATCTCGGCGGTGCGCTGCAACGCCAGGCGCTCTGCCATTGCTGCCGCGCAGAATGCATCAGGCGGGGCATTGGCACGGGCGGCTTAATGGGCGGCGGCGGCATGAGCGGCGGCGGCGGCGGCAAGAGCGGCGGCGGCGGCACTGTGGGCCAGCGTGCCCTGGCGGCGGCGGCACTGGTCCAGCGTGCCCTGAACTGGCTGATTCGATCGCGCAATCTTATTGACGCCCTTGCTCACCCTAGCTGTGACGGCGCAAACTGAGCGCAGCAGAGCGCAGAAGGGCGTGGGAGGAGGTTGTTGAAGCGGCGAGCGACTGTGTATAATCTCCTGAAAGTAAACAGTGCGAGCGGAGCACAGAGAGCCTGCGGCACAATAGCGAGCTGACCCTTTGACGCTGGAGGGACGGTGTAGCTGAGATATCGACAGACGGCTCGAAGCCTAAAGAGGCGGTGCCTAAGAGCGCTCCTGCAGCTCGTGAAAGTGCACAGCGGCGGCGTTGCTGAGCGTCGCCCCTTGCCGTGGTGATCACGCAAATTTTGCACCTGTGCGGCACTGATGCGCCGAGGGTAAGGACATTACCGCGCTTCCGAGCACTAGCAGGCACATTCAAGAGGCGCAAGGCGGGGTAACGAAGCAACAGGGGCTACCAGATGGCGCCTGGTCGGAGGGGGTGGGGCGCCGCCGATGCCGCCATGCGCCGCCGGGTGCAACTGTCTGCCGCTGGGACGCGGCACACCGCCACCTCACTCGCTGTCCTCCTCCTCGCTGCTCTCCTCCTCGGCATCTTCCAGCCAGGCCAGCAGGTCTGCACACATGTCGACGAAGCGGCGGTCTTCCTCCCCAGCATGTTCCTTCTCGTGCGCCCAGTCCAAGATGGCTTCTTCTGAAAGCAGGTCTTGATCGTAGCACAGCTTGACAACCTGCAAAACCAGAGGGGCACACCAACAGGTTGGCGCGCCGTGAGGTGAGAAGTGCAGCACGCTGGTCGCACCGGCAGCGCCGATATGTGCAGGTGCAGGCGCAGGCAAACCGCCTAGCCGTTGGGTTGACCCGCAGCAGCAGCAGCAGCAGCAGGGGGCGACTGGCCGCCCTGCTGGCGATGGTGCTTCACCCTTAAGCACCTTCCCTGCTGCCAGTGCTGGGCCACTTCACACCTGGGGGAAGAGCGGCGCAAACACGGAGCCGTTTTCCCCGCTAGAGAAGTCTCCTTCCTCTTCGCAGTACTCCTCAAACGTGAGCAGCAGCTCCACCTGCAGGCCAAGCAAGAAGCGGCAGGGCTGAGCCGACAGGGCAGGGCAGTGCTGGCACGTTGTGCAGAACGCGGCAACTGGGCAGGGCAGTGTTGGAACGCCAGGCAGGCCCTGCTGCCTGCCAAGCTGCATAGCTGCCCGCACCATTCGCCTGCCCACCCACCTGGTCGTCGCTGTTGCGCAGGAACCTCTGCATGAGCGCTTTCCAGGCGCGAAGCTGCGCATTGATGCGCCGCAGCAGTTCCATGCAACCCTCCTTGCTGCTTGGGTCCACCTTCCCCTCGGGGAACAGACTGCGGTACTCTGGCCGCGTGGCAGGGCCCGCAGGCAGGCACAGGCTGAGCATCGTCGTAAAAATGTACCTGGAGGCGCACCCAGTTGACCCAGTTGTTGGTAAGACGACATGACAGAGAGAACAGGCTGTGGGGCAGCATGCTGTGACGTTGTTGTGCATGCACGGCCGGTTAGGCACGCAGTTTTCTATGCCAGCAGCCCCCTCCACGTCTCCAACGGCGCAACCCAGCAGGTTTGTAACACGCAAGTAACCCATCTCTGCCATGCGCTGGATGACGCATCTGCAGCACACAGTTTGTGCTGCAGCGCTGTATGGTCGACTTTGTAGCGAATCACACACCTGGCGCAGTCGGCAAAGGTGCGGTCCTCTGCAATCTTCAGCCCGTTGAGCTCAATGACGGCGTTGTCGTGGCTGATGCGCTCCTTGACGCAGCGCAGGAACGTCTCCGCCACCTCGCGGTTGAACTGGTCAGCACCCTGCGACTGCTCCTCCAGACCAGGCTCTTCAGCGCCGAGCACCTCCTGCAGGCAACACACAACACCAGACAGGCACATGCACATGGCATAAGAAGGACGCACCGCAGGCAAGGAGGCAGCACGCGGCAGCCGGCGAGCTTCGTTTCTCACTGCAGCTTTCTGAACGCCCCCCAAGACGGTGACCGGCTTGCGGGCACCCACCTTTGTGAACTCCTCTGCCTCGCTGTCGCACTCGGAGCCTGGCGACTGGTTGCCTGCCAGCAGGGGCAGCTGGGCGCCAACCGAGTCGCTGCCTGCTGCCGCCCAAGCGTAGCCCGCGCCAAACGGCCCCACCGCATGCTCATCAAAGTTCAGTGCAGCCTCGGGGATGCCACCTGCGGCGAGCGCAGCAGCAGCGGCTTCGGCCGCCGCTAGTTGGGCATCATCTGCAGCGCAGCAGGGGTGCAGCACAGAGCACTCGATAAGCTCGAGCTGTGTTGAAATACCGAGGGGCTACATAACTACGCCAGGCACCCAGCTGCAGCATGAAGCACTTGTGGTGCGCACTGTTCCGAGCACACCTGCTTCCTGCCACTCCAGTTCATCGTCGCTGGCCACGCTGCTGCCAGTCCTGTGTTGGGCCAGCGATACGTGCATGCCTGCCGGCACACAGTGTGCTGTATCGACCACAACGCGCTTGGCAAGAATGACGCCAGTCTGCGCGACAGCAAGGCGAAATGTGGCAAGGCTTACACGGCACGTTGCCGGGTGCGCGGGCCTGTGTGATGGCCGGCAGACAGGCAGCAGATGCACTGGAATGCCTCCATCGTACTCCTTGGATCCACCCCACGTGCGCAGGCTGCCACACAGCTGGCTCACCTCCACACGTGCGTGGCTGCGCACCACCACCTGCTCTGCCAGCACAGTGGATGACACGCGACAGTTGTCATCGACGCGGACTCCACTGTGCAGGCAGGACCCCTGCAGGGCGACGCCCCTGCCGATGTGGCACTCGGCGCCCACGATGCTGCGCTCCAAACATGCGCCAGCCTCAACAATGCTGCCGCGGCCAACCATTGAGCCTTTTGACAAGCGCGCGCCAGAGGCGACAGCAGCCGTGCCGTCCCTGCGTGCGGGCAGGGGGCCGGCACAGATGAGCAAAGAGCGAGCACCTGCGGTTCAGCAGAACCACAGTGTATCACCCAGTGGCACAGCACAAGCCAGATTGAATGGCAGAGCGGGTGCTGCCTGTGCAGCCGTGCGCGCGGGCCCGCCCAACTCACACGTATACACCGCGGTTGAACCTGCAGAGGTCTTGTGGGTCGCCGCTGTTGTCGGGCACCCAGGGGTAAGCCCAGCGGCCCACCACATCCTCCACCACGCCGGAGTAGGCACTCGCGGTGCTAATGCGCTCCACATAGCCCTGCAGGGCGCGGCGGCAACGTAGTTGGTTGGGCAGGCCAGTGACAGTGGGGTTTGGAACTGGCGCAGCGCGCTGATGCGGCGTGCGTGCAGCGCAGCCCGACCGCATGCAGAGGCATGCTGAGCAGCTGCAGGCTTTTCAAGGAGGCATGCTGAGCAGCTGCATGGCCTGAGCGGAGGTATGCTGAGCAGCTGCGCGGCTTGCCCGGCAGCCCGGCCCGCCCGCCGCACCCGCGCCAGCTCGTGCACAAACAGCGTGCTGCCAAGCTCCTGCTCAGACAGCACGCCTGGCACCAGGTCGCCCGTCAGGCTCTGGTAGTCAAAGTTGTCGCTCAGCAGGACCAGCACCTCGGGGGCACAGATGTAGATGTTGGCCAAGCGCACGCCCAAGCGCACCTGCAAATGCAGCGACGATGCAGGGCAGGCGCGGGCTGTAGGCCAGGGTCGTACGAACCACAGGCAACTGCACGCGGCCACTGGGCGACACGAGGCCACCGGGGCGTGCCACGCTGCTTGAGTGGATGCTGGGACCGGGCTGCCGCATGGCCCCGTTTGCATTGCCACGCCATGCCCTGCATGCCCACGCACCACTACCGAGTTGCGCTCGCCCATAATGTGCGTGCCGAGGGTGGCGCCGCCGCTGCCGGTGCGTGCCCCCTGCTCCAGCCGCAGCAACTGCTGGTTGAGTGGGTCAAGCACCGTCAGGCAGCAGTCTCCAGGCTCGCCTGGCGGCAGCGTGCCGCCGTGCAGCAGCAGGGTCATGATGGCCTGGCGGTCGGCGGCCCGCCGTGCCAGGTGCGCGGCCATCGCCGGCCGCAGGTCGGCGTTGCCCAACAGGCTGCCGCTGAGCAGCACAAAGTCGGACTTGATCACGTCCTTCTGCTCCACAAAGCGAAGCGCCTCGCCCTCGGTTGTGCAGCCCGGCGCGACGACGACGTGCACCGCCGCGCCGCGCCGTGCCGGCCCTGCCCACCCCGCGCGCTGCAAATAGGCGGTCAGCGCGTCCGCCTGCCCGGCCGTCACGACGTAAATCTGCAGGAGTGGAAACATGAGCTCGTTGAGTTGCTGTGCTGCTGCCACCGCCCCAGGCAGTGAGAGCGGCGGCGGCGGCGGCTGGATGCCGATGCCGCCGGCTGTCCCTCTTCCTCGTGGCTGCATTCACAGCCGCATCATTGGCGACGGCAGGCGCATCATCGGAAGGGAGTTGCCCCCGGCAGGGCTTGCGAGCCAGGGGAAGCTCCCTGCCGAGCAGGCGCGCTCCGCTAACCTCGCTGACTGCAGATTCCAGCCAGCGCAGCGTGAGTTCGATTGTCGGGTAGCCTCCAACTGGTAGCAGGGCGCCATCGGAGGGAGCAAGAGGCAGCAGGGCCGGGTGCTGTCCCAGAAGCACCACTGCCTGCATGTTGAAGTGCTGCAGCCAATCATTCAGACGCCACGGAGAGGTTGGCTTGACATTGGGCATGCTGCTGCGATGGCGCGCAGCGCGCCCTCCCTCCTCTCACAGTGTCCTTAACTGAGCCAGGCCCAGGCTGAACACACAGCGGATCAATCCTCTTACTCATTTTGCCTCCACTCGGTCGTAGGCAGTAGGATCATAGGCCCATGGCGCCGATGGCTGACACCCCCCAGGGTTCTTTCTGACGGGCCCCTCCACCGCTGCCGCCACCCCCTCGGCGTCGCTCTCCTCCCGTCCCTCCATTTCCGTTTTGTTCTCTTCGACATTACTGGAGATTCCTGAGTGGCCGCTGCTGCGTGGCTGCTCTCACCACTTCTGCAACAGCACCACGGCCTGCATTGGTGGGCACCCCGCGGACGGGCGCCGCGGCTAGCAGACAGAAGCTGGCCGGGTGTCGCAGAACGCACCCCTGCCGCCGGCGCATGGCCGCCATGTGGCATTCCGGTGTGCGCCAACCTTGCAGGGCTTGCTGCAGCAAGAGATGCTAATGGTGGTTGCCGCATGACTGGACTGCCGCGCTGGCAAAGCGGCACCGCCTTGCCGGCGGCGGTCACCGGCTGTTCCAGATGCCCCCACGCCAGCAACTCTGGTTGTGACCTCACTGGAGTGAAGGAGAGACAGCGTTGGTAGGGCCACTGGAGGTCATCGAGCTTCAACGCGCCGTGCTGAATAGCACTGGTTTGGGCTGGAATGTTCGCCTATACAATGTGACGGCGGTGCCACAGGCTGCAGGCACGTGGCAACAACGCCGCCCTGCACGATCGCACGCAACACGTTGTGCAGCGTCTCCAAACAGGCTGCTGTTACCCGCACGAAGCATGGCCGCCAGTGCCGCTGCGATGGCAGGACCGAGTGCAGGCGGCCGATGGGCAGGCTGCGCGGTGCCTCCCATCATCATTCACACTCTCTCACTGCTGCCTGCCTCTGACGGTCTCGACACGCCCGCCTGCCGCTGCCAGCCATGGATGCAGGTGGTGCAGTCCAACTCAGCTACGTGGCAGCGACCGACGCGAGTGTAAGAGGGCACAGTTGCCGCGGCCTCACCAGGCAAACCGCGGCGACACTCGCCGCCGCCGCCCCGCCGCCGCCGTTTTGACAGCAGCCTATTTGCGATCGCCCCCTGCTTCCCTGCACTCCAATCCAGCGTGTAGCCGTGCGAGAGCGGCTCTTATGTTGAGCACATGGCCAAGTCCACCGACTCTCCCATGACCACTCCGCCGGGCGGGGCAGCAGCAGGGCTGACAGAGCTACACGATTGCTACACAGCAGCACATGCTGCAAATTGGGCTGCAAAAATGAAGGCCCGCGCCAGGGTCGTCGTGCATGGAAACTAGGGGCCGCGACTGCGCCGCGCTCGTTCCTTTGCAGCCAGGCGTTGCTTGGTGCGTTGGAGGCGGACTCAAGAGGGACACCATGGGTCGCCGTGAGTGCATCAGTGGCTGCCATGAGAGGGGGCGTGCAAGGGCGCCCGCTCACGGCTGCATAGCCGAGCCCTGAAGCTCGGGATACTTACACAGCGGCCCCATGCCCGCTGGGGCGGCGCATGGCGGCGCGGGACTCGAGGAACTGCGGAGAGCCCGCCTGCCCGCGTGCCGGCGGCTAGTTGGCGCGAGCAAGGCGATGGACTGAACGCGGGCGGCTGCGCTGCGACGGCGCAGGGAGCTGGCAGTGACGCGCCGCCGGCGGTCGCCGCGGGGCGGCAAGCTCACCTAAGGCCCTCGCTGCTGCGCTTGCTGCAGGTCCCGCGCGCTGCTACCGCCAGATCAAGGGCAAGCCCTACCCCAAGTCACGGTTCTGCCGGTGCGTGGCGTGCCGACCTTGGGAAGCTGCTGCTGCCGCCCACGCCGCGGCGGGCTTGGTGTGCCCCGGGCTGTGTGCCACCGCTACCCGCCGCCTCCCACCTCCCGCAGTGGTGTGCCCGACCCGAAGATCCGCATTTACGATGTGGGCGCCAAGCGGGCGGGTGTGGACGTCTTCCCCCACTGCGTGCACCTGGTCAGGTGCATGGCAGAACGGCTGTTGCGTGAGCTGCAGCGGCGCCGTTTGGTGGCACCGTCTGGCCGCAGAACCATTGCGGTGGTTCTGCGCGGCAGTGCGAGTGGGCCAGCGTGCTGCGGCGCTGCATGGCGCTTGTTGGCATTCTCCCGCCTGACTGCTGAACGCGGTCTGAACCTGGCTCGCCTGCTCACGCCGATGCCTGCACTCCGTGCCCCCGCCCCTGCCCTGCAGTTGGGAGAAGGAGAACATTGGTTCCGAGGCGCTGGAGGCGGCGCGCATTGCCGCCAACAAGTACATGGTGAAGAACGCGGGCAAGGACTCGTTCCACCTGCGCGTGCGCGTGCACCCCTTCCACGTGCTGCGCATCAACAAGATGCTTTCGTGCGCCGGCGCAGATCGGCTGCAGACCGGTGTGTGCGGCGGCGGGGCGAATGTAGACGCAGAGGGGCAGGATGGAGGGGCGGGATGGGAGGAGCTTTGATGCCAGAGAGTGTGCTGCCTGCGCGCCCAAAGGCCAGCCTCACGGCATCACGGAGCTGTTGCAGAGGTCCGTTTAGCTTGCTTGCAGCATGCAGGCCTGCGCTCTTGGCTCGCAAGCACCGTTGGCCCGTGGTGGATCGCTCCCGCCAGTTGCTGATTGCCACCCGTCGGCCGCTCCCTACGCTGCTGCAGGCATGCGTGGCGCATTCGGCAAGCCGTTTGGCGTGTGCGCACGTGTGGCCATCGGCCAGATCCTGCTGTCCATCCGCTGCAAGGACAACCACGGTGTGATTGCTGAGGAGGCGCTGCGCCGCGCCAAGTTCAAGTTCCCTGGCCGCCAGAAGATCGTGGCTAGCCGCAACTGGTGGGTCGCGGGGTTGTGGTTGGTTGGGTGGTGCACTGTGAACTCGCCACCGCCGCTGCCGCCGGAGAATGTAGCTGGAAGCACCCGACGTTGCTGTGGCTGCCAAGAAGGCAGGGCGCACGACATGCTGTGCGGCTTCTGGCCGCAGCATATCTGCTGTGCCAAGGCGGCATGTTTCACCCGTGCTGCCTCGCTTTCTGCCTCGCTTTCTGCCTTACTGTCTGCCGTAGGGCCTCATCGCCACCTGGGCTCCGCTCCCTTCCCTTGAACCGTCCATTGAGACTACCCAATTAGGAATGCCAAACAATGCCACTGCCATGTCTGCCCTGTAGGGGCTTTACCGCCTACCTGCGCGACGACTACCTGGAGTGGAAGCGGGAGGGACGCCTGGTGAACGACGGCGTCAACGCCAAGGTAAGGCGGCGTGCCACTTCATGCGCCTGCCTTTGGCACAGCCATGCCGCGCGCCTGTTGCACCTGCCGGGGCCCCTGCAGCGTCTGCTGCTCAACCTCTCCTTCGCCGCCCTCCCCGCCTCTGCAGCTGCTGGACAACCACGGTCCCCTGGACGCGCGCGAGCCTGGCCAGATCTTTGAGGGCCCCGCTCGCCTGTGGCGCGTGCCCGTGCACGGCGACAGCCAGTAGGCGTGCACAGCTGCTGCGCCGGCCATGCGGCCTGGCCTGGACACATCTTCCCACCCAGGCTGCCCGACGCTGCGTTGTGCATTGGTAGGATGCCGTAATGACTTTTCCAGAAGCACGTGCACAGATGGCTGCCAGGGGGCAGAAGGCGACTGAGGAGGGCGCGTGTGTGGCGCGGCCGAGGGTAGCGTGCTCTGGCACCCGCCCGGTCAGCAGACAGATAATGGTTTCATATTGGGCATAGAATAGGTCAAGTTCTTGGCCATTAAATCGCAGGAAATGTGCCGGATGCGGCGGAGACAGACACTGGTACAGCATAGCGCAGCAGAGGGCGTGGCGTGCAGCAGGCGCTGGGCACCGGCAGCACAACAGCAGTGGAGAGGCGCGTAGCCGTGGTCGTTGCGGGTGTCGCCGTGCAGGGGTGCCGCTCACAGCTTGCCCATCACCTTGTCTTTGCGTGTCTGATGGTACTTCTCTTTGTAGTAGGCCTGCAGCGTGGCAAAGAGGACACAGGGCAGGGCAGAGGGTGCTGTGGCTGTCAGGAGTGGGCATGGAGCAGGGCCCACTGTGCGTAGCGGGTGTTGAAGAGTGGTGTTCGGCAGCAGGACAAGGTGCCTCAGCTGCCGGTGCGTTGGCCAATACCCCTCACGGGTTCAGCAAAGCACTACACGTGTAACGTTGCACACATGAGCAGTGCCCCACTTATGAAGGCTCAGAAGCTGTGCAACCCGCAGGCCAACACGCCTTCTGGATAAGAGACTCAACTGGACGGGCAATACGCACCTGGCGCAGCTTCTTGAAATCGGGGTTCAGCTTCTTCGTGGGTTCCTTGAGCAATGCTTCGTCCTCTGCCTTCAGGATCCGTACAACCTCTGCAGCGCCGCCTTCTCCCTCGCCCTCGCTCTCGTCCTTGCCGCTGCTGCCGCCAGCCCCTAGGTTCTGCAGCAGCGACTGCACGCTCTTGCGCCGCCGGTAGGGCCAGTTGGGCAGCCCCAGCGCACGGCAGGCGCTCTTGAACCTACACGCGAAAGTGTTGGGAGCATGATGGCAGGCGACGCTACCGCTCGGTGACGCTGGCTCAGCCGTCAAGCAGGCTCAAACGCCCCCTCACCTGGTCAGCCCGCAACCTGCAGTGGCAGCACGCAGAAGATTTGTTGTGTGGGTTGGATGTGCAAGGTCAAGGTGGGGAGCGGTTCAAGGCGACAGCAACAGCAGCAAGAAAATGGAGCGCTGCGTGGCGCTCCGCTGCTTACCGACCACTTTGGCTGCTTCATGCTGTGGGTACTGCAGGCAGAGCTCCTCCAGCATCTCCCGCGTGATCTCCACCGTGGCGCGATGCTTGTGCCGCCTGCACGAAGAACGGCGGGCGCGGCAGCGGCACGCGCACTGGTCAGCACGGCGGCAGGACTTTGAGCGCACGCCACGATTGCCGCGTGCTTGAGACGACACTTTTACGGTCTTAAATCATCGCAAGCGCTCGAAGAAGGCGGGGGGAGCCCGTCTGGCGCCGCCTAGCGACTCCCCCAACCGGACTCTGGCGCGTACCGAATAACCTCCACCTTCTGCGAGGCGCTTTCAACGCCCTCCGACATGGTGCGCTTCCTTTCAGATGATGGCGCCGAAAGGGCGAGACAGTGTTGCCTGAGCGGCAGCCATGCTGTGCCCCCCTGCTGGCCACTGGCGTTCCATGCCTGCTAGTACACCAGCCACTCAAAAAGAGTGCAGCACGCGTTTTACACAAAAGCTGCAATGCTGAGGCCAGCAGCGCTTATTCAAGTTGCACAGCACGCATGGGGTTCTGCAGCCGCCAACGGTCAATGATGTCGGCTTGTGGCGCTGTGTCAGCAACGGTTGGGGAAAACAGCGCTGGAGAACAACAGCCCAGCCGCGGGGAAGGTGGGCGGCAATGTTAAGCAGGGGCAGCTTGCCATCATAACTGTCGTCACTCGGCTGCTATCCGCCAACTGGGGAGTACACGAGTGGCCATCAGCCGCGGGGCGTGCTGCCAAAAGTGGGCGTGCTGCCCAGAACCATCGCATCATCTAACTCGCTATCTTCATCTGCACAACACAAGAGCAGTGAAGAGAGGTGGGGTGAAAACATCAAAGAAGTTGAAGAAAAGGGGCCCGCCTGGAGTTTTGTAAGCATCGTCGAACGGTGCCGCGGATTCAGAGCTAGGAAGTGCTGGCACGGCCACCGAGCCGCGAATTGCGAGCAGGAGCGTGTCGTGCAGGCCAGGAGAGTATTGGGGAAGAGTAACGGTCGGCTTGCAAAAGAGGTGGCAAGGCACGCTGCGTTGAGAGGTATGACACGCACACAGCAAGGTCAGCGTCCGCCTTGACGCCGACCGATCCTCGTGTTAATCAACTCCCTGGCCCGCCAGTGCTGCCTGCTGCCCGGCAGCGCACCATCGTCATACGCATACTCTGGCGGCAGCTCCAGGTTTTGCTTGAGGCTGCCCATGTCGCTGAATGCGTCTTCACACTCCATCATGCGCGTAGAAATGTAGCCCATGTCATAGCTGCGGATCATGGGCGAGGTGCCCAGGCTGCACGCAATCGGTGGAGCGTCAGGCACGAGGAGAGTGAAGAGGCGGCGGAAGCAGGCGAGAAAGGCATGCGGAGGGCCATGCGTGGCAAGCCTGCCTCACGGACAAACAGCCGACCGACGGGGGGGTCCAGCCGCTGCAGGAACGCCAAGCAATGCCAGACTGGGGCGGCGTGGTTGTCACACAAATACACCAGAGAGCATCGCGCAAGCTCCAGCTTCACGCCAACCCCAGCTCGAACGACTGGCTTTTGCTGCCCAGGCCATCTAACAGAAAATCGGCTCTGGAGAGCGCCTCAGGGCACTGGTGGCAGCCAGCAGGGACGAACCCCAAACAACCTACAGGCATGGCAGCGACGTACCTGCCTGCGCATGCAGCCCTGTCCCGCTGCTCATTACAGCGCAGCTTGAGCCCACCCTTTCACCCCTCACCTGAGGCCACCCTTGCCCAGCGATTGAGCCATCCACTCAGGGCCTTGCACACCCTACATGGATGAAGGTTGCAAAACTCGAGGTGAGGAACGGGATGAGGGTGGGCGCACAGGGCACGCCGGCGCCAGGTGCAACCAAGTAGCGTCCAGGGCATTTGTGCGGCTCTCTGCAGCCCCTTGCCTCCCTCCCATGCAAGCACCTGCGTGGCCGACCGCAGCTGGCTCGTGTGCTGCTCGCCGCCTTGGGGGATGCACACAGCCTCGCTCAAAGAGGCATGTGAAGCGGGGTGCGGCGCTGGCGCCGCTTGCGCAGAGACTGGCGGCGTGGGCGCCGGCGGGGGTGCGTCGTTGCTGCGCTGCCAAGTCTCCTGCTGCGACGCCACCAGCTGTGCCTGGTAGGCCTCTTCTTCAGGCAGCGGGAAGTTGCACTTGGCGTGCACACCCCTGCAATGGATCCAAGGCAGAATCAGTGGCCCAAAAGACGGCAGTGCTTCGCAGGCTGTGCGTCAGGCTGCGGCAAGAAGGGCCCTGGCAAGTGTGGCTGCCATCAACCTACCTGATGGCTCGCGCAGCCTGGTCATACGCGCGTGCCGCCTCTTCTGCAGTGTCAAAAGTGCCTAGCCAGCGGCGAGCGCCTACGGTGGGGTCACGAATCTCTGCAGCCCACTTGCCCCAGGGCCGCTGGCGCACGCCCCTGTGCGAGGCAAGTAGAGGGTGGAGCGCGCAGTTTAGGTTTCTGGCGTGCGTGGCTGCAAGGCAGGATGGTACCACACCACACAGGCAACCCCTGCAAGCCAGGCATGCAAGCGCAAAAGCAGGGGCTACATCCGCTGCTGCCTTTCACGGTGCGGTCGCTTCATCAAACTGTGCAACTGCCCTGAGTGAGTGCTTTGCAGTCCACACGCACCTGTAGGCCTTGGCGTCGCCTGCCGCACTCGACGAGGGTGCCTCCTGCTGCACGCCTAGGTCCGCCGGCGGGGGCTGCACATCAGCAGGGGCAACAGCCAGACGAGCGAGGGTGAAGTCAGGCTGCACGCATGCCTGCGCACTTGCACAAGCAGATCCAGCGCAAAGCTTCCTGCAAGAGCCTCCTGCAGCGCAACCCCTCACAGGACAACACTGTAAGCTTATCAACAAGTTTAAAGCCGCAAAGGCACCACAACAGCCACGGCGGCGCACCGTGGACGAGGGGGCGCGCGCTCCCACGGCGTCGTCAGACCTGGAGGAGGTGCGGAGCTCCACTGCGGCAGAGGCAGGAAGGGTGCCGAGAGGAGTGGAGGTCAGGCAGGAGCGCACGGCAGCTGACGCACGGGGCAGGAGCGGTCCTCGCCTGCCAGATACGCTGCCGCCGTGCACTGCCTGCGCACACCTGCTAGAGCGCCCGGCCGAGCGCCGCCTGGCAGCGGCGTGCTGGCACTGTCTGGCGCGGTGGCTGTGGGCAGAGCGCCGGCTGCTGACAGGCCCTGCTGCACAAGCGCGCCAGGCGCCGTGCCGCCAGGTTGCAGCGGCGCAGGTGGCGGCGGCATGGTATACGGCCTGGCTGCGGCTGCCGGCGCTGCGGGTGCGGATGGGCCGCTCGCCGGACCGGGCAAGCCGCCTGCCAGTCGCGGCTGCGGCTGCGGCATCTGCGGCGCCGCAGGGAACGCAGCGGGCCGTGGCACAGGCAGCGGCCGCGGTGCAGCCATGCCCTGCAGTGCGTGGGCGTGGGAGCAGTCGAAACGGGTGATCAGCGCGCTGCACCCCCCCTACACAACTCGCATTCTTGGGGGTGAGGGCGTGCACCTGCCGAGCCCTTGGCATGCAACACCGTGGCTGCAGGGCAAAAACACGCACCATGGGCACGCTGCCCTGCATCTGCGGCCTGACTTGCGGGAAAGTGTGTCCGCCTGGCCGTGGCTGCTGCGGGAACACGAGGCCGGAGCGGCCCTGAGCCTGCAGGCCGGCGACGGGCAGAACGCGAGGCGTGAGGAGTGCGCAGAGGCGAAGTGCGACAGGCAGGGGTGCGCCGCCCGCCCGGACGGAGTTGAGGGCAGTGTTTTGAGGAGGAGAACGCGCTGGACAACTCGCCTGCGCAGGCACCGGAAAGCCAGCGCCAGCGCGGGGCAACACGGCTTGGGGCGCGGCCGGCGGACGGGACGTGGCACCTGCAGAGCCACAGTGATGCTTGGGCAGGAGAGGTGGCCTTGTGGGAGACTTGGCTGGCTGTGGCAACAACACGCAGACATTCCTGGACGCTTCAACAGCCCTAGAGCACCCCTGCCACGCGCCTGTGCCATACGCCGGTCGGACCATCATCGGTGGCGGTGGCGGCGCGCTGGGCAGCGGCGCGCCTGCCGCGCTGGCGCTGAACACCTGCATTGGCGGCCATGTGCCGCGGCCAAAGCCTGGAGCAGGCCCGCCAACCATAGGCTGCTGGGCCCCGGGCGTAGAGCCCTCCATGCCGGCTGAACTCCCGCTCGGCAGCCGAGCGGCGGACGGCGGTGGCAGCCCGCCTGTCCGGTCGGGGCTGGCGCTCGGCGACTGCCCTGCCGCGGTGGTGGCAACGGTGAAGGCGCGGTGCGGGGCAAGACCTTCAGAGGGCAGAGGAAGGGCAGACAAGGAGCAGCCGCGGTGGGAGTTGTTCTGCCGGCACAGGGAGCACAATTCAATCACTTGGCTTGAGCGGCGCAGGGTATAGCAGGCGACGCGCGTTGGGGGTGCAGACAGCCGTCTGCAGGCAGGATTACCAGCTTCAGCAGAGCTCACCGGCCGGATTGGCCAGGAGCTACGACTGCAACTGGCAGCAGGTTGGCAGCAACGGGGCGGAGAGAGCAGACGACAAGAACCCAGCACGCCGGGCATCGCACGGCGCACGCCCGCTGCCCGCTGTCATTCCTAATAAGCTAATGTCGCCCAGGCTCCACCATCACCTGCAGGTCCCATACACACATCCTGCTGCACCAAACCAGCCGACCGCCAATGCTCGCAGCCTCTGGCGGCACTCCCATGCGCACAGGCGCGCGCACGGCCCAAGCGGGCCCTGCACATGCCTCCTGGCCACCATGCAGGCCACAAGCGGCCCACCGCTGCACGCCCCATGCCAGCCGCTGCTCTCCGAGCCTGCTTGTGGTGGCCGCAGCAACGCAGCAGCGCGGTGTCGGCAAGCAGAGCGTCGGCAAACCGCTGCCAGAGGTGCGCAGCGGCGGGCGGTGTGCAGCGGCGGCCGCGGGTGGTGCCACCCGCCAAGCTGCCTGCCTGTTTCCCGGCGCAGCTTCCTCCTGCTGGTGCCCATACGCGCTCCTCCCTGACCCGAGGACCAAGCTCACCTCGCCTCTTCCTCCTCGGCTGCGCTTGTTGCAGCCTGCCACGCACCAGCAGACGCTGCGCCGCTCCTTCACGGTGGGCGGCGTCGGCCTGCACACCGGCGAGTATGCAGTCGTGCGCGTGGTACCCGCGCCTGCAGGAAAGGGCCGCTACTTCGTGCGCGTCCCGAAAGGCACCAATGAAGGCCTGTGGGTGGTGGAGCAGCCGGTGCCACGCGAGCTTGAAGGTGCGCAAGCATGTCCATGGAACGATCGTAGAGGTCTCGCTGCTGCCGCCGCTGCGGCTGTGCCGCGAACCCTCCGCGCCGCGCCGCATCTGCTTTGTCACCGCAACGCATCCCGCGCGGGCTGCACCAGTCCAACCTTGTCCTGACAGCGGGCATGGTGAGTATAGACATAGATATTGACACATTGCCTGCCTTCCTCGGCTGCAGAGCTGGGCGCAGCGCGCAGCACCAGCGTGCACGCCGCAGACCATGCAAACCTATTTTTCGAGTTCATCCAGGTGCGGCGAGGGCATGGTGGTGGGGGGCTGGCCTGCGGGACGCCTCTCCCCGCCTTTGTGATGGGCAGCACTGTCGCAGCGCGCCTGCCAGATGTGTGGCCGGCTGCACACTCGCTGTCAGCTGGGTTGCGTTGGCACATGAGGAGGGCGGGCCCACCGATGGATGGCCACCCTGTGCTGCCCTGTTGCAGAGCCAGGAGGAGGCGGGCTTCGAAGGCACGTTTGCCGACTTCCTGCAGCAGCGCGGCGCGGTGTCGCCCGACACGCTGCTGATTGAGGCTGAGGAGCTGCTGCCCGATGAGGAGGTGGGCGCAGGCGGGGAGGCGCTGTTTCGCTTCTAAAACAAATTTTCTGGCAGCATCGCGTGTCTGGCCTACTGTTAGGCTGCAGTCCCTGCCGTCAGCGATGCTTAGCACCAGGCCTTCCTGGTTCTGCTGCACTCACGCCTCTTCAGCAGGCTCCCTGGATGCTGGCCCTCAGGTGCTTTCCTCTGCCCCGCTCTCTTTTGTGCAGCCTGTGACTGGCGGCGTCGGCGAGGAGCGCGTTGCAGCACATGCCAGCAGCCTGCAGCAGGAGCGGCGGTGGTGCAGCGTGCTGCGGCAGGGAGGCACCGAGATTTTGGGCGCGGAGCACCTGCTGGCGGCATTGGAATGCTGCGGCGTCGACAATGCGCGCATCGAGATTGAGGGCGGCAATGGCAAGTGGCGGCGTTGGCTTGCGTGTGCATGTGCTGGAGGTGGATGGCAGCGTCCACAACTGCCGGTTAGTGTCGGCGCCGCTGATCTCTGTGCCCACGTTGTCCTTCCTGCCGCAGAGCTGCCCATTGTTGACGGCTCTGCCCTGGGCTGGGCGTCGGAGGTGCAGCGGTGCGGCCTGCGCGCGGCACCTGCAGCAGCGGATGCCACCGCGCCACGGGGCATCGCCTCACCTGACGAGGTGTGGGGCAGGTTGGAGGGCGCTTGCAAAGGTGTCCCCTGTATTTGAGTTTCCTGTGCCGCTGCAGGCGAACACGCAGGCTATAAGCCATCGCTGCGGCAGAGCGGGGCCTGACAGGGTGCTGCATGTCCTCTTTGCCAGGTGGTGACAGTGCGTGATGGCGAAGCCTTCATCACCTTTTACCCAGGGCCTTCAGCACGCGTCACAGGCAAGCCCCGCTCAGCTGCGCATGCCTGCCTGGTGCGCTTCCCACCGGATGCAGCCTGCTTTTGCAGAAATACAGAGCGTCGACCAGCCTGCAGGATAGTACCCCTTCCTGGGCCGGCTTGCTCCATCACACCTCACCTGCTGCCGGCCTGCCGGCCTGCAGTCGGCGTTGATTGCGCGGTCGAGGCGCCGGTGATTGGCCGGCAATGGTTCTCCTGGAGCCCCGATGATGCTGGGTACCACGCGGGCGAGCACTTCAAGCTGACCCTGGCTCCCGCGCGCACATTCTACGCTTCGACAGCGGTGCGCCGCTTGGGTCAGCCGCGTCCGCCTGCCTCGTGGCCGCCTGCCTTGCGGCCGCCTGCCGGTGCTGCTTCTACGCACGCTCGCCGCGTCGAACCTGCCGCAGCGGCTGTCGGCCAGGGGGCAGGCTGCTGCCGCTCGGCGCCTGACGGCCTGTCTGCTCGCCACGTCCTTTCCATGCACAGGCGGTGGAGGCAATCCTCGAGGAGGGCATGCTGCAGGGTGGACCCGAGTATGTAAGCCTCATTGCAGACCGCGACAGCTGGTGAGCCTGCGTAGCACTCTAGTTGGGTCTGCGTTGCTGTAGGTTTGGAAGTGCGCCTCCCTTAGGTTTGGAAGTGCGCCTCCCTTCACGTTGATTCCTGCTGGTGAGCTGCTGTCGGTCGCATGAGTTGCGCGCTGCGCCGCTCGCCTCTACTCTACGCTGTGCTGTACCACCCTGCGCCGCGGGCCGTGGCCTGTGTTATGCTGCACTGCGTGCTTTGAGGTGGAACCTCTCCCCCCGCCCCTTCAGGGCCCTGCCCACTCACCCTGTGTCCCCCCTTGGGAACCCTTCACCCCCCTGCAGGCTTGACCCTGAGCTTGTTCGCTTCCCCCGCGACGAGGCCGCCCGCCACGCAGCCATCGACCTGCTGGTGAGGCGCGCTGGCAAACCGAGGCGGCAGCGCAGCGTGCAGGCAGAGCGAGCGTGCCTGCCTCGGCGTTAGCCGCTGCCTCTGCTTCTCTTCCACGCGCTGCCCTGGCCATCGCTCGTCCCGCTTCCATCCCCGCTTGCCGCAGGGCGACCTGTCTCTGCTGGCGCGCCCCGGCGGCCGCGGCCTGCCTGCGGGCCACATAGTGGCATACCAGCCGACGCACACATTACAGGCGGCGTTTGTGCAGCAGCTGGAGCGGTTGGCAGGCAGCGCAGAGGCGGCGGCGTAGCCGCCACACGCCCGCCAGCTCTTCACCCTGCCCTGCTCCGCCCTGCTTGCGCGTGCGGTCGGTGGGCTGTCCAGTCATGCTGTCGTCAGTCAAAAGAGTCATCGGCCATGCTGCGCTGACCTCATCCGCTCTTGAACAGCAGCACCGCCACAGGCCCTAGGTAGAAGTAGATGAAGTGCTTGGTTTCGTGGGTGACGTAGGAGCCTGCAGCGGGCGGGCAGCACGGCGGGCGTATCAGGTGTGAGGGCGAGCGGCGCACGCGGGCGGGAAAGCCTGCAAGGCGCGGTGCGCGCTTGCGCACGGCGGCAGCATTGTGGCAGTTCGTGCGACGCAAGGTGTGCTGTTGTGTAGAACCCAGGCATGTTGGGTCAGCCCAGCAGCTGGCAGCGCGCAGCAGCAGCAGGCAGCGCGCGGGCGCACCGAAGTTGCGGCCCACGATGCAGTGCCAGGTGGGGCCGTGCTTGGAGTCGAACTCCTTTTTGATGTAAGCTGCCACGTCCTTCTCAATGGTGTACTTTTCCAGCGCCTGCGGGGAGAACGATCAGGGGAGGCCAAGCCAGTGTGTCAAGGGCGCCCATCACGAAAGATTGTTGTGTTGCGTGCTGCGTCAGCCCTCTGCACCCGTGGACCCCCCGGCTTGTAGCGGCCCCTGATCACGTTTTCGCTCTTCCCACATCCTTCAAGGTCATCTCACATCCTTGTGGAACCCTCCCGCGCCCCGCTCCCGCCCCCAGTTTAAAATGGCTGCTGCAGCTGCAGTCAAGCAGCAGCTGGAAGACAACTGGAGCAACAGCCGCCAGCACAATGTGTTTCCGCTTGCTCAAATCGATTATATCATGCGCCGCAAACGGGCACAGCAGGGCCTGACGGTAACGCAGGCACCTGCCGCCAGCGGGCGGCGGCGGCGGGGCGCGGGAGGGGACCAGGAGGATGCTGAGCTGGTCCTGCCGCGTTGGGATGTGGAGGTGAGCATACTGTATCTGTAAGCAGGGCTGGAGTTGCTGGATGAAGCGGGGCAGGGTAGCACGAGGGCAGCAGGAGGGCAGCAGGCATGGCAGAACTGTTGATGCCGTGCCCATCATTAACGGACACATCCCCCGCTGTGCGCTGCCCACGATTGCAGCCCAAGGAGCTGAGCAACAGGTTGCTGCGTCAGTTCCATCTGGACAAGACAATTGACGGCAAAGAAGTCCTGCTGCGCTCGGTGTCCCGCAACGACGAGCTGGGCATCGCAGTGTCGCGCAAGGTGTTGGTGGTGGCCGCCGAGGAGGTGCCCGCCTTCTTCGCCAAGCATCACGGCATCCAGGGCCAGGGCTGGAACTCCCCTGCCCGCCTGTTCCACCACGTGCGTGCTCAATGGTGGTGGTGCAGACTGCAGCATTGCGCCTGTGCGAGGCAGCCGATTGTACAGCCTGTCGCGGCCGCCACCGGCTGCCTCCGCTCCCCGCACTCTACACCTCTGTGCTCCCTTTCCACCCGCTGCTGCGCAGCTGCACCACGCCGTGCCCACCCAGCTGATGCCTGCACCAGGCGGCCAGCCGCGCCTGGTCCACGGTGCTGAAGGGTTCACCGTGGAGACCGCCAAGGCGTGGTGCACCGAGTGCCCCGTGCGTGCCGACATGGCCGCCAAGAAGCCTGCTGAGAAGCGCGTCGTGCACCCCATTGTGGCCATCATGACCCTGATGCACCTGGCGGTCAGTTCAGCTGCAGGGTTGCAGCGCCTGGAAACTGCTGTGAAGCTGGTGTGAAGCTGCGATGAAGCTGCAGGGATGTGCTGCCCACCACTGTCACACCCAACCACCTCTTCTATACCTGCATGCTCCCACCCACAGGCCGATTTGATCGACCTAGGAGCAGGGCGTGACGAGCGCTACCGCTACGTGCTGGTGGTGATCGACGTCTTCAGCCGCTATTGCTGGCTTTACCCGCTGGCCTCCAAGACGACCATTGGCGTGGCACGGCATGTGAGCTGCCAACACTTGCTGCCAGCGCTTCCTCCCAGCGCTTGCTGCCAGTTTTTGCTGCAAGCACTTGCTGTCATTGATTGGTGCCAACGCTAATTGGCATCGCCACCGGCCAGCGCTGCCGACCAGCGACCAGCCGCTTCGCTTGCTTCATGCCTCGTCTTGCGCTCTCTTTCACTCTGCCCCACCCCACCCCCACCCCCACGCACCCCTGTCGTTCCCTTGCAGCTCTACTTTCAATTCATGCGAACGCAGGTGCCTGCCAAGCTACAGACCGACAACGGCCTGGAGTTCTGCGGCAAGGAGGTCAAAGAGCTGTGCGAGCTGTTCAACGTGCGGCACGCCAAGAGCATGCCCGGCCATCCTGAAACCAACGGTTGCGTGGAGCGTAAGAACCGCGAGCTCAAGAACAAGGTAGGAGCCGGGCAATGTGCGAAGAGGAATCTGGTGTGCTGCTGCTGTTGTTGTTGCTGCTGGTGGCGTTGAGGTGGTCGGAGGTGGTCGTGTGTGGCAGCGGTATGGCTGATGCAGCGGCAGTGCTGCAGGTCCAGCCCACAGCTCTCTCTCTCTGACCGCTGTGTGCACATCCCCTACCCGTCCCTCGTCAGATTCGTGCGCTGCTGATGGCTTGCCCGCTGTTCGAGTGAGTACAGAAAGCTCGTGCTGCTGCCCCTGCTGCCCCTCCTGTCCAGTGCTGCTGTGCTGTGGTTCCTGTTTCCACGCTGCAGCTTCTGCTGCTGCCCCACCTGTCCAGTGTTGTTGTGCCTGCGTGCATTGCAGCTCGTGCTGCTACCCCTCCTGTCCAGTGCTGCTTGCACGCTGCTGTCGTGTTCCTGCCGCTCCTGTCCAGTGCTGCTGTGCTGTGCTGTGGTTCAGCGCTGCCCCCCCCCCCCCCCCCCCGCCCCCACGCCACCCCACCCACACCCACACCCCACCCACCCACACCCATCCCCTGCACTCTGCAGCTGGGCGTTCCACGTCCTGACAGTGATGCAGATGGTCAACAACTCGCCCACCAGCGCGCTCGGCGGCATGGCCCCCACCAAGGCGCTGTTCGGCACGCTGCCCTCCAACATGAACTTGCCACTGCTGGATGACATTGTCCGCCTGCTGGGCTTCACCTCCTCGGCTGAGGCGAACGATGCCGACACCCCGCCAGCCCCTGCCACGCGCAAAGGCAGCGCAGCGCAGCCCAAGCGCCGTGGGTTAGACTACGGTGTTGGTGCACTAGGACAATGCAACGCCGAACCGGAATGAGAGAAAGCACTGGGGGGGTTGGGGGGGGTTGGGGGGGCGGAGAGGGCAAGAACAGTGCGCTGCGGCAGCGCCCACGTGGCTTCATGCGCCGCGGCGTTCTCGCGGCGCGCCGCAGCGCCGCAGCGTGGTCGGCATCGGCTCACAGCCAGGCGGCGCCCAGTCGACTCGTGAGGGTCACTGTGCGGTGAAGGGCTTGAAGTCCTGGTGCAGTGGAGGTGAAGCCCCCAGCGCCATGGCGCGCAAAGCCGCACCACCCAACCGCCATCCCTCCCCACGCAACCGACGGACAAGTGCTAGCGGACCTTGACAATGCAATGTGTATCTGTGGTCCACGTTGAAGCTGTCAAGGCCGTTGAGCAGTTAAAGGGTAATCAAGCGAAGGAATTGAGCAGTAATCAAGCGAAGGAATTGAGCAATTGGGAACAGGTGTGGGAGCACCAGGGTTAGCAAGCAAAGCAAAGCGAGCACGAAAACACGGAGGGGCCGTGGGGAGCGAAGCTGAGGGGCGCTACTTGGCCGTCACCCGAGGGATCACACCGTCCGGGGCTACCGCGGCGCAGAGGCCTGGAAGGTTGCTAGCATGATGGGCTGTCCCGCCTTGGCAGCACCGCGAACCGCCTCGGCTATCTGCACTGCCGCCTGCACCTGGTCGGGCGCTGCGCTGCCGCTGGCCTCCAACCCCACCCACACCATGCCATTGCAGCCAAGAATGACCTTCAGTCCTGCAGCGTGAAATCACAGGCAGATGGGTGGGACGTTACTGGTGTGCCGGCAGCAGCAGGAGGAGCAGCAGCGGCACTTTGAGAGCAGCAGCGGCCCCGGCCGAGCGCACCCGCAAGTCTGTGAATGAAGGTGCGTGCCCTCGACCAGCCCCCCACCCTGAGCGCACCGGAGCCGCACTGGTGGATGTGCTTGCGCTGCGGGCGGATGAGCGTGGGCGCCACAGACACGACCATGCCTGGAGGCAGCTTGCTGGCCACAGCGTCACGAACGTGCAGCTGCACCTGGCCGTCGGCCCGCACCGACTGCACCTCAGCCTGCAGGGCCACGCGAGCGACAACACGTGGTTAGCAACAGCACCACAGCGCAGCCAGGCAGGCAGGCAAGACGGAGGCAGGCGCGCAGGCACGCGGGAAAGCCGCGAGCAGTGTGTCGCCGGCAAGCAAGCAAGCGAGCGAGCGGGAGCGCGTGCACACTGCCACCTGTGCCCTCTGTCCCCTGGACCTGTCGGCACTGCCCCTCCAGCTCGATCGCCTTCCATTAAGCGCTCACCGCGATGAGGTCACCCTCAACCAAGATTGACCGCATGTCCAGTGCACCCTCGGCCGCCTTGCGCACAGCGCCGCCCGCCGTGGACAGCGGCAGCACCGCCAGCGTGCGCGCCCGGACGTCCACCAACCAGCGCGAAGGCTCCACCTGGGGCAGGCGGGACGGGACAACGAGGACTTTCGATGAGAAAGAATCGGAGGAGCCATTGCTCCAGTGCACCAGGGTGAACGCCGACGACGACGTGCGCCCTTGCAGCCCCTCCGCCCCCACCTCTGGCACCTAGCAGCACCTCGGTTTCCACACATCCACACCTGCACGACGCGCCCAACCACTACGTGGCCCACTGCTGCAGTGTAGCCACCCGCCAGCGGCTCCACGAGCACCAGCTGGTTCCAGCGCTGCACTTGGCCGCACCGCGTGGCCACCAGGCTGCCGCCTCGCAGCATCGTGCCGTGGCCGCGCAGCACGCTGTCGCTGGCCTCTGCCTCGATCACATCGCCCACGCAGACCTGCATGGTGGGCTGTGACCTGCAAGGCACGGCGCGGAGGCGGCGGCAGGGCGGTGTGGTGCCAAACGGCAGGAGCGGCGGCGGCCAAGGGCGGCGGCGGCTCTGCATGCACACTGCTACGTACCTCGATGCGCTGCTGGCCTTCGCTCGGTGCTTAGCAGCCCTGGCGCGGCGGCAATTGGCTGAAGAAACTGGCCCGCCCGTTGCGGAGCGGCGCTGCTGCGCTGAGCGTCTGCAATTGCACAGCGTGAGAACTGCGATCCCGCTGTGAGCGCCTTGGTAGCGAGAAACAATTGCCGGCCCTCGTGGCACCTCACGCCGCAGGCCCTGCCTTCCGCCAGCCTGGTCACTGCTGCCATCACAACTCGCACACCGATCACCTTCAGACACTGGATGCAGCGCCCGAGAAGGTGCGACTGATTGTTGCGCGCAGCGGGCTCTGCACCGGCCAGCGGGCAGCGGAATGTTGGCGCAGCAGAATGATGCAGCAGGACATGCGGCAGCGGTCGCTTGCCTGCACCTGGCAGCGGCAGCGGCACCGGCGGCGGCACGTTGCCGTGTGCCGCCGCCGGTTCACCGCTGTAGCTTCGCACTCACGCTCCCCCTACTTGCAGGCCTTGGTGGACGGGCAAGGCGCCCGAGTGGGTGCAGGAGGAGGAGGACGATGGGCCCGCAGCAGCGCCAGCAGCTGCTGCGCCCGCAGCAGCAGCGGCCAGAGCGTCGGCGGCGGCGCCGCTGCCGCCTGGCACCGACCCCAGGCTCGCTCGCCTGACGCAGCGGCAGGGCCAGGCCGGGCGGCGGGACCCCAGCGAGGCAGTGGTGGTGCAGCGGCGGCGGCACCGCTCACCAGAGGCAGACGACGACGCCTCGCCGGCGCGGCCTGCCAGGGGCGGGGCCCCGGCAGACGTGGGGCGGCGGCGGCCCGAGGCGGAGGAGGCTGAAGAGGAGGAGGCAAGCGAGGAGGAGGAGGAGGAGGAGGAGCGTGATGACGAGGAAGGCGGGGGGGCTGAAGACGATGATGAGGCGATCGCGGCACGGCGCATGGCCATCCGAGCGCGGCAGCTGGCTGCGGCGGCGGCACCCGTGGCCAGCGAGGAAGAGGCGCGCGGCTGCAGAAGGGCTGCCTGCAGCTGCCTGCAGTTGCTGCCTGCTTACTTGCTTGCGTGCGCACCCTGCTTACTGCGACCCCAATCACCCTGCAACTCACCTGCTCGCCTACCTGCGGTGCAGGATGCCTGTTCAGAAGCCTCGAAGGTTCGACACCTGTGGTTCCCTGCTGCATACAACGTCCTCCCACCAGATGCGCTCTTCCCATCAATTTGCAGGACGAGGGTGACGAGTATACCACAGACGACGACGACAGCGAGGACGAGGGCGCCCCAGTGATGCTCAAGCCAGCGTTTGTGCCGAAAACGGATAGGGAGGCAAGTGCCCTGCGGTGGTTCCGGGGTGGTGTGAAATGGTTGCGCAGCTGTGGGCTATGCCTGGCAGCGACCGCTCTCGGGCAGTTAGGTACTGTACCGCTGGCCCCGTGCTGCATCCATGCAGCAGGGCTTTCGTTGCATGAGCGGGCGCCCCTCCCCACGTTTGTGGATGCCTGCAGGTGCTGGGCAAGCACGCCCCGACAGCGTTCTCCCACCTCCTCCTTTTGCATCGCTGCCTGCGTGTCCCTGTCCCACCTGTGCTGCTGCCTGTATGCCCCGCGTGCTCGGTGCAGACGCTGGCCGAGCGCGACGCTGCGCTAGCACAGGCGGAGCAGACGACCCGGCAGGAGGCGGAAGCGCTTGAAGAGCGCAAGCGGCAGACGCAGGAGCTAGTGGTGGCGGCGCAAGCCTTTGAGGTGGCGCAGCAGGTGGGGTCTTGAGATTTGGGAGGGTTGGATGCCTGGCGGCGGCGGCACAGGCAGCGCAGCAGGTGCCGGGAAGCTAGGTAGCGCCTCTGCGCAAGCTTTGGGCTTGACGCGGCTGCACCTGGCCGAGACAGCCCTGCGCGGTGGCCCTCCATGCAACTGCTGACGAGTCTAAGGTGACGGCCAATCGTGCCAGGAGCCTGCGCAGTGCCCCGCCTGTGCTGACACACGCTCGTTCGCCCTCCCACGGCCATGCGCTTTGCTGCGCTGATGCGCGCCCCGCATGCCCTCGCTGAGCCCCCTGTCTGCTCTGCGACGCGCTGCAGGAGGTACCCAAGGACGGGGATTCTGATGTGGACACAGACGACGAGAAGGATGAGGTGGCACAATACGAAGCATGGCGCGAGCGCGAGCTGTCGCGCATTGCTCGTGATCGGTGTGCTGGCTGGGCCGGGGATGGCGGCGCGCTGTGGCAGCAAGGGTTTGCTGTGCAATTCGCTGGCAGCGGTGGGCTGCCTGGCCAGCGTGAGCACAGCGGAATTATGGGGGTGCGGAATTATGCTGTTGCCCGCCCGCCCGCAGCTGCAGTCACCGGGCCTGCCTGTGCACCTACCCACCTGCAGGCAGCTGCGCCAGGCAGGCAACCGGGCGGAGCTTGCGGCGCAGCACCCGTCTGCGGCCATGCCGGCGCCGCCGCCGCAGCCCAAGAAGAAGTGGAATTTCCTGCAGGTACGCGTCACCCCTGCACTGCCACCCAGTCTGCTAGCAAGTGCCGCTGCGGCCGCGCTGCCTGCTGCACTCCTCGCCGCCATGTCCTGCCGCTCACCCTCCCTCTGCCCGCGCCACCCCTATGCAACAGAAATACTGGCACAAGGGCGCCTTCTTCCAAGGGGACGGCGAGGAGGGCGTGCTGGGCGACGTGCTGCAGCGCGATTACGATGGGCCCACTGGAGAGGACAAGGTGGACAAGCAGATGCTGCCCAAGATCATGCAGGCGCGTCTTGCTCGCCCCCTCCTCCCACCCACCCCCCCTTGTGCTGTCGTTGTTAGTCTCGCCCATAGCGTGGTTGCGTTTTCTTGGTTCACCCTCCTGCCGCCCAGCATCGGGGGTCATTGTTGTGCAGAAGCAGAATGGGTGGCCCGTAGGTCCCGCAAGTGGCGGCGGGCAGGCGAGGGGGAAAGTCACGTGTGCAAGCAGGTGCCGTCCAGATTGCGCTGGTGGTCTATGTTGCCCTTGAGACACTTGTGCTGCCCCGCCCCCCCCTTCGTCCCTCACATCCGAGACTTGCGTAGCACGTAGCAGCACCGCGCTGGCGGCTCCCACCCCTGGTGCCGCTCGGAACTCAACTCTGTGTCCCTCCCTCCCTGCCCCTCTGGCCTGCAGGTCCGCAACTTTGGGCGGCGTGGTCGCACCAAGTGGCAGCACCTGCTGGCAGAGGACACGACATTCGCTGCAGGCGCGCCCGACCCGCAGCTGCCGCCGACGGGCCGGCCGCAGGGGCGGCCTGTCTCGCAAGATTTCACCAAGCCAAAAACGCACAAGACGTAAGAAAAGGCACCCAGGCGGTGGCGCAACGCAGTGCTGCTGCGCCCTCTGTCTGCCTCAGTTGCTTGGTGTGCTTGCCCTGCTGCTGCTGCTGCTGCCTGACTGGCCTGCTGCTTGCCCCTTCCATGCGTGCGTTCTGCTCTGCCATGGCCATGTTACAGCTTGACGGCCGCACGCAGTGCGAGGCCCGCGCACCATGCGCTGCCGGCCCCGCCCGCCCCGCGCGGGCCCCGCGGGCCAAAGCTGTGGTGCCAGTCAGTTTCGGAAGTAGGGGTGCTCCAGCGCCAGTCGTGCCGTGATGCGTTCTGAGGGGTTGTAGTGCAGCAGCTTTGCCAGCAGGTCCACACCTTCAGGGTCCAGGGCTGGCACTACAGACTGCAGGTCGCGTGGCCGCCACTGGGGGAAGCAGTCCTGCGGGGAGGGGAGGGGAGGGGAATGCGACGTCGGAATGAGAGTGGCTTTGGGGGGGAGTTACACACATGGCGCGCAACAGCGATTGGAGCGCAGCAATCAACGCAAAGAGGAGCTGCCCCCGCGGTGCAACATCAACCCTGCCCGGCAACACGGAGAGGCTGCCCCCGCCTTGCCTTGTAGTCTGGCAGCTGCGAGACGCCAGGCCAGAGCTCCTCCGAGGGCGTGCCCAGCACTTGGAAAATCTTGTAGAGCTCATCTATCTCCTGGGGGCAGCAAGGCAGGGGGGAGAAAGAGGGCGGGATGAGGGGCAAGGGGGGCGGTGCATGGCTCTGGCACTGCTCCGCCGCTGCATGGAGAGTGTGTTGCAGACGCCCCTCGTCCAGCCAAGAAGGAGTCATTCACGTGCGCCTGGTCAGGGCGCGCGGTTGTGACAGCAGCTAGAAGATGGACGGGGCGGGGCGGGCAGGCAGGGGGGACACACAACAAGGAGAGTCGGCGCCTGCGACGCAGCAGGCACGGGCTGGCGTGCCGTCAGGCAGGAGGCGGCAGGCAGGACCCCCTTGCTGGCAATTCTCCAACGACGCGGCCGTGGCAGGTCTGCTGCTTGCAGCGGGCAGTGAATGGCTGTGCCTGCACCTATCGTAGGGTGCAGCGCAAGCGGGTGAGCAGCACGTGAATAGCTGTACCCGACTCCTAGGCTAGACTAGGCGCACCGAGTCCCCCGGGAAGAGCGGCTTCTGGTTGACCATTTCCGCAAAGATGCAGCCAATGGACCAGAGGTCCACGGGCGTGGAGTAGTGCTTGATGCCCAGCAGGATTTCGGGCGCGCGGTACCACAGCGTGATGACCTGGCGGCAGGGACCGGGGGGAGAGCGGAGGGGCCAGGGGCAAGCAGGCGTGGGCAGACGGCCAGGGAAGGGCAGCGGACGGCAGGCTGTGTGCGTATGCCGCAAGTAAGCAAAAGGCGAGGTGACCACGGCGAAGGGAGGGGTAGCCTGACCATGGCAAGGGAGGGGTGGCAGCCGGCAGCGAGCGTGCATGCCCCTCAAGCCGCCCTCTCCAGCAGGAAACGAGCCGACGACTGGCATCTGCAAACAGACACAGGGCTGACCTCGTGTGTGTACTGCCGCACAGGGATGCCAAAAGCGCGTGCTAGCCCAAAGTCCGCCAGCTTCATTGTATTCGTGGCTCGATCAATAAGCAGGTTCTGCGGCTTCATGTCTCGGTGCAGGATGCTGCGGCAGGTGGTTGCACGGCATTCGCATGTTTGCACGCGCGCGGGGTGGGTCGCGAGAGCCAGGGCCGCTGCTTTGGCGGCGAAGCGGCGGCAGCGTGCAGTGGCAGGACGACGCTTCCACACCCTGCAGGGCGGCCTGCGGCCCGTGCTTCGCCACCTGCAGTACGCACCGGTGCGAGTGGCAGTACGCTATTCCTTGCAGCATTTGGTACAGGAACCGCTGCAGCAGGACGGGGCATGGGGCGAGGCAGGGGGTGCCGTCAGCAGGGCTGGCAGCAGGTCGGCCGCGGGCCACAGGGAGGAGAGAGGGAGAGACGGGAAGCAGAGGGGGGGCCCACCCACCTTGACAACCGAGGCCTCGCGGTACATCTGCGGGTGCGTGTCCATGTGCTTCTTAAGGTCCACATCCAAAAACTCAAACACCAGGTACAGCTTGCGATCCTCGTGCACCACGTCCTCCAGGCTGCAGCACGGGGGGCGGGGGGGGGGGGGGGGGGGGGGGGCGAGCAGGGGAAGCAGCGGGTGATGCAGCTGACATTACCACCACTGCATTCAGCGCTGGCGCTGGATGCACAGGGTGCGCGAAACTCTCCAGGCTGCAGAGCAGGCAGAGGAGGCAGGCAGGGGCAGGCAGGGAACAGTCCGACCATCTGGATTGATGCTTGGACATAGCAACCCGCAAGCGTTGCAAGTTGGCCGTCTGGCCCTGTGGCAGCGCGCGGCAGAACACGGGCGGCAGACCTGCACGGCGCTGCAGCCGCAGCAGCCGAGCGGCCACTTGGCCTCAGTTCCACCCTCGCGCCCTGCCCTTACCACACAATGTTTTCGTGGTTTAGCTCTTTGAGCAGGGAGATCTCGCGGATGGCAGTGGAGGGCACGCCCTCCTCCTCCTGCTCCAGCCTGCAGGGCGGCAGGACGGCGGGAGGAGGGCAATGGGCATCCAGGCGTCTGGTGCAAGCCCGCGCGGCACGCCGGCGCCGCGTGCACGCCAGCACTACTGCTGGTGAGCGCCCACCTGATTTGTTTCAGCGCCAGCACGCGCTGCGTCACCTTGTCCTTGGCTTTGAAGACCACGCCATAGCTGCAGAGCAGAGAAGCAGAGGACCCTGGGCGCGGGCGAGCTGCAGCAAGGCGCGCAAGGGGGCCGTGCCTTTGACGCGACGCAGCCAGTGGATGGCAGCAGCCGGCAGCGCAGTCTGCACACTCACGTTCCCTCGCCGATGCGGCCTAGGGTGACGTACTGCATACGATGATGAAAGGCGGGGCGTACAGCAGTCAGCGCACGCGGCTGCTGCGGCTTGTGCAGCAGAGCGGCAGCGGCGGCGGCGGCGGCGGGAAGGGGAGGAGAGGCAGATGACGACGCCGCAGTGCTCCCGTGCAACCGCCATTGCGGGGCCAAGCCCACAGGTGGGCCGCAGAGGGGCGCAAGGTGATCGGTCAGGAGGTCAGGCGAAGCGTCGGCCAGCGCCCGCCCCCACACCCACCTTGTCCATTGCGGGCTGTGTAGGAACAGAGAAACGACATCGGAAGCGATGTAGCGGCACCTCCTCTCGCTCCACGAGCATGTGTTGCGTGCTGGGTCGACCCCTGCACCGGTCGACCCCCTGGCCTGCCTGCTGCAGGAGGCGCAGCGGCGCCACTTTGAACTTGTTACCTGGTCCACAGAGTGTCTCTAGAGACGCGAGGCCGCGCCGGAAAAGCTGCTGAGAGCGAGGGGATGGTCGGGTCCGCGCAAGCCAAGCCCCCTGGTCTCGCCCGCTGCAGTAGAGCGTTGTTACACCGCAATTGAAACGCAAGGCAGGCCGGAGAAGTGTGCAAAGCAAAGCGAGAATGTGGGACAGAGGGCAGGCTGTCGGGCAAGGAAAGCGTGAGCGGCGGCAGGAGCAGCGCGCATCACAGCGCAGCTGCTGCCCAACTTACCTGCGTTAAATGGCTGCCTGCTGCACCAGAGCTGACAGGAGGGGTCCAGGCTGTTGCAGGGCGAAGCTGGGTTGGCTGGAGACAGGTGGACTGCAGCCCACGGGCAGCGCCGCCGGTGCTTCACGTGCGGCGGCGTTTGCCGCCTGCCGTCACCAGCAGCTCTGCATTCACCGCCGCAGTGAGCGTGACCAGCGGCGCCTCAGAGGAATCCGCGTCAGCAGCAAAGTTGAGCTCGGCTGCAGACTCGGCGGGGGCCGGGCGCAGCACCTCGCCGCCGCCGTAGGTGCCCTTGAGGAGGCCGGTGTTGCACCGCAGGTGGTACTTGCCGGTCTGCTCTGCCACACCCACCACGCGGCACGTCAGCCGCTTGCGCTGAATGGTGCTGGTGCCGACCTTGCCCATGCTGGCAGGCTTCAGCAGCACGGCATCGCCGATGTCGAACTCAGCGCCGCCCTTGCCGCCCTGGCTGCGGATGCGCTGGCGGTTGCGCACGTGCAGTGCCAGCACCTGCTCCTGGTGAGCGCCGTGGTGGGCGGTGAGGATGGCTGTCGATGTAGGGGGAGGAGGAGAAGAGCAGCAATTGACATGCAGGGTGGAGATGGTGGGCGTGCGCACTGCACCACAGCCGGCCTGCCCAACTCTGTTTATGTCTACCCCAGCTCAAACAGCCCAGTCAGACTCACCCGCTGCCTCTGCATCAGCGCTGGTGCCAGCTCCATCGCTGCTGTCGTCCACCTTATCCAGCTCATCTGCAGCATGGAGGTACGAGCGCTCATGTGGGAGCAGCCACTGCTTCATGCGCCCCCATTTGCAGGCAGGCCCCCAACGAATGGTTTGCCCGCCGCTCCCAACATCACTCCCACACTCACCAGCAGCGTCGCACTCTGCTGCAATGGCTGCCAGCTGATCCAGCAGGCTCGTCGCTGCCCGCCGCTTGCCTGATGGGCTGCGCATGGCTGTAGCACGCTGCGGCAGCGCACGAGTGGGCACCTCGCCCGCCTCGTCCAGCAGCTCATCTGCCACCAGCTGGCTCAGCCGGCCGCCTGCATTAGTGCGGGTACTGCGCCGCCCCAGGGGAGAAGCGGTGGCAGCAATTTGCAGCGTTGCCTCGTCCAGCGCTGCATCGTCGCTTGCCTCGTCTTCGCTATCCGAGGGCAGCACCAGTTCTGACAGCGTGCGGCGGCGCTTGGGCTGCGCTGCGCTGCCTTTGCGCGTGGCAGGGGCTGGCGGGGTGTCGGCATCGTTCGCCTCAGCCGAGGAGGTGAAGCCCAGCAGGCGGACAATGTCATCCAGCAGTGGCAAGTTCATGTTGGAGGGCAGCGTGCCGAACAGCGCCTTGGTGGGGGCCATGCCGCCGAGCGCGCTGGTGGGCGAGTTGTTGACCATCTGCATCACTGTCAGGACGTGGAACGCCCAGCTGCAGAGTGCAGGGGATGGGTGTGGGTGGGTGGGGTGTGGGTGTGGGTGGGGTGGCGTGGGGGCGGGGGGGGGGGGGGGGGGGCAGCGCTGAACCACAGCACAGCACAGCAGCACTGGACAGGAGCGGCAGGAACACGACAGCAGCGTGCAAGCAGCACTGGACAGGAGGGGTAGCAGCACGAGCTGCAATGCACGCAGGCACAACAACACTGGACAGGTGGGGCAGCAGCAGAAGCTGCAGCGTGGAAACAGGAACCACAGCACAGCAGCACTGGACAGGAGGGGCAGCAGGGGCAGCAGCACGAGCTTTCTGTACTCACTCGAACAGCGGGCAAGCCATCAGCAGCGCACGAATCTGACGAGGGACGGGTAGGGGATGTGCACACAGCGGTCAGAGAGAGAGAGCTGTGGGCTGGACCTGCAGCACTGCCGCTGCATCAGCCATACCGCTGCCACACACGACCACCTCCGACCACCTCAACGCCACCAGCAGCAACAACAACAGCAGCAGCACACCAGATTCCTCTTCGCACATTGCCCGGCTCCTACCTTGTTCTTGAGCTCGCGGTTCTTACGCTCCACGCAACCGTTGGTTTCAGGATGGCCGGGCATGCTCTTGGCGTGCCGCACGTTGAACAGCTCGCACAGCTCTTTGACCTCCTTGCCGCAGAACTCCAGGCCGTTGTCGGTCTGTAGCTTGGCAGGCACCTGCGTTCGCATGAATTGAAAGTAGAGCTGCAAGGGAACGACAGGGGTGCGTGGGGGTGGGGGTGGGGTGGGGCAGAGTGAAAGAGAGCGCAAGACGAGGCATGAAGCAAGCGAAGCGGCTGGTCGCTGGTCGGCAGCGCTGGCCGGTAGCGATGCCAATTAGCGTTGGCACCAATCAATGACAGCAAGTGCTTGCAGCAAAAACTGGCAGCAAGCGCTGGGAGGAAGCGCTGGCAGCAAGTGTTGGCAGCTCACATGCCGTGCCACGCCAATGGTCGTCTTGGAGGCCAGCGGGTAAAGCCAGCAATAGCGGCTGAAGACGTCGATCACCACCAGCACGTAGCGGTAGCGCTCGTCACGCCCTGCTCCTAGGTCGATCAAATCGGCCTGTGGGTGGGAGCATGCAGGTATAGAAGAGGTGGTTGGGTGTGACAGTGGTGGGCAGCACATCCCTGCAGCTTCATCGCAGCTTCACACCAGCTTCACAGCAGTTTCCAGGCGCTGCAACCCTGCAGCTGAACTGACCGCCAGGTGCATCAGGGTCATGATGGCCACAATGGGGTGCACGACGCGCTTCTCAGCAGGCTTCTTGGCGGCCATGTCGGCACGCACGGGGCACTCGGTGCACCACGCCTTGGCGGTCTCCACGGTGAACCCTTCAGCACCGTGGACCAGGCGCGGCTGGCCGCCTGGTGCAGGCATCAGCTGGGTGGGCACGGCGTGGTGCAGCTGCGCAGCAGCGGGTGGAAAGGGAGCACAGAGGTGTAGAGTGCGGGGAGCGGAGGCAGCCGGTGGCGGCCGCGACAGGCTGTACAATCGGCTGCCTCGCACAGGCGCAATGCTGCAGTCTGCACCACCACCATTGAGCACGCACGTGGTGGAACAGGCGGGCAGGGGAGTTCCAGCCCTGGCCCTGGATGCCGTGATGCTTGGCGAAGAAGGCGGGCACCTCCTCGGCGGCCACCACCAACACCTTGCGCGACACTGCGATGCCCAGCTCGTCGTTGCGGGACACCGAGCGCAGCAGGACTTCTTTGCCGTCAATTGTCTTGTCCAGATGGAACTGACGCAGCAACCTGTTGCTCAGCTCCTTGGGCTGCAATCGTGGGCAGCGCACAGCGGGGGATGTGTCCGTTAATGATGGGCACGGCATCAACAGTTCTGCCATGCCTGCTGCCCTCCTGCTGCCCTCGTGCTACCCTGCCCCGCTTCATCCAGCAACTCCAGCCCTGCTTACAGATACAGTATGCTCACCTCCACATCCCAACGCGGCAGGACCAGCTCAGCATCCTCCTGGTCCCCTCCCGCGCCCCGCCGCCGCCGCCCGCTGGCGGCAGGTGCCTGCGTTACCGTCAGGCCCTGCTGTGCCCGTTTGCGGCGCATGATATAATCGATTTGAGCAAGCGGAAACACATTGTGCTGGCGGCTGTTGCTCCAGTTGTCTTCCAGCTGCTGCTTGACTGCAGCTGCAGCAGCCATTTTAAACTGGGGGCGGGAGCGGGGCGCGGGAGGGTTCCACAAGGATGTGAGATGACCTTGAAGGATGTGGGAAGAGCGAAAACGTGATCAGGGGCCGCTACAAGCCGGGGGGTCCACGGGTGCAGAGGGCTGACGCAGCACGCAACACGGCGCCGCCCCTGTGCCGCCGCTGTGGCACCGCACTGATGCAGCTCCCATTCAGGCTTCTGCCGATGCGCCTACAAAAAACCCTAGCAGGGCCAGAAACTCTTGATGGAGCGCCATCTTAAAGGAAGCTCACTGCAACTTTGCAAATAACTCACTGGTCGAGGGGCAGTTTTTTGTAGGCGCATCGGCAGAAGCCTGAATGGGAGCTGCATCAGTGCGGTGCCACAGCGGCGGCACAGGGGCGGCGCCGCCATCGCCCGCATCACCAGCCCCAATTGCAGCGGGCATGCCTTCTGCACGCTTTGCCATTAACATCCACTGTGTTGCTTCGGTGCTTCCTGTTGCGCAGACGCCCACTGTTCCATATCGCGGCGCAGCCTATCCCCCTTAGCGCCAGCCTGTGCGGTCTCTCTCGGCTCTAGCACCTGGTCAGCAGTGACTCGGAGGTCTTTCGACAGTCCGTCTCGGCAAGCATGGTGCATGCGAGCAGCGTGCAGCGTGCAGCGTGCACCGCGCCGCACTGGTGCGCGTCCCGCTGCACCACGAGCGTGCCTCGACCCGCAGTAGCACCACACACGCGCCGGAGCGCGTCCCAGCCAGGCGCCGCGCCGGCTGCCCACCGTGCGGCGGTCCGGGTGGCGGCGGCGGCGGCGGCAGAGGCACCCGAGGCGCCTACCTGCTCGTACGAGGAGGGCGCCGACGTGCTGGGCACGGTGGTGTGGGCAGGCCCCAAGGGCGCCAAGGTGGAGCTTCCCGATGGCAGCGTCGGCTTCATGCCCTCCCGCGAGGGACCCTTTGTGATTCGCGACGCGCTAGAGGAGCGGGCGCCCGGCGCCGTGCGCGACGTGAGTATGCATGTGCTGCAGAGCATGTGCTGCTGCATGCTTTTGCCTGCGTAGCTGACGCTTTGATCCGCTGGTGCGCCCGCAATAGAAATGCATCGTTGCACGCTCAGCAGCAGCAGCACCAGCAGCAGCAGCGACGCAGCCTGCCTATGTGCTCCCCACCACCTGCGGCCGCCCTGCGCTTGCCGCCTCCCCCACTCGCACGTCCCCCGCCCCCACCTGCAGGCACCCTGCGTGCCCAAGGGTCTCAAACGCCCCTTCAAGGTGATCAACGTGCCCGCCAAGGCCACCGACCCAAAGGACAAGAACGCGGCGACGGGGCCGCTGCTGTCGGCGCGGCTCTGTGACCTGGATGTGCTGTGGCAGCGCGCGGCGCAGCTGTGCGAAGTTTCCACGCAGGTGGGGGGCGCTGTGGCGGGGCAGCCAGGGACGGCTGGCGGGTGTGTGGTGGGCTGTCGGGGCCGGACAGGGGCAGGGGGCAGCCGTTGCAGGCGGCCGTTGGGTGCCATGCGGTGGGCCGTATGGCGTGCTGGGAGGGAGATGTCGCTGCAAGGCTACACCTGCTGTGCGCTGCCGCAGTCGAGGCCTGCAATGCCTGCGCCTGTGTCACATGCGTGCGCGTTTGCGGTGCAAGCACGCACGCCGGCCTCTCTCCCCCTCGCACACCTGTCCGCCTGCCCCTGCTCATGCATGCAGCACAAGGAAGACCTGCTCCTCACCCCCGTTTCACCTGCCCCCCTCCTGCTCCTCATGCGCAGCACAAGGAGAACCTGCTCCTCACCCCCGTTTCACCTGCCCCCCCCCCCCCCCCCCTACTGTGGATGCAGCACAAGGAGAACCTGCGCATTACCGTGGAGGGCGCCAACAACGGCGGCCTGCTCTCCCGCATCAGCGGCCTCTCCCTCTTTGTGCCCGTGTCGCAACTGGAGAGGAAGGGCAACAACGAGTGGTGGACTGAGCAGGTGCGCGCCGGGCCAGCCCGCAGCGGCGGCAGCAGCAGGGCGGCAGCGCGGCGCCCGCCCCTGCATGCGCCGGTCGTGGCGCCGACACCCGTCGCTCCACTCCCGCCCTGCGTGCCCCCCCCCCTCTACACAATCCTCTCGCGAGTGCATTTCGCTACGATCTTCCGACCGCCCCCTCCCCCGGGCCACAGGACCTGAACTCCCAGTACTCTGGCCAGGACGTGAGCGTGGCGGTGCTGGAGGTGGCGCGCACCACCCGCAAGGTGGTCTGCTCCCTGGTAAAAGCCAAGGAAAACGACGACCTGCGGCGGCTGGAGGTGAGGCCGGGGCACCCTGCTCTCTCGCCATGACCTTCTTGTTTCGTACATACAGTAGTTCGCACAGCCCACACGCGCTGCGCGCCACACGTTTCCACGGCCAGCCGCCACTGTCCCCAGCCCCCGTGCACACACAGCAGGCCCCTGCTCTGCTGCACGCCCCGCCGCCGGCGTGCCAACCTGTTTCCCTCCCTGCCTCCCCCACGCCCCTCCGTTCCTGCGCGCAGGTGGGCAGCCTCGTGAGCGGCACCGTGCGGCGCATCGAGCCCTTTGGAGTGTTTGTGGGGATCAACGGCACGCGCGTCAGCGGCCTCCTCCACATCTCAAACGTGTCGCGTCAGCACGTGGAGACGGTGCAGGTGCGCGGGCGGCAAGGGGAGCGAGGGCAGGGCACGGAGTGCCGCCAGGCCAGCTGAAGCAGCACGCCAGGGAGGCGCCAGGAGGCGACCGCAGCGGGGCTTTGGTTGAATACCCTGGCGAGAAGGGCCACCACGGCCGCACACGTCTACAGTAGCGAGCCTGCAGCGCCTCGCCACGCTGCCTCCCGTGCCGCCGCCGGCACCCTCCCGCGCTCCCTTTCTGCCCACCCGCCCCCGCCTGCTGCCCTTGGGAACGCCACGCAGGGCGTGTTTGAGGTGGGCGAGGTGGTCAAGTGCCTGGTGATGGGCCTGGACCCTGGTTACACCAACATCAGCCTGTCCGTCGCGGGTGAGTGCCCTGGTGGCGTGTGTGTTTTGTTGCTGCTGCCTTCGGTCTGGCCGCCGGACGCACAAACATCGTCAGCCCGTACGTGCCGCGGGTGACTGCACACGTTGGCAGTCGAGCTGGCAAGCCAGCCGCTGCAGGCAGGATTGAGGGGTTACGAACACAGCACGATGCCAGGGCTGCAGGCAGGGTTGAGCTGTGAAGCCAGCCGGGAGGGAGTGGCGAGGATGCGGTGGCAAGGCTGCCCCAGCTCGATGCCGCACAATGCCCCATGCCAACGCTGCATTCCAGTGTGTACCCTTTGCGCAGGCGTCGCGCACACCCGCCTTGTGCGCCCTGCTTGCCTCAACCCCCCCCCCCCCCCCCCCTCTCTGCCTTCTCCAGAGCTGGAGCTGGAGGAGGGCGACGTGCTGAACAACAAGCAGCGCGTGTGGGACAACGCAGAGGAGCAGGCGGCGGTGTTCCGCGCGCACCTGGAGGAGCTGCGGGAGCAGGGCTTCGATTTTGAGGCCGAGGCAGAAAACCACAACTGAGCAACCCCCACCGCCTCGCGCTCCCTTCATCCCTTGCCGTGCCGTAAAAGGCAGGGGGAGCAGCGCTGTTGGTTGGCCCTTCCGGCAGGCGAGCCCCTCTCGATACCGTGCACCCAGGCCGCCCTCGAACCCCTGCCTGTGTCTGGCCCGCTGCTCCCGCGCCGTGGCTTCTCTCGCCCCGCTGCGAGTGTGCTTGTCCTGCCATGCTGCTCAGCAGCCCCCCTGTACTGTCTCCATCCCCCCCCCCTTTTCCCTCTGCGCTTACTGCCCTTTCGCTGCCCTCTGCCTCGAGCTATTCTCTGCATTACTGTCGCTGACCCTGCAAGCAGTCCGACCCGACTGGTTGTGCGTACCGACAGAGCCGCTGGCACGCGATGGGTCCTTCCCAGGGATACCTCCTGCCTGGTCTGCTGCCAGCGTCAGTGTGGTGCATTGCACAGGGAGGGACATGTGGCAGAGAACCCAGTGCAGTGAATTCCGAAGTCTTCCAAAGAAACGGAGGCGGCGAAGCGGGGGGGGGGGGGGGGGGTCCTAAAGAGAAATGATGAAATTTGTAGCGAAGGGCAGAGTCAGGACGGCTAGCATGCAGGGACACAGAGGGGGGTGGCGCTGGTGGTCTCGGGAGAGGCGAGGAGGGCGGCAGGGCGACGTGCAGGCTGATCGAGGGCCGATCGAGGGCGGATCCCAGCAGCTGGACACCGGGGGGCTCTCTGCGCCGGCGTCGCCCTCGCGCTGCAGGGGGGGGACCGTGCAGGGAGCGGAGGAGGGCAGCAAGTTGGGGAGCTGGTGGGAAAGAGCGCACCGACGGCGGCGGGAGGGAGAGGAGAGAGGCAGGCAGTGACGAGGGAGGCAGAGGCGGGGGCAGGGAGTCGGGCGGGCAGGCGCGCAGCGAGGCTCCCTCCCTCTCCGTCATCTCCGTCTCCGTCATCTCCCTCTCCCTCTCCCCCTCTCCTCCCCCTCCCCCCCTCCATCCTCACCTTGGTGTGCGCCTTGCCGTTGGCGCAGGCGCGGCACAGGTGGAAGTTGATGGAGGTCATCAGCGACTTGAGCAGCCTGCCGGCGCGGGCGGTGCAGCGGGGGCACAGGAAGAGAATTCCAACGTTCTGCACCTGCCGTTTGGTACGAGACGTTGTTGGTGTGGTAGCCGCGCACCTGCGGCAGTTTAGGTGGCGTGCAAGGGGCGGTGTCGTGTGTCGAGCACATGTGCTGGTGGCGCCGGCGGGCGCCGGGCGCCGGCGGGCCGCAAGCGGCCCCGCAGCCAGCTGCGTCCCCACCCTGCGCACCTTGAACACGTCTATGCCCTTCTCCTTGAAGCGCGCTACCACCGCCTTCTTGGCGGCCAGGATGTGTTCAGCGTCGCTCTGTCGGTACCCCGTCATCTGCGGGGCAGGCGGGCGGGCGGGCGGTGCGTTTGTAGGGGGCGCGAAGCGAGGCGGGGGGTGGCAACTTGCAAGCGCTGCCCATGCCCATCGACCTTGGCGCGGCTGCGGCGGGTGGCGGCGGGTGGGCGGCGGCGGGTGGCGGCGGGCGGCGGCGGCGGCGCGGCGGGCGGCGGCGGCTCCCCTGCGCCTTGGGAAGGAAGGGGGGTGGCGCTGGTGGTCTCGGGAGAGGCGAGGAGGGCGGCAGGGCGACGTACAGGCTAATCGAGGGAGGATCCCAGCCAGCAGGTTTGAGCTGGGGGGCTCCTGCGCCCCCTGCAGGCCCGTGCAGGCCCCTCCACGCCCCTGTAGGCCCGTGCAGGCCCCTCCACGCCCCTCCACGCCCAATCTGGGCCTCCTGACCCAGCTGGAGCAGGCGCAGGCGCAGGCGGCCCGCACCTAGCCAGCCCTCTCGCCTGGGTGGGTCTCGCCTGGGAGTGCAGGTGCCTCGGCCTGCCCCTTGGGAGGCGGTGGGACGGAGACGGAGAAGAATGGGGAAGAATGGAGGAGCGCTGTGCGGCGGGGGGCCTTTGAGAAGGAGCCGCCGGGTGGGGCGCCATGCGGGCGCCCATGCAGAAAGCGCCCCTTGCAGCAGGGAAACTGCCCCTTTCGGTGCACGCGGGTGGGAATGCCTTGCATGCTTGAACTGATTATGATTCTGACAGCCTGTTGATGCTGCCCCCGCCCCAATTCGTCTTCCCTCTTGTACCGTAGCAGCTCCGCATCCCTAGACCTGCGCCACTGCCCCACCGTCTCCCTCCCGCCCGCCGCCGCGCCGCCTTGCGTGACCGGTGTCTCCCTTGTCCGCGAGCGGGCGTCTGGCACATCCTTTCCTTTCCTCCTGCCAGGCAGCCTCCCCCTGCTGAAACAACGAGCCACAGAGCGCAAGACGTGCGCACCCCTGCCGGGGCAGCCCCGCACAATGCCTGCCTGCCCGGGGGGCTAGAGCTTACAGAGCGAGCGCAATTTCAGAGCGAGCGCAAGGGAGGGAGAGCAAAGGGATGCTTATATTGCGTTGATTGAAAAATTTGCTAGTCCACTTCCTCAATTTTGGGGCCGGCGCCGCCGGCCGCCGCCGCCGCCTCGGGCATGCCGCCCGCCTCCGGGGCGCCGCCGCCCTGGTACATGCGCGCAAACACGGGGCTCGCTGCCTCCTCCAGCTCCTTGCGCTTGGCCTCAAACTCCTCCTCCTCGGCCAGCTGCAGCACGTGGGAGGGGGGCCGGGGGGGCAGGGGTGGGCGGGCGACGGTAAACGGCACTGAGGGCCATGGGAGGGACACGGCCTGCGGTGCCGCATCAGTCCGGGCCGCGCCGCCCCTGACTGCAACACACACGAGCTGCCACAAAGGGTCCCTCCGCGCACCTGGTTGTGGTCCATCCACTCGATGGTCTCGTTGACCATCTTCTCCAGCCGCTCCTTGTCTGCCGCGTCCAGCTTGCCGGCCACGTTGGAGTCCTGCAGGGTGTTGCGCACGCTGCGGGGAGGGGAGCGGGGGGGCAGGGGGAGCGGTGAGCTGCAGGTTCGAGATGATGCGCACGTGCAGCCAGCTGCGGGCGCGGCGGGGATGGCTATCGACCGCAGGCCGACCACAGCATGCACTCAGCCACAGCACATGCACTCGACGCCCACAGCACATGCGCTCGACGCCCGCACCTGTAGGCGTAGTTCTCCAGCGCGTTCTTGGCCTCCACCTTCTTGCGCGCCTCCTCGTCCTCCGCCTTGTACTGCTCAGCCTCCTGCACCATCCGCTCGATCTCGTCCTTGCTGCAGCAGGGGCGGCGGGAGGCGGGGGGGGGGGGGGGGGCGAGGCGGGGTCAGATGCAGCGGGGTGGGGTGCGCACGCGGCTGCAGCCGGGCCGGCGATTGGCCGACGCGGGCTCGGCCACGCCCCACCGCCCCCCCGCCCCCTTCTTCCTCCTTCTCCCCCCTTCTTCTTCACCCACGCACCTAAGGCGACCCTTGTCGTTGGTGATGGTGATCTTGTTCTTGTTGCCGGTGGTCTTGTCCTCGGCAGACACGTTCAGGATGCCTGCAGGGGCGAGGCGGGGAGGGCGGTGAGCTGGGGGCGGGTCGCACAGCGCAGGCAAACGCGGTGCGCACGCACGCTGCTGGAGGCCCGCCCCGCAGGGCGGCCTTCGCCCTGCATGCAAAACAGCACGAGCGACGCCCCACTGGGCGCACCGTTGGCGTCGACGTCAAAGGTGACGTTGATCTGGGGGACGCCGCGGGGCGCAGGCGGGATGCCGGTCAGCTCGAACTTGCCCAGCAGGTTGTTGTCCTTGGTGCGCGACCGCTCGCCCTCGTACACCTGCACAGGTTGGCGGACAGGGAGGGGCGGTGAGGGGCCGAGCGTGTTTGCACAGCGGCGCGGCCGGGCAGCAGGCCGCGCAAAAGCACCTGCAGCATGCACCGGCAGCCTGCAGCACGTGCCGTGGCCTGCACGCAGCACTGCCGGGCTGCCCCGCACAAGCGCAGCACCAGCCGCGCCGCGCGCACCTGGATCAGCACACCCGGCTGGTTGTCGGAGTAGGTGGAGAAGACCTGCTCCTTCTTGGTGGGGATGGTGGTGTTGCGGGAGATGAGGACGGTCATGACGCCGCCCGCGGTCTCCAGGCCCAGGGACAGGGGGATGACGTCCAGCAGCAGCAGGTCCTGCACCTTCTCGTGCGTCTCGCCGTTCAGGATGGCGGCCTGGCAGGAGGGGAGGCGGGGCGGGGAGGGGGAGGCAAAGGTGACAAGGGTGGTAGGCGGTGCAGTGCAGGCCGCCGTGCACGCCGCCTGCTGCGCATCCCTTCATTCGATGCCTGCCACGCGGCCCGCTCCCCGCCTGCCAGGCACCCCCACACACACAGCACGCGCACCTGCACAGCGGCACCGTAGGCCACAGCCTCGTCGGGGTTGATGGACTTGCACAGCTCCTTGCCGTTGAAGAAGTCCTGCGGCAGAGACGAGAAGCAAGCGGTTCAGGCAGGGTGACGAGTCGCTGGTGGCTAGGGCTGGCACAGGGCAGCACATGCCGCGGGAGGCGCAGCGCCCTTGCCCAGCGAGATGCAGGGCAGCGTGCATTGTGCCCCACCCCTTTCCTTGTCATACCCAGCCCCTCCTTGACGCAGCACCGCCCGCCCCGAGCGCTCACCTGCAGCAGCTGCTGCACCTTGGGGATGCGGGTGGAGCCGCCCACCAGCACCACCTCGTTCACGGTGCCCTTGTCCATCTTGGCGTCACGCAGCACCTGTGTCCAGGAAGAGAAGGCAAGGAGCAGGGACAGGTCAGCGACAGTGAGCAGAGGGAGCCGGAGGGACACGCGAGGCGAGCGTTGATGCAATCGGGAGACGCGCACGGGCTGTGATGCTCCTGCCACGCATTCCCCAAGCCCTCCGGGCTGCGCGCTCTTGCTGCAGCCAGCAACCAACCATGCCCCAAGCAATGTTGCGCAGGCAGGCGCATATGCGGGTGCTGCTGCGGCGCGCACCTTCTCCACCGGCTCCATGCACTTGCGGAACAGGTCCATGTTGAGCTCCTCAAAGCGGGCGCGGGTGATGGAGGAGTAGAAGTCGATGCCCTCGTACAGGGAGTCGATCTCGATGGAGGCCTGTTGGGAGGGGCGGCACGCAGTGCAACGGGGGGGCAGGTGTGTGAGGCGGCAGAGAGCGGCGCGAGGGCGGCACGAGTAGTGACGCGAGCCGGGGAACGGCAGCAGCCGAAGCCGCAGGCCCCGCGCCGCACCTGGGTGGAGGAGGAGAGGGTGCGCTTGGCGCGCTCGCAGCTGGTGCGCAGGCGGCGCAGCGCGCGGGGGTTGGAGGAGATGTCCTTTTTGTACTTGCGCTTGAACTCCTGGACGAAGAAGTTGACCAGGCGGTTGTCAAAGTCCTCGCCACCCAGGTGGGTGTCACCCGCGGTGGACTTGACCTGCACCAGGCGGCGGAGGAGGGGAGGAGGGGAGGAGGGCCAGGGGTCGGGCGTGTTGGGCAGAGGCGGGCAGGCGGCGAGGCAGCCGCTCCGAGGTGCACCACGCAGGACGCGGCAGCGCAGGCGGTGCACACCTCCTACCGCTCGCCCGTCCTCCCTGGGCCCCCCCGCCCCCCCCCCCCCCCCACCCACCCACCTCGAAGATTCCCTCCTCAATGGTCAGCAGGGACACATCAAAGGTGCCGCCGCCCAGGTCGAAGATCAGCACGTTCTGCTCGCCGCTGGTCTGGCCCTGCAGGCACAACACGAGGGGAGGCAGGTGGGGAGGTCGGACGCAGGGTGCGACGCGCGCTGCAGGAAGGGGACGCCTGGTGCGCGCAGCATCCCTGCGCTGCGCCCCCCAGCCCTGGGTTCCACCACTCCCCAGTTCACCCCAACCCACCTTTTTGTCCAGTCCGTAAGCGATGGCAGCAGCGGTGGGCTCGTTGATGATGCGCATCACCTCCAGGCCTGCGATCACGCCGGCATCCTGGAGAAAGGAACAGGAAGAAACGGAACAGAGGGGTGTCGGGAAGGGCGGTGCGAAAGGAGAGGCCAAGGCTTGCTGTGCAGCACCTGCTGGCTTACACTCGCGCCCGCACGCAGAACAGGACAGCGCATGGCGGGGAAACAGGTTGCACTTGCAGCGCATGCCCACGTGCTGCGACAACACATGCACGCCAGGTGCATGCCGCGCTGCGGGGCGGCTGGCGCGCACCTTGGTTGCCTGGCGCTGGGAGTCGTTGAAGTAGGCGGGCACGGTGACCACCGCCTTCTTGATCTCCTTGTCAGCACCCACATACGCCTGCGCCACCTCCTTCATCTTGACCAGCACCATGGAGGAGATCTCCTCGGCGCTGAAGGTCTTGTCCTCGCCCTTGTAGTTGACTGCGCAGGGGGGCGGGGGGGGGGGGAGGGGAGGGCGGCGGGGAGGGGGGGGGCATGGGCGGGGCGTCTCGCGCCCTGGGCCTCGGCACCTCGCCAGACGCACACCTGGCGCCGGCCAGCCCGACCGCGTGCAGGCGCCACTGCAGCCGCAGGCCCGCCAAGCTTGGAGCGCCCGCCACCCAGCTGCTGTGCCATCCGCTCCCCGCGGCCGCACCCTGGATCATGGGCTTGTCGCCGGCGCCAGACACCACCTTGAAGGGCCAGTGGCTGATGTCGTGCTGGATGGTGGGGTCGGAGAACTTGCGGCCGATGAGGCGCTTGGCGTCGAACACGGTGTTGATGGGGTTCATGGCCACCTGGGGGGAGGGCAGGGAGGGGGAGGGGCAGCGGCGGGGTCCGGAGTGAGGGGGGTCGCACTGCTGGACCAGGTGCGGCGCGCGTCGGGTGCGTCCGGGCCTCACCAACGCCCCCCGGCCTTTCGGGGCTGACAGTTGGCCAAGTCGGCTGGCAAAAACGGTGCATGCCGCCAGGGCACGCGCGGCGGCGGCGTGTGCCTGCGTGCGGCGCAGCACTCGCCTGGTTCTTGGCGGCGTCACCGATCAGGCGCTCGGTGTCGGTGAAGGCAACGTACGAGGGGGTGGTGCGGTTGCCCTGCTCGTTGGGGATGATCTCCACACGGTCATGCTGCCACAGGCCCACGCAGCTGCAGTGTGGGTGGGTTCGGGGGCGCAAGGCACGGGGTTGGCGCGCACGGCGGCAAAGTTGCGGTTCCAGGGGTCGCCTGGGCAGGGCTGCTCGGCTGCTGCAGCGATCGCCGCCAAGATGGTAGCGCCGCCTCCCGAGCGAGGAGTGCAACAGAAGGCGGAAGGGCGGACTGGGGCCTAAGCAAGTTCTAGAACAGGCGGCGCCAAGTTCGCATGGCAGCGCGTCGGGCCGTGTGCGCGCTGGAGGCACCCTCCCACGCCACAGGTGCGGTGGGGGTGCAGCTGGGAGGTCGCAGTGTCCTGCGCGCCCTTGATGTGGTGATGGCGGCTGGCCCGCTCCTGTGCGGCTTCGGCCCCCGGCCCCACCTGTACGTGGTGCCCAGGTCAATGCCGATTGCCGGGCTGGTCATGGTGGGCAGGCGCCGACGAAAGAGTGGGAAGCGCGAGTTCGATCGTCTCCAAGCGAGGACTGCAATGCCCAAGACCGAGGGAGTGGTGCAGGGAGCAGCGGGGCAGCAGCAAAGGAAGACACACGCGCCTTGGGCACATGAAATGTGGCGGCCGAGCGCACAGCGGCGGCGCCAGTGCCTGCTGGACGTCTCTGGATGGGTGATTGCCAGCTCGCCCAATTTGGCAACAGGCGCCCTTGCCAGCTTCTCAGCTCCCCTCGAGCACGATGGCAGGCGGCGGGAGCTTGGTGCTCCTCCCCCCGGTCCTCCTGGGCGGGCAGCTGCTGTGTGCGGCCGGAGACACCGTGGTGGCGTTCGACACAACCACCGGCGAAGAGCTGTATGAGCTGCGCAGCCCGGGGCCCGTCTCCAGCCTGTGCGCAGCCTCCTCGACCTCCCTCTACGTGGGCTGCACCGGCGGCCAGCTGCTGCTACACGACATCACCAGTGGCGAACAGTTGGAGCGCTGGGAGCTGGCGGAGAGCGGCCTGGAGAGCGCCGTCGTTGCGGGAGGCACTGGTGCGCTTGCATGCGGCCCCTCGTGCCCTTAAACCGCGCTCGCAGGACCAAGGGATGCCATGCCTCACGGCCATTTTGCGGCAGGAGGAGCAGCCCGGCCACCCCGCCGCCGCCTGCCTGCCTGCCGCCGCTGCCTGCCGCCGCCACAACGCCGCGCCGCACCCTGCTCCTCCCCTGGCCCTTTCGCAGCCTACGCGAGCTGCCAGTGGGGCCAGCAGCAAGCGGGCCGCCTGTTTGCTTACGACCTCGCCGCGCGCGCCGCCGCTGGCGGCCGCGGGAAGACGTCGGCCGCGTGCCACCTCGTGGTGCGTGCGTGCTGCGGTCGACGGCCGCGCCTCTGCCACCGCTGCGCATGCATGCACGTGCATGCACGCGGCGACACCCTGCTGAGCCGACACCTGCCTGCATCACCGCTGCCTGCCTGCCTTCTCCCCCATCTCAATATGTTTGCAGGCCTCGCCAGGCGGCCAGCTGCTGGCAGCCGTCGACTGCCACACCGCCATGGTGTGGTGCATGGACCGCTTCCCCCACAGCCCGCTGGTGCTCACGCACACCAAGGCCCTCACCTGCGCCGCGCTCTCGTGAGTGATGAAGGGTTTGCGTGAGTGATGAAGGGTTTGCGTCCGGCAAGCAGGCGCGTGCTTGTCGCAGTGGGCAGGAAGACGCGACTGCTGCCTGTCGACCGGCACGCCTGCCACGTGGCCATGCCCCTAGCGCTGCGTCCCGCTGCTGCGCCGGCCCCTCTGCAGCCACAGCGGCGACGTGCTGGCGGTGGGAGACGTTACGGGACGCATCATGCTGTGGCGCGGCGTGCACCAGGCTGCGTTGGCCGCCGACAGCGGCGCCGAGCCGCACCTCCCGCAGACTACCGTGCACTGGCACGCCGAGCCCGTCCGCTGCCTGGAGTTTTCATCGGACGGCACCTACCTTCTCTCAGGTGCGTTCCTGCTGCCTGCAGGCACCGAGCAGCTGCAGGATGGCGTGTGCAGCTGCATACAGGTTCCAGGTTGCGCCCTCGGCTCTTGCCTGCATTGCCTGCACGCTGGATGCAGGCTCAGGTCTTTGAGGGGCGACAACCCCAGCCGCGCTGCCCTCGTCCTCATCCCTCTCGTCACTCCCCTGCCTCCCTTGCTGTAGGCGGGCACGAGGGCGTGCTTGTGGTGTGGGAGCTGGCCAGCGGGCGGCGCGCATACCTGCCACGCCTGGGCAGCTGCCTGCAGCACATTGCCACCTGCGCCACCGACCCCTCGCGCGTCGCCGTCAGCCTGGCAGAGAACGTCGTTCGAGTGGTGGACCTGGCAGCGATGAGCGTGCTGTGCTCCGTGCGCGGCATCTGCCTCAGCCCTGCGGCGGCGGCGGCGAGCATCGCTGTGCAGCCGGCGAGCGGCCGGCTGGTGCTGCCGGGCGCTGCGGCCTCCCTGCAGTTCTTCGACCCACTAAAGTGAGGCAGGGGTGCTGCTGCGTGTGCATGCTACGCAGCATGCGCCTGCTGTGCGCGGCACGGCTGTCGAGAGTGTGCCGTCGCGTCTTGCTCGCTTCTTCGCCAAGCACTTCACCTTTGCCCATGCTCCCTGCAGGAACGTGCACACCGACCGCCTTCAGCTCTCCGACCTCTCCCTCTCGCACGCCACGCGTACAAGCCTGGCAGCTGCCAAGCTTCCGCCGCCCACCCACTCGTTGTTCAATGCCAGCGGCGAGGTAAGGGCACGCCCGCGACGGGAAGGGTCGTCGCGCGGTGTTGGCGCCAACGAGGCACACCCTTCCATATCGGTCCTGACGCTGGTTCTGTCCCCTGGCCCCCCCTGTTCACCCTGCCACAGCTGCTTGTCACACTGGAGCAGCACGCGGGCGTTTCTGGCGGCGTCGCAGCTCTGCTCAAGGCGTGGCGCCGCAGCCAGCTGCAGTCGTACGGCCGCTCCTACACGCTGTCCCCTGGGGAGGGCAACCCCTGCAGGTGCGGCGCCGCCTGTTGTTCTCGCAGTTGGCTGCGCGCATCTGCAGCCATGGGCTGCTCGACAGCCCTGTCACCTGCTCTGCGGCACTGCTGGGTTGTGCCATGCATTGATCCGTGCATCTTTCGCTGCACAGCACAACGCTGCGTTCACCCTGCTGCTCCCTGCCCCTCTCCACCTGCAGCATGCTGGGCGCGCTGTCAGCGGTCGCGGTGCACCCCACGCTCCCCCTGGTGGCCGTTGCACACGGTGCGAATCAAGGAGGGGAGCTGAGCAAGGGCAGCCCGCTGCTGCTGGGCGCCCCTGTGCTGTGTCAGCACACAGCCTGACGACTTGGCGAGACAGTCCTCATCTTCACCACCGCCAGCTTGCCAGCTTGCTCACGGCACCTGCCATCATCTCGCCTCCTCTCGCTTGCAGCGTCTGGCGGCGTTTCCTGCTGGGAGCAGGGCCCCGGCCGCGGCGGCAACGCGGGGCCGTGGGCGCTCGCGCCCATCGCTGCCATGCAGGGTGAGTGGGCGTGGCAGTGCACCACACAGTTTGCAGCAGGAACCCGTAGCAAACACGCTGGCACCTGCAGATCAACACAGCTCTGCGCGGTCTTGCCCTCTTTCCTGCTGCAAGCAACGGCAGCTTTGCCCGCTGCCCTTGCCCTCTGCAGGCGTCCAGGCCACCTCCCTGGCGTTCAGCCCCGACGGCAGCGTGCTCGCCGTGGGGGGCACCACGCACAGCCCAGGTAGGCGGCCTTGCTTCCACCTCGCCTGCCGCGTGCGCACTCTTTCGTTTTTGCCATGAACAGGCCACGTTGTTGAGTGAAATCGCAGGTGGGGGCGTGGATATGCAAAGCTAGTGCCGCAGCATTCCTTCTAGCCTGCTTCCAGTACGAGCCCTGACGTGTTGCCTGCCGCCCGTGCCTGCAGTGCTGCTGGTGGATGCAGAGACGGGACGCGTGCTGGCTGCGCTGCCGCCGCTGCTGGACGGCGGCGGCACCCAGCCTGCAGCCCCGCTGCGCTGCCTGGCTTTCCTCGCCGATGGGCTGCACCTGGTGCGCGCCGTGCCGACGGCGGGGGCAGAGCGTGGGGCATGGCTGGGTTTTGGTGCGCTGACCACCGACTTGCCGGTTGCCTGACCGAATGCTGCCTGATGCATGCAAAGCATTGCCGACACCCCGCTGCCCGGCTCCCACTTTCAGGCGGCGCAATGGGACGGCGGCGCTGCAGTGTACGACCTGGTGGCGGGCAGCGTGCGCTGGGCGACCCAGGTGCCTGTCGCGGCCATGGCGGTCGACGCTGGCGCCGCGCAGCTGGCACTGGCCACGCCCTCGGGGGCGGTGGTGCAGCTGGGGGCGAGCGGACAGGCCGGCGCGGCCGCCGGGCTGCTGTCACAGCGTGTGCTGTCGGCGCACTTCATTCCTGCCTCCCAGGGCCAGCTCAGCATGCTCATCGTGCTAAACGACGCGCAGCAATACGCCGCCACGCAGACGGCGGCTGCGGTGGTGCGGCGCGGCGGCGAGAGCGGCCGCAAAACCCGCGCTGCGGCAGCATCAGCCGGTTCGGCAAAGGAGGTGGCAGCAGGTGCCACTGCGCCTGGCACTCCTCCCAGCCGGGTGCGGCAAGGCGGCAGCGTGGCAGCCAGCTTCCAGCGCTCCGCTTCACACCTGCTGGCGGCCGCGTCTGAGCTTTGCCCCCTTGCGCTTGAGAGCCTGCTCCTTGACTAAGGTTGAGGGAGGCGGCACAGCATGTAACCATTGCACCCCAGCGCCAGCGCCAGCGCCATATAAAGTTCCAGCCTGATGCACAGTGCGGAGGGACGGATTTGCAACGGCAGAGGACAGCAGCGCAGTGCAGACTATATGGCCGTTGGCACTGTGAACGCCTTTGCAGCTGGCGCTCTGTCTTGGAACCCAGTTCAAAGGGCATTTGTGCGGTGAGCAGGGAACAACCTCCACCGCCCCTCGCAAGTCGTGTCGACCGCCGGGTGGCGGGCGCTGTGGCGCGGCCGCCATGCAGCAGACACTCGTGATGCCCCGCTGTTTCTCCGACCCGCTTCTCCCCTCCCTGCGGCCAACCAAGCGCTCGGACACACGCCGTTCGGTGCTGGTGGAGGGGCGGAGCAGCGGGCGCCCAGGGAGCTCATCAGCAGTAATGGTGAGGGCCCTTGCCTCTCCCACGGCCTTCCGCCGGCCGAGGACGGCCTGCGGCGGGTTGCGGACCCGCTGGCCGCTTTGCGGCGCAGCTGGGCGCACGCCGGCGAGCAGCTGGGCGCGCCGCGAGAGTGCTAGGAGGGCGGCGGTGGCGACCGCGCGAGGCTGCCGGGCGCAGCTGTGAAGGCCGGCGCGGCAGCCGTCCGCGGCGGACGGCAGCCGTCGGCGGCGGACGCCGGCGGGCGTGTGAGCTGCCGCTGTGAGCAGCACGCCTCTCGGTGTGGTAACGTGCCGCCCGCTCCTGTGGATGCAGGATGACGCGCTGCTGGATGACATCATAGACCGCCTGCTGGATGTGCGCACAGGGCGTCCAGGAAAGCAGGTGGCGCTGTCGGAAACGGAGGTGCGCTGGGGGAGGGCTGCTTGGGGGCGCCGCCGTCGAGTGCAGCTCTGCGCAGAGGAGCTCGCGGCGCATGGCTGCGGCTGCTGGAGAAGTGGGTGCTGCATTGCAGGAGGGCTGCAGTGCAGTGCGGTCGTCTGCACCCAGCACCTGCAGCGCAGCCGATCGCCGTTGCATGTCTGCCTGCTGGCCGCAGATCCGACAGCTGTGCCTCACCGCCAAGGAGATTTTCATGAGTCAGCCCAACCTGTTGGAACTGGAGGCACCCATCAAAATCTGCGGTGAGCAGCAGGGCAGTACCGAAGGGTGCAATCGCAGGAGCCCGCAAGCCTGAATGCCCGCCGCTGCTGCTGCGCTGCAGGCAGGCAGACGCCAGCATGCTTCCTTGCTTCATGCACACCGCTCCAACATGCACGCCTCTGCGCCGCCCTGCAGGCGACATACACGGCCAGTACTCTGACCTGCTGCGGCTGTTTGAGTACGGCGGCTTCCCACCAGAGGCCAACTACCTCTTTCTGGGGGACTATGTTGACCGTGGGAAGCAGAGCTTGGAGACCATCTGCCTGCTGCTAGCGTACAAGGTGCGCGGCGCGAGAGGAGGGGGCAGGCAGGGAGGCAGGGTCCACGGGGCAGCGGTTGGGCGGCTGGAGAAGGCGCGCGGGCACTTCTAGGCTGTCATCCGCCCGCTGCTCCGCGGTTGAATGTTCTCTCACATGTTTTCTCACCCCGAGCTGAACGCCGCGCCTCCCTGCCGCAGATCAAGTACCCCGAGAACTTCTTCCTGCTGCGCGGCAACCACGAGTGCGCCTCCATCAACCGCATCTACGGCTTTTACGACGAGTGCAAGCGGCGCTACAACATCAGGCTGTGGAAGACCTTCACGGACTGCTTCAACTGCCTGCCCGTGGCGGCGCTGGTGGACGAAAAGGTGCGTGCGGTGGGGCGAGCGGTGGTGGGACTGCGCGGTGGGACGCGCGGTGACACGCACGGTGGCACGTGCGCGCCAGGGCATGGGAGGCCGATGATGGCGCGGTTTGGCAGGTGTGCTTGCAGTGGCGGTCTTCGGTCGACTGAACGTGGGTCCCTCTGCCCTCCCCGTATTGCCCGCCCCAGATCCTGTGCATGCATGGCGGCCTCTCGCCGGAGCTCAAGAGCCTGGAGCAGATCAAGCGGATCCCGCGGCCAACCGACGTGCCAGACACGGGGCTGCTCTGCGACCTGCTGTGGGCGGATCCAGACAAGGACGTGCAGGCGCGTGGCAGCGGGGGACGAGGGGCAGCGGGTGCCTTGAAAACTTACGGAGGGCGCTACAAGGCCAGGTCGCTTGCGACGCGTGGCAGCGAGAGTGGGGCAGCTGCGAGCTTGGCAACGCATGCAGCGCTGAGTCGCCATAGCAAGAAAGCAGTGCAGAGGCAGTCGAGCAGAGCAAACGTCAGAGCAAATGTCCTTCCTGAGAAGCCGCCTCCGCGCACCCTCCTCCCTTTCCTCTCTCTTTAACCTCTTGCCTCCCACCCTTGCTCTCTGCAGGGCTGGGGTGAGAACGACCGCGGCGTGAGCTATACGTTTGGGCCAGACAGCGTGACGGAATTCCTGCAGAAGCATGACCTTGACCTCATCTGCCGCGCGCACCAGGTGCGGACGCGGTGGGGGTGGAGTGGCCTTGCCGGTGCAGGCGTGGTTTGTGCGCGCGTGGCAGCGCCGTCGTGCATCGTGACGAACTGCATGGCCGCTGCATTACACCTTGTGTTTTCGTGCTGCAGTCAGTAAGTCGAGGGCACTCTCGCGCACGTCGTTGCGAGTTCGGCTTGCCTGCATGTGCCGTTGCAAGCCTGACATTGCGGCGCGCCTGGCGGCCCCACCTAACTGCGTGCTGCCCCCTGCACATGCCCATCTGCTGGCCCCCTTCCTGAACCCCCTGCCTCCCGACACCACCCCCCTCCCCCTGCTCAGGTGGTGGAGGAGGGCTACGAGTTCTTTGCGCGGCGCCAGCTGGTGACCATCTTCAGCGCGCCCAACTACTGCGGCGAGTTTGACAACGCGGGGGCGATGATGAGCGTGGACGACACGCTCATGTGCTCCTTCCAGGTGTGCGGGTTGGCAGTCCGGGGGGTGCGGGGGTTGGGGTTGGGGCTGCAGCTAAGGGTGCGCACCTTGCGGGTGCAAATCAAGGCATGCTCACGCGCGTGTGAAGGGGCTGCACGGCCCATGCCTGCACGTCACGCGCAGCAGCACAGAGCATCGCTGCGATTTTGGGCCCAGCGCAAGATGTCAACCCCCCTCTTGCTCTCCCCTCTGCCTTCTCCCCACAGATCCTGAAGCCGGCGGAGAAGAAGCAGAAGTACCTATACGCCATGAACCCGCGGCCGGCAACACCTCCCAGGGCGTGAGGCGCCGCAGCCGTGCCGCGCCGCAGCCGACACGGCTTCGCGGCTGCCCGAAATGCATGCCTGCGCGCCATCGTTTTCAGGGCCTAGGCAGCATCCTGTAACTGCGCTGGCAGCCTGTGGGGCTGAGGTCATAGGAAGATGAAAGGCTAGCAGGCAGGCAGACGGGCACAGCGCAGCCCTACAGCGTTGCTCCAGCCCTCAATCCCACTCCTTGCATACAATGCCACTATGGGGCCGCGGCCGGCCGCAGAATCATCACTTGGGTTTTGGCAGCACGGGGGTCCCCCCTCCCATCCCCCTGCAGCATCGCTTTCCATCAGCGGGGCATCCGAGTCGGCCAGCATGGCGGCGGCGGCGGCGGCGGCGGCACAAGTGTCCTGACGCGCTCATCGCCCCCCAGGATCGTCAGTCGCACCTTAGGCTTGTCAGTCGGATGCGTCTTGGCGCAAGTTAGCGTCGCATTCCAGCGATGGTGAGGGAGCAGTCTATAGTGCTCCCTGCGGGCACCAAGGACGCCCGGGTAGCTCTCCTAGTAGTTGCGCTACTTGGCGAGTTCCTGCAAGGTGCGCGCGCGGCGCAAAGCGGGGTTAGTTGAGAACGGCTTCGCCTGGCGGCTTGCCTGAAGCCAGGTGTGGAGCTGATCGGTGCATGATCGGTGGGCGCAGCAACCGAACGCCGGCCGCGCCGGTCGCAGCTCCTGTTGCCGCCGCTGCCGCCGCCACCGCCTGCGCTGCACTCTTTTGCACCCCCGGTCTGCAGGCGGGCTCATGTTCGGCTGGCCCAGCCTGTCAGGCATGCTCAAGGACCTGAACAACTTTGAGGAGAAGTGCCCGACCGACGTGCCAGATGGTGGGCGCAGTGGACAGGCTTGGGCGCTTACGGCTGCCGCTGCGCCGACGCTTCGCCTTTGCCCTTTCAACTGCCGCACCACCCCGTGCGCGCAGGCACGGTGTGCACGTCACAAGAGAGCAGCCTGGCGCTGCTGTGGACGCTGGGAATTTTCACCCTCAACTGCGGGCCCGTGGCCATGGGCTTTGTGCTGGATTTTCTGGGGCCCAAGCTGACCGGCATTCTGGGTGCGCAGTGCGTCTCGGCTGGTCTAATACTGGGGTGTGGCCTGCTGCTGTTGCTACCGCTGCCGCCGCTGCGTAGCTGCGTGTTGGCGGCGGCAGGTTGCCCCATACTGCCCCCACCTGGCCCCTCCATGCCTGCAGGCGTGCTGCTCAACATGTCCGCGCTGGTGCTGTTTGGCGTGTCGTCGTCGTGGGGCGTCAACGCCTTCATCCCCGCCGCCATCCTGCTGGGCCTCGGCAACATCACCTTCCACCTGGCGCAGTTCCACATCTCGGCGCTCTTCCCGCGCAGCCGCGGCATGGTGGCGTCGGTCTTTGTGGCGGGGTTCACAGGCTGCGGCATAGTCATGTACCTGCTCATGCTCATCTTTGAGAGCGCCGGCGGCACGCAGTGCGTGGGGGAGGGGGGAGGGGGACGGGACGCCGCGCAGGCGCCGCAACGGCAGCGGCGCCAGCTGACTGCACCAGCTGGTTGGCCTGCAGGCGCGCGCTGCGTTCTGGGCCTCCAAGGCGGCAAGCAGGCCTCCAGCTCGCAGTCCACAAACTCGCCTGCCCGCCCGCCCGCCGCCCGCAGGTCGGCGTACCGCACAATCCTGCTGTGCTACGCGGGCGTGTGCTCGCTGTGGATCCCGCTGCTGGCCTGGATGATGCCCAGCCACTCGTTCCGCGTGGGCATGGTGTATCTCAAGCGCTCAGACTGGACTTTTGAGGTCCGCCTCAGAACAGGTGCGGGCGGGCTGGGGGGCGCAGCACGCAGAGCAAAGGCGGGGTGGCGGCGAGCGTCGGAGAACGCAGTGCCTGGCTCGCTCGTTGCCGGCAAGAAAGCGCGCGCCTTGCTGTGACGCTCTTCGCCCCCGGCTTGCCATCCGCGTGATGTGTTGGATGCAGAGTTTGCGCGGCAGTACCGGCGCACCACGTCACTGCAAGACTTTGTGGCAGCATCCGCAATGCAGCAGGCTAACGACCACAGGTGTGTGGCTGGTGCACTGTACATTGGGCTGGCCAGCTACATTGCAGCATACAGGGCAGGTGCAAAAAGGCAGAGAGAGGCAGTTGCTGCACCATGTTGTTGCTGCTGCTGCTGCCTTCATTGTCAATGCTGCTGCCGCTGCTGCTACAACTGCCTAATGGCTCTGCCCGCTGGCCGTTTGCGCTGCAGGGGCGCAACGTTGCGCCCGGGTCATGGCGTGGCAGCTCTAGAGGCGGGGCCCCTGCCTGCCACCCCGCCGGCGTTCGGCTTCACGCCATCACCGGAAAACGGCCTGCAAAGCACCGGGTGCGCTTCTGCCAAGCAAGCTGCACGCAGCAATAGGAGTGCAGCAGTGCATGATCGTGATACCAGCATGCCATGCCCCTGCCGCTGCCTGCCTGCTTGCGCATGTGCAGCAGCGCCACCGCTCCCCTGCGCCATCATGGCTGTGCAATGCAACTGTCCTGTGCCAGCTCAACCGGACTGGACCTCTTGATTGTGGCCCTGCGCAGGCCTGCGCCGCCGTCAAGCGAGCAGCTTGTGCGGGAGTCTTCTGAGCAGGAGGAAGCAGCAATGACGGGGCAGCTACCGCAGGACATTTCCTGGGGGCCGCTCGTGTTTGAGGCGCGGCGGTTTGTGGAGCTGCGCAAGAAAACGTTTTCAGGCAGGGCTGGGCTGTGAGGGAGGGGGGAAGGCGGGCTGGCAGGCGTGGTTGCCCCTGCCGTCTGCGTTGGCTCAAGCAAGGTGCGGAGGCTGCAGCAACACGCGTGCCAGGGCGCAGAAGCCGCGCGGTGAAGGGCCACGCACGCTTCAGTTGGTGGCTGCTGCTGCCTGCGCCTCGCCCTCCCCTCTCGCCCTCCCCAACCCGCCAACCCTGCCCCTGCTGCTTGCAGAGCAATTCTGGTCCACCGAGGCTCTGGGAATGGGCATCTTCTACACCCTCAACGTGTTCATCATGCAGTTCTATTTGGGTGGGTGGCACGGTGGCAGCCAGGGAGTTGAGGGAGGTGCGGCAGGGGTTGGGGAGGGGCAGCGCATTCTACGCCCCATACCTTCCCTGGGTGCGACAACCGTCCAGCAGCCGGGCGGCGCAGGGAGGAGAGAGTGCATGTGCTGCATATGCTGTGAGCGCGCTAGGGCAGCACGCGTGGGGATGCAGCCGGTCGCCAACCGGCGCCAACTGCCGCCACGGTTCTTGCGCCCGGCTTGAACGTTGCTGCAGGCACGACGCGGCTGCAGCTGGCAAACAAGGGGGACAATGGGCAGTACACAGACTTTGCCAACATCGTGGTGGCCTTTGCCGTGCTGGCCATACCCATCATTGGCTGGCTGCTCGACAAGAAGGTCAGTGGGTGACGTACCCTTCATTGGCAGCTTACCATGCCGTTGGCAGCTTCCACTCCTGCTGTGCCCGACACCATGCCCCCGCGACTCAACCGCGCAGTTCCACGGACGCACCCCCTCCTGCTGCGACCGACAGCACGCCGCCCTTCCTGTCCCCCTACCTGATGCCCTCTCCCCTCCCCTCTGCGACGCCCACCCCCCCGCCAGGGCTACGGCATCACCCTGGGCACCATCAACGGCCTCAATATGGCCAGCAGCATCCTGCAGGCGGTGCCCAACCTGCAGGTCCAGGTGCTGACCATCATCACCTGGATGATCGCCCGCTTCTTCATGTACTCAAGGTGGGCGAGGGCTGTCACGGCGATAGTGCTTTGATTGAGGGCACCGCATGCAATGCTCGCGTTAGCGTTAAGCCTTCGCGCCCTGCTGCGGCATGCACATTCTGGCGCTGCTCGGCCGAGGCGCTGGGCCGCCTGAGCCGCGCGCTTGCCCCGGACCTGGTCCTTGGATCTGGCTTTCGTCGCGTGGGCATGCAATCGTGGCCTGCCTGGCCGAGGTGCTCCTGCTCACTCACCCCCGCCCTCCTTCCTCGTCCGACTGCAGCTATTTTGCCATCTTCGGGAACCTCTTTGGTTTCAAGAATTTCGGCAAGCTGGTGGCGACAGACAACGTCGTCAACAGTCTGTTCGGCCTGCTGCAGGTGCGCGCGTCGCCGGGGTGTGATTGACAGCACACTGGCGGGTCGGTGGTGGCGGCAGAGGGCAGAGGGGGGTGGGTGGGTACCTGCAACAGCCGGGTCAGCGTCCCGCTGGTGTGCCTGGCCAGGTTTGATTTCTGTGCTGAACCCGTCTGCTGCGTGCGCTGGTGCAGGTGTGGTGTGGATGAGGGGTGGGCAGGGCGCAAGCGTGCCTCGCGACCCGACCCCTCGGTTTGAAACGACAGGAAGGGTTGACTGGGCTGGACCCAGCCCCTTGCCTGCCTGGGCCTTTTCACCACTCTTACACCTGGATCCCGCCTTCGGAGAAGCACCCCTGCAGTACCCTTTTCCCTGTCCGGGGCTTCATCCTTTGCCTGCCTGGGCCTCTTCACCACTCTTACACCTGGATCCCGCCTTCGGAGAAGCACCCCTGCAGTACCCCCTTCCCTGTGCTTCATCCCTGCCATGCCATGCCATGTCTTGTGTCTGACAACCTCCGTGTCGCTCTGCCCTCCCGACCCCCTCCCGCTGCAGTACCCGCTCACCCAGCTGGGGCTTCACCACGGCTTCACGTGGATCAACACGGGGCAGGCGGTGGTGCTGCTGCCGCTCTTCATCTTTGCCTACTACATGTACCGATGGGAAAACGCAGACTTGGTGCCCATCCGGTGGGTGGGTGGGTGGGTGTGCAGGGGGGGCTGCAGGGTCAGAGCGCTCTGGGTGTAGAGAGGCGCCGGAAGTGGCGGCGGCGGGAGGTGGGCAGTCGAGAGGTGCGACCACCCCTCCTCAAGGGAAGCCGAGGAGTGCAGGGTGCACAGCGGGATGTGTGGGGTGGTTGTGACTGCTGCAACAGCTGCTGACACGCACTGCCCGCTACCACCCCTTGCCCGCTCCTGGCGCAGGCCGATGGAAGGCGAGGAGTTGGAAGTTCGTTACTACTACTAGCCGCGTGGTCGCATGTCTCTGTGGTCGCTTCGTGGCTGCGCTGCACGGACCTGCTTCTGCATCATCGTGTGGACAGACCTATCCCTGTAATTTCATGACTCGTCATTGGGCACAGGAAGGGAAATGCCTGCCTCTTGTTTTACGCTGCGATGTGCAAACGCATGAAAGCTGTTGCAAGCAGCAACAGACTCTTCAGCCTGCCAGCAACGTAGACATTAAACATCCACGAGCCTGAGGCGAGAGCAACGACCTCTGAGGCAGGCCGCGGCGCAGGCTTGCAGCTCTGGCTGCCCTGCCGTTGCAGGGGACGGCTGTACGCCTGTATGCTTCGTACTGCGCCTGTCATCGCCGCCGGTCACCCTTCTGGCTATCTACCACAGCGGCAACGGCGGCGCCCACCAGTAGGCCGCCCCCAATCACGAAGCACGCCTTCTCTGCAAAATTCACCAGATCGCCAACCTCCTGCGCCTCGTCAGTGAGCTGCTGCAGCGGCTTTCGCGAGAGCAGGGTGGGCCGCAGAGCCAGCATCTGGTTGCCCCGCCGCATTGCGTCCTGCACAGGAGGGTGCAGAGGAGGGCGATGATTTGTGAGGTGATGCCAAAGAACACCGCCTGTCATGCAAACACCCATGCCCCAGCTGGCCACGCCAGCCCTTCTGCCACGTGCATCTCCCACTCTGCTGTTGCTTCCGTGCCTCATCCGCCCTGTCCTGCGCCCCGACCGCATGCCTATAACATATGGTGCTGACTGCTGCACCACTGCGCCCAGCCACTCACCGGGTAAGCGTCTGGGTGGTCCGCCGCGCTGGACAGGAATCCCACGCCTGTCAGGAGGTCGCCAACTGGCAGCATTTCCTCGGTCACCTGCGCAGCCGCGTGGGGCAGTAGCGGTGCGCGGCCGGGTGGGGTGCCATCAGATGGGCGGGTGGGGGTGTAGACAGGTGGGGGGTTGACATATGGCGAGTACAGATGCGCAGGGCGGAGGGAGGAACCGACAGATGGGAAGGGGGAAGGGGCCACGCACACGGGACTTCGTCAAGCGCTGCTTGCTGCCTTGCTGTAAGGGACAGCAGGCATTCGTGTAAGTAAGCCATACACACCTGCACGCCCATGTTACGCTCCCCCAGCTCCTCTTCCGCCTGCCGGTCCCGACCCTTTTGGTTCGAGGGGATGCTGCAGCAACAAAAGGAGAGCAAGCGAAGCAGCATGGACGAGTCAGAATGGCATTGGCCGGTGGCAGCAGGGGGACAGCAGGGGGAGCCCAGTTCGCAAAGGGGTTTGTGATGGCCTGCAGTTGGCCTGAGCTGCGCTTGACACCGCCCAACCCCACCCAACTGCCCAGCACGCTCCCTTACAGGCATTCGCCGGTCTTGCGCAGCAGGGTGCGAGCCTGGTCCGAGCCATGCTCAATCGGCAGCTCCGCTCCGCTGCCATCCTGCAGCGACCAATCCACGTGCACTTCATGGTCTTGCAACTTCTTGCAGTCGCGCCGCCACTCCGGCTGGCCTGCCTCCCCAGCTGCGGTGGTGCTGGTCGTGTGGGCGGTGGTGGCGGTGGTGTTGACACGCTTCTCTGTCACCTGCTATTCCGTGGTCTGCAGACGAATGTGCATGAGGGTGGATGCATTGGAAAGGGGCCAAAATCATTCGGTGGATGCAAGGGGCCGAAGTGTGCTGCTTCTGTGCAGCCGCAACACGCCTCTGCTGCCTCAGCTGTGCGGCACAGCTCAGGCTAAGCAGCCCCTTTCATGACCTGGCGAGGGCTCTGTGTCAGGACACTGGGGCACGTAAGTCAAACCCATGTATGTGTTTTTCCTTGCACTCGTCTCAGGGCCAGGGCAGCAGAATGGGTCCATCACCAGGCGGCACCCGCATCCCAAGTGCACCTTAACCACGGCGCCGGCTCGCCTCGAAAGCTGGCCTATGGCAGGGTTGCGGCTGTGCACAAGGCCGCATACTGCCACCAACTGCGGCACGCGGTTTCGAAACTTTTGCAGTCCTGCAAGTATGGGAGACAGGAGGACAATAACGGTGTGCGGCGGTCCGCTGGCAGACGACTGGCCACATTGCCGGTCAGCGGCAGGCCTCACGAATGCTTTTCCTCATCCCCACTCGCCTTCCGCCCGGCAGGAAAGCTTCCAGTCGCACCTGCGATACCGCCCTTCGGCTGCACAGCGCTCTGCAGCGTCTTTGCCTCCTCCACCTTCTCGCGGCCATAAAACCCAGCAGCGATGCCTAACAGCACAGATCCGACGCCCCCGGCGCTGAGGCCCGCAGCCAGTGAGATCGCCATTACCGCGAGAAAGCCCAGAGGAGGCGGACGAGAGCGCGGAACTCGAGAGAGGCGGCCCTCCACATGCGCCACAGCGCACACAGCGCTGGCCGCGCCTGTTGCCAGCCACACTGTTGGCCCCCGCCCCCCTCTCTTCCACGGCACGCCCTATGCTGCCTGCTCCGCTCCCCATGCTATTTGCCCCTCCGTGCGCCCTGCCTGCGCTTCCCAGTCCCCAAGAGTCGCTCCCAGTTTGCGTGCTGCCGTCGTCGGCACTCCCTCCCCCTGCCGCTGTTTTCCCTGCCCTGCACGTTTTCTGTGGTTCGATCCTCTCCTGCCGAATTCCCCTGGAGGTCTCGTAGCGCGCCTGCTGCTGGTTCGCATCTCATCCCTGCAACACCGCACCTGGTCACACTGCCAGTGAACGCCAGCCAAACCGCCCGTCGCCTCCTTTTCGCATGACCCTGGTGGATGCAGCCCCAAGTTATCGCACACATCAGCCACCACTATAGTGTAGCTAGCGCACCGTCACGTGCAAAACATCGAGCCGGTAGCTGCAGCATGAGCACCAGGCACCATTCGGGCGTGCGTGGGGCGAGCACTGCAGGCAGGAGACACCCAGGCGGGCGGCGCCGTAACCCCGGGCTGTTGATGCCACAGCTGTGGATGCCAATGTGGTATACCCATGAGCAATAGTTGGGCAACCAGCGCACTGCGCAGTATGCTGCGCAGTATGCAGCATGCAGTGCTGATGCCCCGCTGCTGCATGGTGCGAGCGACCCTGCCGCGTACACAATGTCGTGGCTGCAGAGCCTGGCGACAAGTTCAGAGAGGCCAGGGGGCATTCCAGGCCTGCAGCCGAGGGAGGCAGGCAAAACACCGTAAAGCAGGCAGGCGTTCACGGGCCTGGGCCAGGCACTAGTCCACGGCAGGCATCGCCGCGTGCCGTTCAGCAGATGGCAATCCAGATATGCATTCACAACCAGGGAGTTACAACCAGAGGTTTTCTACCATGCTCGGCGGGGGATATGCCAATTTTAATCAAGAGGGAGATGACAGAACGAGGGCGTGGGTGGAAAGAGTCGGTTGGGTGGAATGAAACAGATGAAAACAACGGCAAAAGTGCCAGCCACTCGATAGCCGTCGACTCAGGAGTTGTGTGGCGTGCGGTATTCTGCAATCAAACGTGGGTTATAATCCAGCCAGAGGAAAGCAAGGCAGCATGCGCGCGACAATAAGGGACCGACTCAGGCAGGGTGGCTGCGAGGGGGATTGGGGTGGGTGGTGGGCGGGGGGGCATTTGGTGAGTGGGGGGTCCCGGCAGTGGTGCCGCCATAGCCGCCTGCATGTCTGCCTGGGTTGCCTGCTGCGCAGCTGCTAGCGCTGCGGCTGCCTCCGCCATCGGCCCCACCTGTGGTGCGATGCATAGGCTGAAGAGCATGGGGCTGAGGGGGCAGCCTTGCTTCAGGCCCTGCGGCGCGCTGGAGACGCGGCCCTCGAGGCCGGGTGCTGCCACCGACATGGGCACGTCGCGTGGGCATGTAATCGTGGCCTGCCCGGCCAAGGTGCTCTGCTCACTCACCCCCGCCCTCCGTCCTCGTCCGACTGCAGCTACTTTGCCATTTTCGGGAACCTCTTTGGTTTCAAGAATTTCGGCAAGCTGGTGGCGACAGACAACGTCGTCAACAGTCTGTTCGGCCTGCTGCAGGTGCGCGTGTCGCCACTGGCCGCCGTAGCCCATGCTCTCAAGGCGCTGCCACAGCTGCGCTCGGGGCACGGGGTCGTAGGCCTGCTTGAAGTCGATGAAGCAGGCCCACAGCTGGCTGCCGCCGCGCTGCCGCCGTCGCCGCCTGTGGCGCTGCCTGCTGCTGCTGCTGCCGCCGTCGCTGCAGCGCTGCTGCCGGTGGCACTCGATCAGAGTGCGCAACGCCATGGCTGCCTGCTCTGTGCTGCGGTGCTGCCGGAAGCCGAACTGACCCTCTGCGTGCACACACGCAGTGCGGCTGTGGCAATCAAAACATCCGGTAGATGTTTGCCCGAGCCCCCCAGCTTGCTGGGGCATCTGCCGACCCAAGGCGTGCAGCTGTGAAGACAAGCGGGCACGCCTGCACCCGGCTGAATGCCCAAGGCTGCCTTGGATTGCCTGGTGTAAGCCTAGTGTGTGTTACTAATTGTTACAATGTAAGCCAGGCAAGCACAGGGTGATTGAAAGGCTGGGGTCACTGATCATGAAGTAGTGTGCATGTGCATGCAGTCACATCTGCGCCACGACAGCACTTGTGGCGAGGCCCAGGGAATGTCATGGTGCGCATGTGACAACGTCCTATTCAGTTCCTACCGGTGTAGGATCTGCCTAGGACACCCGCCAGGAGTGTCCTAGGGTGGTAGGGTACGTACCCAATACGTAGGATCCATGGTAGGACCTGGAAGGACCTAGAACAGTTACAGTCGCCCCGCATGGTAGGCCCACGTGGGACCTGGACGGGGGGCAGTTATGCATGCCAGGCCTACAGCAAAAAGTGCATGCTGCATGAAAAATCGTAGCAAGGGCATCTGCATGGGAGGGATGACGCTCGGTGCGTGCGCCCGAAGGACCTGATAGGACATGGGGGAGCACCGTAGGACAGGGGGCGGGGTGTCCTATCAGTGGTAGGATGAGTACAGGACGGAGAAAGGAAGACTCGTAAGACCTGTGGCCCCTTCTCCACGCTTCTTCCCTTCATCTCTCTTTACTTCCCGCCTCTCATTACCTCTCACTTCACTTCACCCCTCGTCACTTGTTCCGCTTCCCTCCCATAATCCATCTGCCTTCACCTTTGCTTCTCTCCTTCCGCTCCTCACATCCCTCCCCACGCACCTCTTCTGCTTGATGCAGCCGGCTTGCCCCATCCATCCATCCCGCCGCTGCCTCCTCCGCTCGCTTTCCTCTGGCCGGCGCCGCACCTGCCCTGCCCTCCCGTGCTCCTTTTTGACCGGCTCCTCCTTCACTCTGCACGCCTTACACTGCCAGAAATCGTATCGGCTTCTGTGCAAAACGCATGACAAAGCCAAATGAACAAACCATCAGGGGTGTGGTAGCGCAGCTGCGCACTTTGCAGGGCATGGCAGGCTGAATGGGCTGCGGCTGCCAAAGCCGCAGCGGGCAGGCGGGGTAACAGGGTGGAAATGACGGTCTCTCAGTATTAAAACAGGTGTAAAACTGCACAACGCCAGCACAACAATGGTCTAGGCGCCATCCCCCTTGCAGATGCCTTTACTTTGTCATGTGTTCAATGCATGTGCTTTGCACTCTCCTCTCCCCTCAATAAGCCTCCATCACTCTCAGAGGTGCGGCGGTGGGTGCCTGTAAACGGCTGCGGCGGGAGCATGCGCACGAGTGCTGCCGCTTAGGCGCGTCCCTCACATTTCCAGATCGCTGTCAAACTCGGCGCGCGACAAGTAACCATCAGCGTTGACGTCGTAGGCGGCAAAGGAGGCGCGCAGCATGTGCAGCGCGCCCTTGTCCTCATCTTGCAGGGCGCCGGCTGCTCAAGGGTGGGGCAGACGTGTGTCTTGCAAGATAATGTCTTGATTTGCTAGAAAGAACAAGGAAACACCATTAAGGCAGTGAGGGGCCATGCACCTGCAAGGGCATATATGCCGGCATTCTGAGCCAAGTCTACTGCCATTCCAATCGCCCACCTCCCACCCGTGCCCGCTCACCACAGCCTGGCAGAGCAGCTGCGCATGCCTCCTCAAAGGTCAGCAGGCCATCGCCATTGGCGTCAGTGCACTACAAGCAGGCAAGAGGCAAGCGTGGGGCGAGGGGTCTACCAGCGAGGAAATGCCGGACGAATGGGGCCTTCAAGGAAGGCCATTCACCATAAGACATCAGCAGTGTCTGAACAAACCTCCATAGCGGCATGCATGCAAGGGGCGCGCCCACCATGCCCCCTTGGCTCCCGCCTAGTGGTGGTAGCCATGCTAAATTGCAGTGTGCCAGGGGTGGTCCGTGCAGCGCCCCCGCTCGCCGCCCCGCCCCCCCCCCCCCCCCCCCCCCCACCCCCACCCCCACACACACCCACCCACCACACACACACACACACACACCACCCCACCCACCCACCCCCACACACATATTGTTGGGAGGGGGGAACGCTTGCTGAGGTCGCGCAATGCAGCGTCACACCTCTCAACATCACCGGTGAGCGGCTTTCCGCGCCATGCGCGATCGCGACCCGGGAGGTTGGGTCGTACTTTTGAGGGTTTTGGCGTCCCGGGCAAACTCTGATTCATAACAATCACGCACAGTAGTTCAGCCCCCCCCCCCCCCCCGTCCCAGCCCCCCACCCCACCCATGCACGCACCTCTTCCCCCCTTCCTCCCTTTCCCCGGAGGCGAACTTAACCATTACTTGTCGTCCATCTCTGTGACGCAAACATGTGTATCACAACCGGTAGCAAGCCTGCGGGCGTGCAGGCAGCAGTGCACTGCAAATGTAGCATCGATACTGCTTGCCATGGCTGCTGCCCTGCCCTGCCCTGCCCACTGTTCCACGAAGTACCAGGTATTGCTGCGACCAGGCCCTGCCATGCACCTGCCACGCCCCAACCCATGATGCCCACCGCTGGTTCCCCACATGCTCCCCATGGCTGAAACACCCGCCCCCAACGAACGACCCATCGACCGACCCGACCCCAACCCTGATGCCCCAATGCACAACACCTTTAGATCATTGTTAGGAGGCCCCCAGTGGTCGTACTACTGCATGCCCTACTGAAGGGGCCCCTCCGAAGGTGAGGTGAAGGGCAGCATGGCCGGCACCCGGCCGGCCCAGCCCCAGCGCCCCCACCCCTGCCCCCCGCCCCCGCCTCGCTGCCGTGCCCCCCAATTGCAACACTGATCGGTGCTGCAGGCCAGTGCATTTGCTGGTCAGTGCGGGGGGGCGCCCGGACGGCGGTACCGGTGGAGGAGTAGGGGACGGAGGACGGGAGGGCTGGCCTGGCCGGGGAACGAGGGGGTGCACGCAGCGCGACAGGGAGGGCTGCTGCGCGCTGGCAAACAGGCAAGCATGCAAGCAAGCAAGCGAACAGGCGATGCGAGCAAAGCGGGGCGGCAGCAAGCTGGCGGGACACACCTGCAGGGCAAGGGGGTGGGGCTTGGCAGGGGAGGCCACGGGTGCAGCTGTGGCTGCGCTGCGTGCACCAGGTGGGAGGGAGAGGGCAGGGGAAAATCTGTGCGTATGAGAAGCACACAAAGCTGAGCCGGCATGGACGGGGCCGCCGGCCGGGGAGCGGCTCATGGGAGCTCCTAAAAACCGCACGCGCCGGTAGTCATCTCGCCCCTCGCTTCCTTCATCCGAGGCCCGAGGCCGCTAATTAAAACCCTCGACTGCACGCTGCCCCGGCATCGGCTGCCGCCGCCCCGAGATGGTGCCAGCCCCCCCAAACCGTGCGGACGCTGGACGTTGGCTCGCTGCAGGGGCTCTGCTGGTGGTGCGCTGCGCTGGGGCCGGTCCTGGGCGCTGCGCTGGGCCTGTTTGGGGTCGCTACTGCCGGTTAGTTCGTTTTCATTTCAACCGCCGCCACCCGCTGCAGGCATCGTGTTGGGCTACGGCCTGTCGCCGCAGCTACAGGGTGCCATCGCCCGCCCTCTCCCCAGGCGTCAGCTTGCGAGCTCTCCGATGTTCAGCGTGCCCAACTTTGGGCTGCGCGGCCCCATCCCGTGGGGCGCGTTGCCGCCGTACGTGGCCGATGAGTTCACCCAGGGGGGGCGCCTCCCTGTGGAGGACTAATACATCAACGAGGTGCCCAGCTTCGTCGTGCCCAGCTACAGCCGCGCCGAGCTCGAGGACCTCGTCGAGCAGGCGCGCCGCCGCGATGTGGCAGTGTGCAACTACGGCGCGTTGACGTGCACTTCGCTATACAACGCCCTCGACGCCCACCCCTTGACCGGCAAGAGCGCGCTCGTGGTGGGCACCCAAGTCCCCTGGATCGAGGCGGTCCTTGTGGCGCATAGCGCGGCGCCCACCACTGTTGACTTCGTCCCGCCGAAGCTCGACCATCCCGCCATGCGCTCGTTGGGCGTGCCGGAGCTGGACGCCTACACAGGCCCCGGCTTTGACGCCATCTTCTCCTACTCCAGCCTGGAGCACGACGACCTTGGGCGCTACACAGGTACGGCAGCGGCGGCGCTGGGGTGGGGCAGCGACGCTGACAGCTCAAGTGAAGCGGGTCTGCCAGCCAGGGCCGGCCGTACCCACTCATACCACCCCTCCCCTCCCTCTACCTGCCCGGGCCCTCTTTTGCAGACCCGCTCAACCCCAACGGCGACATCGAGCGCATGCAGAAACTGGCGGGCCTGATTGCGCCCCATGGCAAGCTGTACCTTGGCTTGCCCACGGGGCGCGACGGGGCTGTGGTTCAACGCGCACAGAATCTACTGCGCCTTGCGGTACCCGCTTCTGATGAAGGGCTGGCGCATGTTGGACGTGTTCTACCCCACCGCCGCCGCCAACTTCACGGCCCTCCTTGAAAGCCCAACCAAGGGCAATAAGACGGCACATAAAGTCCAGCCATGTACGGTTTGGCAAAAGTTGTAGCGTGACTTGCGCATAATGCTGCTGCGTGTCGGCGCACCTGGCTGGCAAGCAACTCCACCATTGCCTCCCCCACATCCCCGTCATCCCCACTTGCTTGGCTTCCATCCCTCTGCTCCCTTGTGTGGGTTTTTTTTTTGTTTTGCCCAGCCCCCCCGCTCCCCGTCCCAGGCAGCCCCCGTTGCGCTCGAGCATGTGTGTGTGTGTCAACAAGTTTCCTGTGGTTGGACAGATTTCAAGCTCTGGCATGTGTTTCAACAAGTTTCCTGGGGGTGGACAGATTTAAAGCACTTGAAAGGAATTGGAAATAGGAGAAACTTGTCGCGCATCACTGTTGCCGCCACTGTTGAAACAAAAGTGGCGGAAACGAAAATACATGTAGGAGAAACCGCTGTGGGGGACATGTGAACTATGTGGGTGTGCGCTATGTGATTTGGTGCCCTGGATCGCCGAGTCCATTTGTGCCCTTTTGTACACGTGTTATGTGGTCCATAAAGGGTCTCCAGACGAGCGGGCACAAATGGACTCGGCGATCCAACCGGTGGCCACATGGCCCACCGCCGCCTGCCGCCGCACGCTGCCGCCGCCCAGGGCGGGGCCTGGTTTGCTGCCCAGGGCCACCGAGTTCACGCCTCCCCTTTTGCACACTTGTTCTGAGGTATATGAAGGGTGGTCAGGACGGCAGAAATGCAGAGATTCGGCTTCCTGGTGGGTTGGCGCCCCGGTCAAAGTGCGCCGACAGCTGCCGGCGCCGCCCGCGGCCGCTGCCGCGGGTGGCGCGCAGTTTGATGGCCCGGGCAACCAAGTCCACTCCTCCCACTTTCCACATACATTCTTCACTTCATATAGTGGCTGCTGGTCGGCTGGCGTGCCTGAAATCGACTGCCCGGTAGGCCGGCGAAGGGGTCAAGAACTCAGGGTGCCGCCTGCCGTCGCTGCCCAGCGAGTGGCAAATGACCAGTGTTTTGTAGGAGATGGCACCCGCCTGAATACCGTATCGCCACGACGATGTTTTTGGCGCGTTTATAAGGAACTGCGTCAAACAAATAGGTACCTGGGTGCTCAAGAAAGCGACCGCCGCTCCCCTGCCGAGCGGCAGCGGCCGCCGCCCCGCGGCAGAAACCTCTTTGAAACCTGCCCTGCCGGGTTTTGGACGCTTCATCGCCGCCCATGTGTCATATATATGCGGCATGGAAGAGTATCCAGGCCGCAGCGTGCCAGAACTGAGCGCCAGGAGCGCCGCCGCCAGTGCCACTCCAGGCGGCCCTCGCGCCTTCCAGGGCATCCGGCGCCCTTTCGCACGCGTATCACACACTCGTAGTGACCCACATCGTAGTTATGAATGTGGGGGCTGCCGAAACTAGGCGCTGCGAGCGGGGCCCACCCTCAAGTCGCTCTCCTCCTCTTTTTTATGCTGTTGCGCGGGCCCAAATGCTCCTGGCGATGCACATTTGGGCATTCAGGAGCAATGAGGGCACTGCGCTGCGGTTTGCCACATCGCACAGCCTGATGTAGTGCACTTGTCCCCCACTGAGAAACCGTCCAGTCTTGTCCGTCATGCCGCCAGCCTGCCGCTGCCATGGCAAAGGCTGCCGCTCCCCGTCCTGCAGCTATGCAACTGTTTTGCGCTGCATCCAGTACTGTGTATTCTCTACGACTCGTGCGGTCTGTGGTGCCGCGAAGGCAACCGGCACGGGCATGCGGCACGCTGCCGCTCGCCTGCCGCCAGCGGTGGGCTGTAGGTTGTCCGCTCTCGCTGATCGCTCACCTCGATCCATCGTTTCGTCCACTGCTGCTTACCATACTGCTTGGGGCGTCCGCTGCTGCTCTGACCCACGGCGCGTGATGGCCGCGGTGGCGCAGGTTAGCTTGTAATTATAGACGCTCCTGCATCGCAACAGCCCCCGAGCAACCTCTGGCACTTGTTACGCAGGGGTGAAGCGGCGCGACGCGCGTCGTGAACGCACCTTGCCTTGCCGACGCCTGCACTCTGCCCCAGCCTTGCTGCCGCGCGCTCCGTATGCTACATCGCTTACAGGGCCGGCAGCACGCCCGATCGCCGCTCACACCCCGCTCTTCCGGGCGGCGGCGAGGCGGCGGCGCCGCCGCCGCCACTTCTTGCCGCCACCTGTAGCCGCCCCGCACCCTGCTACGCCTCTGCCCGACACCTCTGCCCGCTACATCCTCCTGCGTGACCTCCCTCTTGTCACCTTGAATTTCAGGCTGCGCCCCCGCCTGCAATGGAGGCTCCACGTGGGCGGCGCAGGCATCGCTGGGGGCTGCTGCCCGAGGCCGCGCTGCCCAAGCCTGAGCCGGCGCCAGCAGCAGAGCCGGCGCCGGCGCCTGAGGAGCCCAAGCCTACCCGCAAGCGCAAGAGCCGCTGGGAGGACAAAGGGTCCGCTGCCGACGACAGCTCGGGGGCGGGCAAGGAGCTGGCGCTGTTCCCGGAGAAGGTGGTGCTCTCGAACGGCCTGCAGGTAGGGCTGGGGCGCGAGCGGATCACCTCGAGAGTCGTTGCCGCAAGCGTTGATGTAGAATGCAGGGTAGCACAGATCAATCGCAAAGCTCCTGTTGCTGCCTGCCTCTGTCTGCCAAGGTCGTGGCCAAAGGCAGGCGACTTCCACCCCGTCTGAGGCGAGCTCAACCCTACCCTGGCGCAGGTCGTACTGCCACCCGTCTTCACGGGCCGCGTGGCGGGCGGCGACCCAGAGGTGCTGGAGCTGCACAAGCAGGCGGGTTTTTGCTGCTGCGTGCTGTGTGGGTTCTGGTGCCGCCGCCGCGGCGGCACGAATGCTGGTCGTGTTGCTGCTCCGGCCTGCTGCGCAGAGCAGCTGCCGCAGCGGCAGTAGGCCAGAGGAGGCTGCAATGACACTTGTCAGCCCTGTGCTCTCCCTCCACCCATCTGCACCTGGCTCACCATGATTGCTTCACTGCACATCCCCCGATTCAATCTCGCTGTCTGCTTCCCTCTGTTCCCAACAGCTCGCCGACCTCAACCGCAAGCTGGTCAGTGGCACAGTGGAGCTGCCGCCCGAGGGGGAGCGCTCGCCCAGCCCGCCGCCGGTGTACGACGTCATGGGCATGAGGTGGGGGCCTTGCAACCTGCCTTCCCAGCTGCACAACCTGCCTTCCCAGCTGCAGCACCATCTGTCGTGGGCGTCAGGCGGGTGGACGGTCGTGAGGGCTGGGCAGGAAAGGCGGCGGGCAGGGGGCTCTGGCTTGCTGCAGCTTCAGCTGCAGAGCTCGCTGTGGATTGGTTTGATTGTTTGATTGCAGCCCGCATGTGGCGTGGTATGCGGGCGGGCGGGCCTGCACGCGCCCGTCCCCTGCCCGCAGCCTCCACGCTGCCCTCCCCCAACCTGTGTTACTTCAATCCCCGCGCGCACCTCCCCTGCCCCGCCCCACCCCGCCCCCTCGCAGGCTCAACACGCGCGAGGTGCGGTACAAGGAGAAGCTGCAGAAGAACAAGAACAAGCTCATTGAGCAGCTCATACAGCGGGATCCCAGCTTCAAGCCGCCGCCGGGTGGGTGGGGCAGGGAGGGCCCTTACAGGCGTGCTCGTTGGAGCCTTGTGCGACTCGACTCGCCAACTCTGTCGTTCGGCGCTGCCGCCACCGCTGGTGCCGCTAGCGTAGGAGCCTGGAGGCTTTCCGGCTCACACCCGTCCCCCCTCTCGCGCCCCCGCACCGCCCGCCCCCGCTCAGACTACCGCCCGGAACGCAAGTGGAAGAAGATCTTCATCCCCTTCAAGCAGTACCCCGGCTACAACTTCATCGGGCTCATCATCGGCCCGCGTGGCAACACGCAGAAGCGCATGCAGGCAAGCTTCTAGTCTAGAGCTTTTTCGCCTCTTCGGCATGCGCACGGCAAGCCATGCGCGACGAAACCTTTTTGCTGTGCACAAACGTTCTGAGGCTTGCAGCTGCAGCTGCGGCACTCGCCAGCTGAGGGCGCGACGACCGAAAAGCCTATCATTGTTTTTACCTCCCTTATAATGTAAAGGCCTTTATTCTCCTCCTTTGTGTCCTTGCAGGCGGAGACCAACACCAAGATTGCCATCCGTGGCAGGGGTGCGCCTGGTTGCTGGCAGGGACGGCGTGTTGTTGAGGGCAGCAGTAGCGCGCCTTGTTGGGGGAGGCGTGCACATCGGGGGCAGCCACACGCGCGCTGAGCCCGCTGCCAGCTCAAGCAGGCGTGCTCAATGCCCCGCACGCCTGCAAACCCTCTCGTCCTGCCCTCCGCCGGACCCTCTCCCTTCCCACCTGGCCTCTGCCCTCTGTCTGTGTGCAGGCAGCGTGAAGGAGGGTGCCAGCCGCGACCCTAAATATGATTATGGGGAGGATGAGGAGCTGCATGTACTCATCACTGGAGACAAGCAGGAGGATGTGCGTTCAGAGGGGGGGAGGGGGGCCGTCGGTGTGGGTTGCAGCGTTGGGTGGTGCGCCGCCGCGGCGCCACGCTTCTGCAGCCTGCGCGCCGGCAGTGCATGCCGTGCTGCCATGCTGTGCGCCTGCACATCGCGCGCTCACAGCGCGCTCTACCGTGAGTGCATGCTGCCAGCGCCTGCCTGGATGGCGCGCTGCACATGCGCTGCCTGCCCATGCCCTCTGCCACGCCACACGTGCTCCTCACCGTCCTGCCGCCTCACCACCGTCCGCAGGTGGATGCCGCGGCAGCCATGATCCAGCGCCTGCTGCAGCCTCTGGACGAGGAGATGAACGAGCACAAGAAGCTGCAGCTGCGCGAGCTGGCGACGATCAACGGTACCCTCAAGGATGAAGAGTTCTGCTTTGTGTGCGGCGAGACGGGTGAGGCTGCAGTGCCGTGCAGCGAAGCTGCAGCGCTCGTGCAGTGATGCACCAACGCCGCACGTTTTTCGTGCTGCGCGTGCTGCGGCCCTCTGCTGACAAGGGCGCACGCGGGCGTGCGCTCGGTGACGCCTCGCCGCGGCGGGGACTCCCGGCTGAGCCGCACCTTCTGTGCTGTGTCATGCCTGAGACACCAGCCCTGCCATCCGCCTGCAACTGTCTTGGCTTGCCGCCCACCCGCATGCAGGCCACGTTCAGAGCGACTGCCCCAAGAAGGCGGTGGATGTGTACCGCCTGCCAGACCAGATGCAGAGCAAGGTGGGGTGCAGGGTGCCAAGGAGGGCAGGGCTGTCGCGCAGCTGCGCTGTGCTGCACGGCCGACGCCGCGCTGCCACTGTCACCCGAATGCCCGCTGTTCTGGCCTTTCTAATGTGCCGCTGTCTTGGGGCATGTGTGCACTTGAAGGACGTGACGAGGTTGAATCCATTCAAACATGCTGCCCTTTGTGTTCACGCTGTGCAGGTGGAGGAGATGTACGCGCGTGACGTGGCGCGCATGAACCCCGGCGAGGCTGTCAAGATGGACAGCGAGTACAAGTCCTTCCTGGCGGAGCTGGGCGGAGGGCCGCCGCCAGAGGAGGGCGGAGGCATGCGCGGTGGGTGCCCGGGAGGGCAGGGGGGGGGGGGCGCGGTTTCACATGTTTACATGTTCGGCAGAGCTGGGCGGAGGGCGGCCGCCGGAGGAGGGAGGCATGTGCGGTCGATGCCAGCGGGGGGCAGGGGGGCTTGGAAACGGGACCAGCCAACAGATGAGGCGTGAGGCGTGCGCGCGCACGCATGGTGGTGCCAGGCGTAGACACTGCCCCCGCCTACCTGCCCCCACACACCGCCTGCCCGACCTTGCAGGCGGCCACGGCATGCGCCCCTCACGCCCCGGCGATGACCTTCCCGACACCTGCAAGCTCTACATCGGCAACCTGTCGCCGGTCGGTGCCGGCCCGGCAGCTTGTTTTTTGCCTGCGCTGCCTCTGCCAAAGGCTGCCTGCTTGTGAACGCACAGCGCGTGCGCAGCGCAGACTGGGCCCTGCCTGCTGCCAGGCTGCAACAGGGCGCTGTGGTGGGTGCGACAGTTCCGCGGGACACGCGCAGCTGGCTTGCAAGCACGCCTTAAGCAAGGATTCCCTCCGCCCCCCTTCTGACCCCGCCTGTGCTGCTTGCTGCTGTACAGGCGGTGAACGACTCGCTGCTGCGACAGATGTTCGAGCCCTTCGGCACGGTGCTGTACGCGGGCGTTGTGTACGACAAGGAGACGAGTGAGTTCAACATGGCAGCTCGTTGTGCTGTCCACATGCCTCACCCAGAGCTAGCACAGACAGCAGGATCGGGATGCGTGCCGCCGGCGCCTCGCGCACCTGCAGGCTCGCGCAGTGCAACAGTGGTTGCGCCCCTGAATTTCCTCGGCCACTGGGTGCCTGCCGCTGCGCTGCCGCCGCACCCGCTGCTGCTGCTGCTGCTGCTGCTGCTGCTGCTGCGCTACGCAAACAGAGGCAGCGCAGGCACCAGCGACTTGCCTGCACGAACGCCGATGCGGTTGGATCGGGAAACGCTGCAGGCTTGCAGCACTCGGCTGGGCGTGTACCATTCCCCCTACGCTGGTGCCTCCCAAGTGTGGTTCACCGCCTGCCATGCCTGCCGCACTCCCTGTGCAGACACCAGCCGCGGCTTTGGATTTTTGCACATGGCGGACGAGCAGTCGGCAACGACGGCGCGCGAGGTGAGGGGCTGGTCTGCTACGTGCTGCCGGCCGTGCCGCCTGCCTGGCCCGCTTGGCACACGCTCGGGTGGTTCCCGCGCTCGCCCTGAGCACCCCCTGTTGCCCCACCTGTCTGCGTCGCTTCACTATTTGCAGGGCATGAATGGGAAGGTGGTGGACGGCCGCTCGCTCAACGTGCGCGCCAAGGGCGACAATTCTGGGCCCCGCCGGGGCGGTGAGCAGGGCCCAACTCTACAAGTTATCCTCAGTGCATGGCCAGCTGATGCGTGGGCGCCTGCCTCCCCACCTCATGATCGTGTGGTGCCTGCTTGTGGGTGGCAGCAGTGCTGGTATCGGTGCCTCCCTCTGGCCGGTACCTCCTATCCAGCCGGTTGTGTGCAGGCAGCCTGCGTTGCCATTTTGCTGCACTGTTACGCTGCTGCAGCACGCTCGTTCAGCGCCACCCACCCCCACCTCCACCGCCTTCCGACGCAGGCCTGGGAGCGTCGCGGCCCGACGACGATCTGCCGCCAGAGTGCAAGCTGTACGTGGGCTGCCTGCCCAACAACGTGGATGAGCATGCCCTCACCCGCGAGTTCTCTCGTTTCGGCGCCGTGCTGAGGTGCGCAGCTCATTTTTTTCACAGTTTTGTGACCGATGACCGAAGCTGCGTTGCGCTCTGGCGCCTGGGATGCTGGCTCGTCACTTCCCGGCGTCTGCCCAGGGCTGCCCTTGTGTTGGCTCCTTGCTCAGGCGCTGAGCAAGCCAGGCACTGCCAAGTTGCAGGGCTGCGCTGTGTAGCCATGGTTCAGTCGTGCCGGACCTGGCCATTGCTGCCATTGCTGCTGCGCCAGCCCGCCACCCCACCCCGCCTGACTCACAAAGTCTTCGGTGCTTCCTTGCCTGCAGCGCGCGCGTGATTACTGACCGCGACACCGGCCGTCCAAAGGGCTTTGCGTTTGTCAGCATGTCTGGTGAGTGAACGGGCTGCGATGGCTACTGGTGTGAGGGCGCCCTGGCGAGCTGCAGGCGCCTCAGCGCCACGGCCCCCCTGCTTGCCCCTCCTCCAGTGCCTGCTGCGCTCTGCCTGCTGGCCTGGCACGCACGCTGACATGCCCTCCCCGCATGCCTCCTGCTGCTGCCGCGCAGACCCGGCTGGTGCACGCAACGCGATGCAAGGCCTGGACGGGTTCCCAGGCTTTGATTCACACCGGCCCATGGTTGTGCGGCAGGCGGGCACAGGTGGGCGAAATGGTTGTGCGCCGACGGGGGATGGCTGCCTGGGCTGGCAGTGCGCAGGGGTCGAGCAAAGTGCACAGCCCATCTAGTAGCTGAATGCATGCAAGCCTCATGTCCTGACGGGCATGGTCCTCGAATACGTCAGCTCAGCTGGTTTGCCTGCACAGCACTTTCCAGTGCGTCTGTGTTTGTCCAGTTTTAACCGCCCTGCAGCATGCTGACCCATGCGCCCTCGCTCCGCCGCGCTGCTGCAGGCGACACGGGTCCGCCGCGCGGCATGCGGCGCGACGGCCCGCCCAGGGGCCCGCCCATGGGGGGCATGGGAGGCGGGTTCCCCGGCGGCCCTGGTGGCCCTGGTGGCCCCGGCGGCCCGCCGCCGCCCGGCGGCTTCTACCCACCGCCCCCCGGCCCGCAGTTTGGAGGGCCGAACTACCCGCCGCCACCAGGGCACGGCGGCCCGCCATTTGGCGGCCCACCTAGCGGTCCCTATGGCTTCCCGCCACCGCCCATGGGCATGGGCATGGGCATGGGCATGGGCATGGGCATGCCGCCCTTTGGAGGCCCAGGTGAGCGCTGGCCCCAGCTCGAGAGGCGGGGGAGCTTGCGCGCATGACTGGCCATGCAGGCAGCTCACGCCACTTCCTGCACACAGCCAAGTGGCGGCGCTCAGCGCCGAGCAGGCCCTGCCCTTCCAGCTGACCTGCATATCCGTTGTCTCCTCTTGCCGCCCCCGCAGGAGGCTACCCGCCACCCCCAGGGTATGGAGGCCCGCACGGCGGGTATGGCGGGCCGCCGCCCCCACATGACAGCTTTGGCGGGCCGCCCCTGCCTGGCGGGTATGGTGCGCCGCCACCACCCCCAGATGGCTTTGGGGGACCGCCGCCGCCCCCTGGCGGGTTTGGCGGGCCGCCCCCACCGCCTGGCGGATTCGGTGGGCCGCCGCCGCCGCCGCCGGACCAGAGCTGGCAGGGAGGAGCGCCGCCTCCTCCCTCGGATGAGTGGCAGCCCCCACCGCCGCCGCCGCAGTGACGAGTGCTTATGCTCGGTTTAGGTTGCTGCATGACCCTCCATTGCTTGTCACCCTCTTGAGCATGCACGAACCGCGTTGACGCTCTGTAATGACCTGCAAATTGCACGACGCTTCCTGTCGAGCAGGTCGCCCCCGAGCACTGCGGCGCGGCGGGGGGGGGGCAATGCATGCATGCGAGCGAGCGCTGCTGCACGTTTCTTTTGCTTCTCTTACAACTGCAAGATGTCGTCGGTGGCCGCGGCGTTGTCGCAGGCGCTGCAAGTGCGCGATGAGAGCGCGCTGGACACTTGCCTGAGCGGTGAGAGCGGGCCGTGGAGTTAACCATTCCTGTCGCATAGGGGTGTTATCTGTGCCAGCGCACTGGTCGAGGGGCTGCGGCATGCTCAGGCACTGCCGCCCACCCTCCCCGCTGCCCCTTCGCCCCTCCCTGACAGTGCAAGAGAACTCGGTTATCTCCAGCAGCGTTGCGCGACTAAGCCCTGTGCTGGCGGGCACGCTGCTGGAGGCGCTGGTCGGGCGGCTGCACCGCCAGCCGCAGCAGGCTGCGCGGCTGGTGCCCTGGCTGCGCAGCCTGCTGCTGTCGCATGGCGCTGCACTGGCTTCAACTCCCGCTGGACAGGTGGGGACGTGTGCTGGGGGTCGTGGAGGCAAAGCAGCGGAGAGCCTCCTGGGGCTTGCAATGGTTTGCACCGACCGATTGCTGCCGCTTTTCATCTTGCCCGGCCCCGAACAGCCTGTTGCATCGTTCATTCTGTGCAGGCAGCACTGCAGCTCGCGCAGGACACGCTTCAAGAGCGAACATCATCATACAGCTCGCTGCTGGCGCTGTCGGGGCGCCTGCAGGTGCTGCAGGCAGCGGCAGACGGCGGCGGCGGCGCCGGCGGCGCCGGCAGTGCATCTGCACCGCAGGTTGTGTTCACGCACTCGGGATAGTCTGATGCAAGTGTTGCCCCCTCTCTGCTGACAGTTTGACCTTTGTTTTGCTATCATTCCTTTGTTCTCCTTGCTCTTGCTCTGTAAGCACGCCGTCAATCCAGGCAGGCAAGGGAATGGCATACGAGGGCGAAACCAGGCTGCCAGCTTGTGGGGCAAGGTGCACGGAACACGAAGCCTGGCAGAGTGCACAGGCGAGGCAGCGAGGGAGGAGTTGCGGGGGGGCGGCAAAGCAGAGTGGCACAGGACGGGCACACCGTCTCCATCACTACCCACCTTTCTGCTCGTGACAACTCGTGGAGAACAAACATGCAGCCAGTGCCTCTTGTCTGGCGCGGGCTCATCATCCGCTGCCCTTCACCCTTCGGCTCTTTCTGACACTCTCTCACTGCCTGCGCAACCTGCCTCGCGTCGCCAACTGCGCAAAACTTTCATTTTACCAGTGCAGCGAGCGACACATAGAAATACAGAGAGCTGAAGCTAAAAGAGGTGAGGGTGGGCGGGTGCGGTGGGTGTGGCGGGGGCGCAAAGCCATGGTTCTTCTCGGGTGGTGGGGCGTGTGTCGACGCTCGGTCGAGCAGGCCTAGGAGGCAGGAGGCCCGGCCGCTCACGACAGGCGAGCGTACCAGAGGCCGGTGATCTTGACGTCCTTGGGGGCCTTGGCGCCCAGGTCAGTGTCAGAGGGCTGCACAGACTCGAACACGCCCGCGACCTCGCCGGTGGCGGCGTCAACCTTGGCGATCGAGAACACAGCCTGGCCCTTCATGGCGGCAGCAGACTTGGTGTTCTCCTTGGCGAACTCATCTGAGGCAGGGGGGGGTGGGGGGCAGAGGGGGAGGCACGCTTCAGGAGCAGGCTCCTTGTGCAGCGCGCAGGCGGGCCAGCCGCCACGGCAGCCGCTCGGCCTGATTTTGAACTCGGCAGGTAGGTGGGCAGGCCCCTGGAGGATGCAGCAGCAAAGCACGCGACACCCCGTCACCCCCCTCTGCAAGCACAACGCACCGGCATCAGCAGCAGCGGGCAGGGCAACGGCGTTGTCGTAGCCGGTGGCGGCACCACGGCCCTTGGGGTCCAGGAAGGTGCTACCGCGGTAGCTGGGCACAGTGAACTCGCCGCCAAAGCCGTCAGCGGTTCCCTGCGGGAAGAGAGATTGGTTGGGACGGGGGGGAGGGCAGCAGAGTCAGACGCAGAGGGTTGGGGCGGGGCTGGCGGGGTGCAGATGGCCGGGGCGGGGCGCGGGGAGGCTCCGCTTCCTACGCTTCCTACGACCACTCATATGGGTGGCGGACAGCCCTGCCCACCCCCAGCGCTAGCACTCGCCTTGGCGTCCAGCTCCTTGACGCTGAACAGGAAGGGGACGCGCTCGCCGCCGGGCAGCTGCACCGTCACGGGCGCGTAGTCGATGCCGTCGGTCTCCTTGAGCGCCACGTTGCCGCTGCCGTCAACCTTGAACTCACCAGACATCTGAAGAGGAGCAGGCCAGGCGAAGGGTTGAGCAGTTGACCGGCAGGGCTGCGCAGGCTGTGTGTGCAGCCGGCGACGCAAAAGCTGCAAGCAGTCTGCAGCAACAGATGCCGCCTCGAGGTGCTTGCTGGCCCGTGCAGCACTGACGGGCGAGAGCGCAAGTGCGCGCTGCGCCCGTGCGCGCACGCAGTTTCACGCAAAACACAGGGCCCGTGCAGTTGCGGGAGCAGACTGTGATGCAGCAGCACCGGCACCCACCTCGTCCAGAGTGTAGGTCAGGCGGGTCATGAGCTTGGTGGCCACAAAGTCAGAGTCGCCGCCCTTGAACTGCAGGCACAGAAGGGACGGGCAAGGGGTTGTCAGTGAGCGTAGCGCGCTCCGCTGCCCCGTGCCAGTTCCCACGCTCGTCTTCCGGGGTGCCTCTTACAGCACTGCAGACGCTGCTGCGCGCGTCGCACACGCGCAGGTCGCAGCGGATGCGCCCACTGGCCCGCCCGCCTGGCGCACGGCGATTACGTAAGATCCGCACGCGCCCCACCTGCGACTCCTCCTTCACGGTGAAAGAGGTGGGCTCCATGCAGAACTTCTCCATCTTGTAGGTGCCAGCCTTGAGGTCCTTGACGGACGCGGAGCCACCAGACAGGGTGGGGCAGGTGTTGGCCAGGCCAGAGCCCTTGACCTGCAGGTAGGTCAGGCCCTGCAGCTCATCGAAGCTCAGCGCGTTGGCGGACTGCACGACAGGGGGGGAGGAGGCGCAGGAGGAGGAGCAAGGCCTTGGGTGAGCCTCCCGCCACATCGGATCGAGCTGCTGCTGCTTGCTGCGCACAGGCCGCTGCGTGCCGCCCGCGCTCGCCGCGCTCGTTGCCGCGGCGATCCCTCTGGAGCCTCTGCTGCGTCCAGGCGCTCACCCCAGCCACCAGCACGGACGCAGCGAGCGCCGCGGCCTTCTTGGCGGCCGACTTCACGCCCTCGGCGCTGGCCACCACCTGCACGGCGGTGCGGCTGCGAGGAGGGCGCGGGCGGGCAGGGGCTGGCGTGAGACATTGCGGAGGACGCTGACGGGGGCTGGGGCGGGACGCAAGCGCTGATGTGGGCCTCACCGGGCGGCAGGGCGGACGGCGCCGCGCTGGGCGCTCGCGGGGGTGAAGGCGACTGCCTGGCTCATGGTGTTAGCTGTGACCGAGCGGGCGTGCTAGGAGGAGCAACACAAGAGCGCGGGAGAGGGGGGGGACCGGGATGAGAAGCAGACCAGGGTCACCAGATCAGCCCTCGATGTGCTGCGCTGGCTTGTTTCAGAATCGCTCCCCAAATCGCGTCGTTCGCGTTTGTTGGACCTTGTGGAGTAGCGCTGTGCCCCGGGGAGCACGCCCCCCGCGGCTTTGGGCCGCCGCCGCCGCCGTCGCCGCCGCCGCCGCCGCTGCCGCCGCCGCAACGGCTGAGCCGTCAGGCCCCTGCCCACCTGGTGCTCCCATCTGCACTGCCGCGCCGCACGAGCCCACGGTATGCTTACGGCTCATTGCCAGACCACCGCTGTCCCACCACCGTCCGCTGTGCTGCACAGACAAACCCAACCAGTCCCCACCACAACCGCTCTGTAGGATAGCAACAATCACCACTGTAGGCAGTGCAGGCCGTCGCACGTGCTGCACCCCAGAGCATTGCCCTGCACCACGGTGGGCTTGCATGCGTGCATTACACCACGACCGTGCACCAGCAGCGCTCATGCCGTGCATATCATTGCATCCACCACGCCGCGCAGCCCCATCAGCTGCTCTTGCGTCCACAGCTCCTCTGCCACCGCCGACCGCAGCTGCTGCAGGCGCTCCAGCACGTGCGGCTCCGCTGCCAGCGCTGAAGGGCAGCTGTCAAGCAACGCTTGAGCCAGCTGCAGCGCAGGCGCCGCGCCGCCGGGGCTGCCCAGCTGCCGCCGCACGTGCTGCAGCACGCCCGTCACCAGCTCCACAGGTGCTGCCGCCAGCGTCGCATCTAGCGCGCCGTGCAGCGCAAGCGCCTGCGCCACGCTGTCCACCACCTGCAGGCCAGGCCAGAAACGTACAGCGCGGCAATGTTGGCCCTGGTCCTCAACACGCCAGCATCGACGAGCGCAGCATAACGACCAGCGGCAGCGACAGTGGCAACAGCAGCAAGCGGGGTTGTTCAAACTGTGCAGGCCGGTGCGACTGCACACAGCCGGCCCTTCGCCTCACCTCCCAGCGGTGCGTGCCCAGCGCAGCCTCTAGCGCCTCTGTAAACCGAAACTTGAGCAGCAGCTCCTCGTGCCGAGACACACCCGCCTGTGGGCAGGACGACAGTGCAGTGCAAGCAGGTTTGGCCGAATGAGAGGCAAGAGAGCAAGTCGTGGGCAAGCAACGCAGCAGTCCGCCAAGCACAGGCAACAGCAGCAGTGCCAAGCATGGCCTGCAATGAATTGCAAACGCGCACCTTTGGCTGCGCGACAATGACTGCGTCGCTGGGCTGCGCGCCGATTGCCTGCTTGGGGGGCGCATAATGTGCCCGCGCACCCACCACGCGCTGCGGCCGCCACCTCAGCCGTGTGGGCTCAGCTGCCGCTGTGCCCTGCTGCTTGCGGCGGTGCACCGACAGCGCACCATCGGCCATGCCAACTGCCAGCACGCTGTGCGCAGGGGAGGCCGCCATGGACAGCACAGGCACCGGGTACTTGTGCACTGTAAAGGGCCGGTAGCTCTCGCTATCAATGACCTGTGCAGGTGGAGGGGCCAGGAGGAGGGAATGGGCGCAGGCAGGCAGGCGGTGCAGCTTGCGCAGCGTGCAGGCGTCTGGCAGCAGCGCAGCAGTCTAGGAATTCGCAGCACGGCCTGGCTCCTCAGCAGCAGTGGTAGCCCCGCCCCCCGTCGGAAGTGGTGCTGAGCGCTTGGCTGCTGCCGGAGGTGTTCCCTGCTGCCACGCACCTTGACATGCCCGTCCAGCCCTGCAGTCATGATGTGCGGCTGCGCAGCCGCCATGGGCGCCACCAGCACGCTCGTCACCGTCTTTTGGTGCGCCGGGATGCGCTGCACCAGCTGCCCACTGCCCAGCATGCTCCAGATGCAAACGTCCGTGCCACCCGCAGTCACCAGCAGCGAGCCTGGGGCAAGGAGCACGAGGACCGGGGCGCAGCGGGGCGCATCAGGCAACGCCAGCCCGCGGCAGTCCGCAGGCACGGCACGCACGAGCTCGCGATGGCAGCCCAAGTGCAGATGAGCACAAACAGCGCAGCGTGCGCACGCGGTCCCACCCTCCAGTCGCACCCGAGGGGTAGAAAGCCACCGCCTCGATGGGCGCGCCGTGGTCAACGCTGGCCAGGCAGCGCAGCTGGCGCGTGTCCCACAGCTTGCACACATGGTCGTAGCTGCAGGGGGAGAGGGAGGCCGCTGAAGGACACAGATGCCACCACCAGCGGTGTCGCGTCCACACGCACACACACACACACACACACGCACGCACGCACGCACGCACGCACGCACGCACGCACGCACGCACGCACGCACGCACCAGCTCGGCTGCCTTGGCCATGCACCAGTGGCAGCCGAGCACACGCAGCGCCGAGGGGCTCGGCAGCCCTGCCCGTCACCCCCCCCTGGCAACGCCGCTGGATGCCATGAGGCACATGGGGCGCCTCCCGGTGCACGCACCCGCTGGTGGCCCACACGTCTGCGCTGGTTGGGCTGGCTGCTGCTGACCGCACGTAGTCACTGTGCCCCTTTAAGGTGGACACCTGCAGGCACGGAGGCGGTGAGCGGGCAGCGGGAGCAGGGGCCCATGAGCACCCAGTACATAGACCAGTCATGCCTGCTACGTCAGCCCTGTACACACCTGCGACAGGCTGCCAGATGCCAAGCATGAGGTTCGGGGACGAGTGATGCGGTGATGCAGCAACGCGGGCGCAGAAGTTTTACGCATCATCGTCCACGCGCACACATCTGCCGCCCCACGCCCTACACATCTGCCACGCCACAGCACGCCCACCTGCTGCCCCGAAGCGACGTCCCACAGCGCCACCAAGCCGTCGTCTCCGGCGCTGAGCACATGCAGCTGGTCGCCGGCAAAGCGCGCGACGTGCACGGGCGCCTTGTGCCCCTTGAACTGGCGCAGCAGCGTGCGGCTGCCAGAGTCAAACACCTGTGGTGCAACAAGCGCAGGGGTTGCAAGAGGGTTTCAATGCACTGCGCCATAGCAGGCAGGGGGCGCCGGGCAGCAGGGGCAAGGGCGCTGCAGGCGCTGCCCTCCCATCACGCCGCACCTGCACTACCGAGTCCTCGCCGCCTGCCACCAGCAGCCTGCCATCGCGGCGGAAGCTGCCGCTGTACGCGTTGTCCTTGAAGCGCGTGACCTGGCGCTTGGGCGCTGACGTGGTGCCATCGTACACATGCAGCCGCGTGCCTGCAGCCACCACATAGTCGTGCGGCGCCGCCGCACAAAAGTCTATGCCTGTGGCGCCGCCCAGCAGCTGCGCCGCCTGCTGGCGAAAGGGCCAGTCAGGCGCACGCTGCGCCTGCATTGCTCTGCTAGGGAGTGAGTGCCCGAACTGCAAGGCGGCAGGGACGGCAGGCGGCGGCGAGCAGCAGTGAGCGACGGCGGCGGCGGCGGCGGCGCAGGGGCCATCCCGCGCCTCTGCGGGAATTGCCGTATGGTATGCCATGCGTACACAGTATGCTGCTGTTTGGATGCCCCGGCGCGGCGCACGCTTGTGGCGGCGCGACCAGACAGGCGCATGGCGGCTGCACGCACCTGGGGAGATCGCCGTTGCTGCTGTGGGTCCCGCACAGCTGTCGGCGAGCGGGGAGTGCAAATACAGCGCGCCCGGCATTCGCCCGCATGAAGCTGGGCTCAGCACAGCATGGGCTCAGCGCAACACATGGAAGGCGGCAGCAGCAAACACCGTCAAAGAAATGTCTGACTTCCCCACAAACCGTCGGCCTGGCAAAGCTGGTGGCAGGCTGATGCGGTTCTGGCGGCAGACAGGCAGACGGCTGGCTGATCTGGTAAGGAGGGTCGGAAGGCGGCGGAGATCGCCGTGCACACAGGAGTGTCACGTTCTACAGGCAATGTGAACAACGTGCAGCCCAGGCGTGCAATGGCCACACCTGGCAGCTGTTGGTGTCGATGCGTGCCAAGTGGGGGCATCACCTTGCTAGCATCCGAGTCTACCGGCGGCAAGTGCAACTTGCCGCCGCCGCCGCCGCCGCTCCAAGCTCAGCGCCAGCATGGCGCCAGTCATCCTGCTGCCACCCTCTCGCGGTGCACTAGCACATTGTATCTGCGCATCATGGCAGCTTCAATTGCGTGGCGGTGCGGCCTTGCGCCGCTGGCTCGAGCTCTGCCGGCCAGCGGCGCTCTGCGCCTGCCGCGCCCAGTGCGGCAAGCTGTCCGGACACTCGCAAGTGCCGGTGGCGCGCCTGCAGTCGCTAAGGATCCACCGGCGAGCTCCCCCAAGTCTGCCGACTCCAGCCCCGCTCCCAAGGTGGACCTGCTGGCTCTCCCGACGAGCGATGAGAGCCCGGAGCTTCTTCGCATCCGCCACTCGGTACGTGAGGGCGTCTTGCTGGCAGGCTGGTGCCGCCGCCGCTGCCGCCCCGCCTGCCGCCAGCCCGCCCAACGCCTGCTCGTGTTCCTGCCTCCCTGCAGTGCGCCCACATCATGGCCATGGCGGTGCAGCGGCTGCACAAGGGCGCGCAGGTGCAGGGGACTGGGAGTTGGTGCTGCCCAGCAGGAGCGTTGAAGGGCCGCCGCCGCCGCTGTCCGCACTCCCAAACCCATCCCCCCCCCTGGCCGCCGCCCGGGGCCAACCACCCGCTGCGCAGCCACCTCGTCACCTTGCTAGTCCCAGTATCCTCCCGCCCATCCTTGTGCTCGCCCTGGGCAGGCTACGCAGCACACGCTGTGGCGTAAAGCAAGCCGTGCGCCCCCCACCCCCACGCCTCCTCCTGCCAGGTGACCATCGGCCCCTGGACCGAGCGCGGCTTCTTCTACGACTTCGACATGCCCGCCCCGCTGACCGAGAAGGACCTGCCCAAGATCCGCAAGGAGATGCAGCGCATCCTGCGCAAGAACCTGCCCTTTGTGCGGGAGGAGGTCAGCGCGGCAGAGGCGCGCAGCCGCATCGAGGTGCGGCGCGAGGAGCTGCCGCGGGGGAGGTGTTGCTGGGTCGGCTGGGGCGGGGGCTGGGTGATTCGTGAGGTGCATGCACGCAGCAGGTGCCAGGCGCACCAGGAAAACTGCAGCCTGCGCGCTTGCGCACTCCCTCGCGGAAGGCAACTTTTTAGCTCAGGTTTACCAACCACCCTGCCTCCATCGCTGCACCACTCTTTTGGCAGGCCGTCGGCGAGTCTTACAAGCTTGAAATTCTGAACACCATTGTGGAGCGGGACCCCGAGGCACCCATCACCATCTACCACATCGGAACGTCGCTCCCGGCTCGCTCCTGGCCCGCTGCCGCCGCTGCCGCCGCTGCTGCCGCTGCCGCTGCCGCTGCTGCCGCCGCCGCCGCCGCCGCCGCCGCCGCCGCCGCTGCCGCTGCCGCCGCCGCCGCTGCTGCTGCTGCTGCTGCTGCCGAAATGCTGCTTAGGTGCCTCTTATGGGCAGCCATCCCCGTGCCGGATGTGGCCCGTGCGTTGCGCTGCAGCAGCCCAGCCGGGAGTACGCCACCGAGCAGGGCGGCGTGCTTGCAGGCCCACCCGCCGCCTGCCCTGCGCCGACGTTGCCCTGGCACCCCTGCGCCCTGCTGCAGGCAACCCCAGCAGCCCCGACCACTGGTGGGACCTGTGCGCAGGCCCGCACGTCTCCACCACCGGCGACATCTCACCAGAGGCGCTCGATCTTGAAACCGTGGCAGGTGGGCCTGCTCCAAGTCTAGTTTGGTCTCGCACAAGGCTTTCACGACAGCCTGCTGCGGGGGGGGAGCTGCAGGCAGAACGGCATGCGTGCAGGCTCCCTGCGTGTTGCTGCCAGCGGCGAGCAGGGGCGGCGCCGCTGCCAGCTGGCGCCTGGCCGCTGCAGCGCCGCGTGCGTGCCCCCTCCCACTGGAGCGCCTGCTTTGACAACCACACGCTGCGTTGGTACTGCAGGCGCGTACTGGCGCGGCGACGAGAAGCGCCCCATGCTGCAGCGCATCTACGGCACGGCGTGGGAGACGAAGGAGCAGGTGCGGGCGGGTCCTGACGGGCTCAATTGCAACAGCAGAGCAAGAGCAGAGGACCCTCCCCGCTCTCTCCCTCGCTCTCTGCATCCCTCCACCCACCCCACCCCACCCCACCTTGCGCCAGCTTGCAACAGAGCAAAGCCTCAATCCGGCGGTACCAGCGGCGGTACCCAGCCATCCTGCCTCGCCCCACCCACGCCCCCCCCTCTTCCTCCTCCTCTCCTCTTGCTTGCCGATGCAGCTCGAGATGTACCACCGCTTCAACGAGGAGGCGGCGGCGCGGGACCACCGCAAGCTGGGCCTTGAGCTGGACCTGTTTAGGTGGGCGCTCGGTGCTCAAACTACCTGGCAGGGTGCTCAGAGCGATGTAGCAGTGGGCAGCAAGAGCAGGAGGGGTGGGGAGTGAGAAGCCGCAAGGCTGGGCTTGGATCTGTTTTAAGTGTCGGTGGGGTGGGGTGGGTGGGTGGCTGGGTGAGCAAAGAAATCTGCAAATATATATGCTCCCGGCGCCGTGTGTGCTCCCTTGCATTACGTTTCCCGCCCGCCCCCTCCCCCCCCCCGCCCTGCCCTGTGCAGCATCAGCGAGACGTGTGGCGGCGGCCTGGTGTCCTGGCACCCCAAGGGCGCCATGGTGCGCCACCAGATCGAGGACTTTTGGAAGACTGTGCACCTCCAGAGGGACTACCAGCTGCTGTACACGCCGCACATCGCAAAGGTGGGACGCACCGGCTGCTGCTGTTGCAACCATGGGTGGCGGGCGGGCACTGCTGTGGGCGCTGCTGTGGGCTTGGCTCCTGTTGCGGCCTGCGCTTGCTTGTCGACCCCCACGCTGCCCTTTAGCTGCTTGGCAGCCTGCGCCATTTGGCGGGCTGCCATAGGTTGAGGTGCCTGAGCGCCCTCCTGCCTGCAACGACAGCTCGCTCCTTGCTCCCTGCCTCCCACGCACCGCCCGTCCCTGTGTGCAGGTCGACCTGTGGAAGACCAGCGGCCACTTCGACTTCTATCGGGAGTCGATGTTCAACCAGATGGAGGTGGAGGGAGAGGATTACCAGGCAAGGAGAGGGGTATGCAGCTGTGTATGCATTACATGTATGTGCACGCCCTGTAGATCAGGAAGCAAGCGTCCTGGCCTGACGCGGCTGGGTGCCGTGCCCGTTTGGAAGCAGCCCCTCCCCCCGCCCCCCCCCGGGGCCTGCCCCATCCGTCTGGGCGCCGCCAGTTGGCCAGAAGAATGGCAGAGCTGCGTGGCCGCCGCGGCCTCGGCGCCCCCTGCGCTGCCCTCTCTTCACCGTGCTCTTCTCACTCTGCATGGTCCCCCTTTGCCCCTCTCCCTTCCCCTGCCTGCCTGCAGCTCAAGCCCATGAACTGCCCCTTCCACGTGGGAGTGTACAAGCAGGGCTTCTACTCGTACCGCGACCTGCCCCTCCGCTGGGCCGAGCTGGGCACGGGTGGGTGGACGGGGAGCAGGGGGCAGGGGCAGTGGAGGCGCAGCAGAGGCAGCGGGTGCGGCGCGCTGGTGCAGCAAGAGCTTCGGGGGGCTGCTGCAGGTTGCACGGAGTCCTGCCGCGCAAGTATTCGCCCCTGCCCCCCGGCTGTCTCCCGTCCCCGGGACCTCATGCCTGCGCACCGGAAATCACATAGCAGGCTTACAACCAACTGAACCCCCCCCCCTCCTCATAATGCAGTGTACCGGTACGAGCGCAGCGGCACCATGCACGGCCTCTTCCGAGTGCGCGGCTTCACGCAGGCAAGCAGCGCCGGCGGCGTGTGGCGGGCCGGGCAGGCTCACGCCGTGCGACGCGCGCCCTCTCTCGCCCGCCTGCACACGCACCTGTCTGGCTCCCCCCTGGGCTCGCGCCGCCCACCCGCCCACCCACCCACCCACCCTCCCACCCTCCCCTGCTGCAGGACGATGCGCACATCTTCTGCCTGCCCAACCAGATCGAGGGGGAGATCATGGGGGTGCTGGACCTCACCGAGCAGCTGCTGTCGCAGTTTGGGTTCACAGATTTCGAGGTGGGGTGACAACAGTTCCGGGTTCACGCGCTGCTGTGTAATGTTCACAGTTGGGGTCACATGTGGGTTGGTCCAGGCTGGTGTGGTCCCGCCTGGTACACTAATTTTTGCCTTACACTAGGCGTCGCCAGCCCTGAGGTGGCGCCCTTGCAGCAGGATGGCGACAAGGCAAGGCCAGGGCAGGCCAAGTGCCGGTGCAGCGACCCTGAGCAAGCAGTGCCCGCTCGCTCACCCGCCTCGCGCCCCAACTCCCCCCCCCCCTTCTCCCTTCCCCCCTTCGCTCAGGTCAACCTCTCCACGCGGCCGGAGAAGTATGTGGGCGATCAGGAGATCTGGGAGCGCGCCGAGGGTGCGCTGAAGTCGGCGCTGGAGCACAAGGTGGGCGGGTGGGCGGGCGGGCGGGCGCAACAGCAGCCCTGGTTTCACAAGGTGTGCGCGTGGGCGGACCGGCAGGCGGGCGGTTGAACCGTGACGCTGCGCGTCGCCAACATGGGCCTCCTCCCCTTCCCCAACAACTAGGGCTGGTCTTTCGTGACTGACGTGGGCGGCGGCGCGTTCTACGGCCCCAAGATTGACATCAAGATCCGCGATGCCATTGGCCGCAAGTGGCAGTGCTCCACGGTGCAGGTGCGGGCCGCCGGGCCTCGAGGACGGCGTGCGCTGCCTCTGCCCAGGCCTCGCCGGAGCAGCGGCTCTGCCTGGCGCTGCTGTTGTGCACACACCGAGCCACGATTAGTGGGCGTTCACGTACCGAGGTCCATGCGTCTGCTGTTTCCTGTGCCCGCAGCTGGACTTCAACCTGCCGGAACGCTTCGACATGTTCTACATTAGGTGGGGGGCACGCGTGCAGCGGGGTGTGCACCAGGTCACTCTCATTGCCTGCTTGTGTGCCTCCTTGCGCCTGCTGACTGTCCTGTCCCGCTGTTGTATGCAAACTGCCCCTCTTTTTGGCTGCTTTCGCTGCTAACCGTCCTGCCACGTGGCACTTTCGCCCCACCTGCGCACCCGCTCAAAACTGCTCCCCCTTGTGGTCCCGCCCCTCCCCCCCCCCCCCCCGCTGCAGCGACGCCAACGTCAAGGAGCGGCCGATCATGATCCACCGCGCCATCCTTGGCTCCCTCGAGCGCTTCATGGGCATCCTGATCGAAAACTTTGCGGGTGGGTGGGCGGGTGGGAGGGCCGCGGGTTGTCAGAGGCGTGCGCAGGGCCTGCCCTGCCCCACGCGCTGCGCCTTCCCACTGGCGCTGCCCGCCGCCCGCTCATCCTCGCCTCTCCTCGCCCGTGCCCTTCCCCGCATGCAGGCGCCTTCCCGCTGTGGCTGGCGCCGGTGCAGGTCCGGCTGGTGCCGGTGAACGCCGCGGTGGCAGACTACGTGGCAGGCGTGGCGGGCAAGCTGCGAAAGGCGGGGCTGCGCGTCGAAGTGTCCTCGGGTGAGCGCGCAAATGCCTTCCGAGTGCAGGTGCCTGCTGAACGAATGCCTGCTCTTCTGGGGGGCGGCGCCTTGGGTGAATCGGAGCGCATGCCGCTTTTGCTCCTTCGTCCTGTGCCTACATGCAAAGCACAGCACCTGCAGAGCACCGGCCACCGCGCTCGTGTGCTGCATTTCTGGCGGTCCATCTTGTTGCCGCTAGTCTGCCTCATTCTTCCCCCCTTATACCCTGTACTGTCGACCCTCCCCCGTGCAGGCTTGTCAGTGGGCAAGGCCATCCGTGCCTCGGAGAAGGATAAGATCCCTGTCATGTGCGTGATCGGCGTGCGCGAGGCAGAGCAGGGCGCGGTGGCGGTGCGCACATACGTGGCAGGCGACCAGGGCAGCATGCCGGTGGACGAGCTGGTGGCGAAGCTGACGGCAGCCAACGCGGCGCGCGCCGCCACGCTGTGAGCGCTGTGGCGCCAGCGGGCGCGGCGGCGGCGGCGGCGGCGGCAGCTATTGCGCCCCTGCCCGCCGTTGGACGCTTGTCTGCCCGTGGTCAGTATCGCTCTTCTTTACCCTCACGCCATTTTCGTCACCCCGGCCAATAGTGTACTCGTGTAATTTATCAGAGCTAGCAATGGCATCAGCCTGTGGGCTGGCTGCAGCCCCGGAGGCCCCGCTGCAGGAGGCAAAGGGTGGCAAGGCACAGGCACGTAATCCTATGAATCTCTCGTTCTAGTTCCAATGTTTCCGATCGCCTGGACTTGCCGGCCTAGGGGACTTGCCGCCCACGTCACCGCTACGTGCAGAAAGCAGCCGGCCTCCCGCGCCGCCACTTACAAAAACAAAACAAAACGCCACTCTAGCCCACCTCATTGGCGCGTCCAGCCGCTTTCTGTGGCTGCATCGGCTGGGCACCGAGGTTTCAGCTCCGGCAGTCAGCTGCGTTGCAACAAGCTGCCACTGCGCTGCCTCCAGCAGCACCTAAATGATATCAACCCTTGGAGTTTTCTTCATCCAGCGCTGTAGCCTTAAGCACTGCCAAATTGCCTTCTGTCTACTGAGCCCCCACTTTATGATCCGTCTGTATCCGTGTACGCTTACATCTTGAATCCCCCATTGAAACACAAGGTACAATTGATTGTTGTTGGCAGTGCTACTGTTGTTCTCCCCGCAAGACCCTGCCCGGCCAACCCAGCCAAAACGTAGCTGCCAGTGCGTCACGAGCCAAACAGTGGCCCCAAAAACAAGACCAGCATGAAGCCCCGTATCGCCGCCCATGCCCCATGCGACGCCCACGGTTCCCGGCTCTCTGCTTCCCAAGCCGCCCGACGGCGGCGCTGTTCCTCCTCCAGCTGCGCCAGCTGGGCTGCGATGGCGTCTGCGCCGCTGCTGGCTGCGCAGTAGCTGCCAAAAACCTCGACCGGCGGTGCCAGGGTGCGCCGCTGCATGTCGGGCCGTGCCGCTGCGGCTGCCAGCCACGCCATGCGGCGCTGGTGTGGCAGACGGGTAGCTGGCGCCAGCAGCTCCGCCCAACCTTCTGGCAGGGCGAGGAGCGTGCCCTTCTCCGTAAATTGAGCCTCCAGCAACAGCTGCAGCGCCGCTAAGGCATCAGCCTCTTCCCTGCTGCGGGCTTGCAGGGCCTCCAGGCGGCGGATCTCTCCATTGAGAGAAGCAAGCAAATTGCAAGCGGATGCCCACTGGGCACCCGTGGTCGTCAACGTCGCTACAACTTCCTGCGGGATGTGCGGTGGTGCAGCGGTGGCGGAGCACGCAAACAGCCGCTTAGCGGCTCCACAGCACGACGGCTGCAAGCTCCTGCTCTGCATGCAGCGCCGCCTGGGCTGCTGTAGGGACCTTGCTGGGTGGCACGCGCAGGCGCGTCAGCACTGCAGCAGCCACCTCGTCTGCCTCGCGCTCGTGCTGCCTGCGGAGAGGGAGGAGGGCAAGAACACGGTGGCCAGGTGTCAGCATGACATGGCAAACCTAGGGTCAATCAGTACGGTGCAAGCGCATTGCAACACCATGTTGAGTGCTGTCGGCCGCCAAGCTCACATGAGCAGGCTTTGGAACTTGTCGCCAGCCGCCATCGCAGTCGCACGCAGTGTTTCTCGGCTGCTGTCATTGATTGGTACGTCAAGGTTGAGCTCCATTTCGCGGGTGTAGGCATGATGGGTCCCAAGGCCCGAAAACACAGCGCGGATCTCTTGCTCCCGCTGCAGGCAACATGCAGCAATGGTGACGGTGAGCGGCGGCTGTCCCTAACATGCGCCAACATGCAGTCTAGTTGTAAACACTTGCAACCAGCCACGTTTACGACTGCCTGCTCCACCACCCGACACACCTTGTGGCGACAATACCAGGGCGCCATCTGGTGGGCAATAAGGTACAGCAGGGCCTCGCCAGGGTGAGCGCTGGCCAGGCAGCTGAAAAGCGCATGTGTGGACAGCAGCACCACGCCGCAAGGCAGGCTCGCGCCGACCAGACAACGTTCCGATACCGGGACCACCATCACGTGCCACCCCTTGGTCTGCAGCAGGCAAGCGTTGGACACGGACAGCGGCTGTCTGCTGGTGACTGAAGCATGCACGGGACAGCATGAGAGCGCGATGCAAGCAGGGTCACCAGCACTATGCAGGCTGCCCTGCTCTCCCGCAAACCTACTGCTTACCATCACATGCTGTCCGAAGCCGGTGTCATCGGCCTCCTGCGCCAGCGCAGCTGCGCAAGCGCGCGCCGCCTCTGCCACCACTGGTGCGTACTGCTCCTCCAGGTGGGCAACGATAGCAGGTTGAGTGCATTGCAGCCAGCTGACCTTCACCTCGCCTGGCTGCTGCGGCACGTCCACCACCACGCCGCCCCACTGCGCAGCGCACAAGAGGGGGGGCACAAGAGAGACTTTGAGAGGACAGGTTGAGAGCAGCAGCAGCAGCAGCAGCAACGGCGCGCACGGACATGGGAGACGGGTGGACAAACACTGGCCTGCCGCATTCGCCCCCGCAAGCTCCCTGCCTGCCTTCTCCTGTGCCTCCGGATAGCCCGCTGCAGCCATCTCTGCGGTTGTGATGGATTCCTTGTGCGGCCAAACCCAGCTGGGCAGAGCCAGGCGCCACCGGCCAGGGGGACCGAAGCCGTCTGCGTTCGGCGCATATGGGATGCGCTCGGTGCACGCGTAAGCGCCTGCTGCCACCAGAGATCCTCCAACGCGGACGCTAGGAGACCGCCACACTGCTGAGCAGTGGCTGAGGCCGCTGCAAAACCCCGAGCCAAGCCCGAGGCAGTCGTGCGCGCCAAACGCATTGCGCGTGCGACAAAAAAAATAACAACGGATCGCGAGATAGACGCGGTGCGGACAAGGCAGCGATGCCAGAGCTTCTGGCAGAGGAGGCCCAATGGCGGCGGCGCGGCGGCAGCGGCGACGTCACGCACAGCGTGTGGCTGATGGGCACTGCTTCTAGCAAGGCAGCTCACGTGCAACAGATGTTTGACATCACGCCTGACTGTCAAAGTCCCTTACTCGCTGTGGCATCGCCCGTCTGCCGCGCCAGCGCCGCCACCATGGAGCTGCCTGCTGCCTGGCTGCGTGCCGATGCAGCGCTCACCAACTAGGACAAGTTTTGGTCTGGTCACACCCAGAGCTGACCTGAACCTGGTCTCATACCTCGAGCCATCCAGAACTGATCAGTCGTGAAACGCTGCAAAGCTGAGCTGAGTTGAGCAGGGCTCGACTGACTGGCAGGAGGTGGACACAACCCTTATCAATGACCCTCCAGCCGCCTTAGGTGTGAGCCGTCTACTGTGGTCATGGATTGGGTCATCTGGATCGCCCGACAAGCACTCACGCGCGCATTGGCAGAGCAAAATTGAGGAGGGTTGTGACTGCGCGGCCATGGCGCACTGCCGCCTCCAGCGCGGCGTGCCAATGGCCCCAGCTCTTCAACAGCGCGCGTTCAAACTCGACAGTATCGTTTCTCTCGTCTCTGACCTCTCATCGCACTCATCAATCGAACAGTGGCGCCTCTTGCGTCTTCAGCAGCTGCAGTAAGTGCGCCTTTAGCTCGCCCCCCTCCTCACCCGCCCGCCCGCACGAGATGTCCGCGGAGGATGCCCTGGCCGGCCTGGAGGATCTTGCGGCCTATGAGCAGCAGCAAGCGGAGGTGGCGGCGATGCTGCTGGAGGACCCGGAGAACGAGGAGCTGCAGGCCATTTACAACGACCTGGCCGAGGTAGGGCTCTGGGTGTGGGTAGCCTGCTGCATTTCGCGCCAAGCTTACTTACGCCGCCGCCGCTGCCGCCGCTTCCCTTCGCCTACCGCCGCCGCCGCTGCCCGCGCTTACTGCTTGCCCGTCTCACCCCCGCTGCTCTCTTCCCTCTTGCAGGTCATCGAGCTAGCGCGGGAGCTGCAGCAGGGCAGCGCTGCCGAAGCAGCCGGGGGCGCAGCAGCGGCGCAGGCCGACGCGGCAGAGCAGTCGGCAGCAGCAGACGCTGCAGCTCACATGCCCGGCGCGATGGCGGAACACATCAAGCACGCGCAGCATCGCTCGGCGTTTGGCGGGCAGGGACCTGCGGCCTGGGCGGTGGGTGCCACGTGCCGAGCGCTCTACAGCGGCGACAACAAGTGGTAGGTGGTACAGTTGGTTGAAGTGGCTCTTGGGGGGGGGACCGGTGCTTCGCTGCCCGCCGCCTCTCTGCTGCTCTGCATCGCCGCTGGCGTCTGCACGTGGTGCTGACGGAGCCTGCTGCCGCCGTCTTCCTGAACTGCCAGTAGAATTGCTGAGACAACTTGCTGTTTCCTGCAGTTGTAGACTCTGTCGCGGTAAAGCGACGCGGCTCTCCTGACACTCGTGCGTGCGCCCTTCCCCTCCTGCCCCTGCAGGTACACTGCGGTCGTGGAGTCGGTGACGGCCGAAGGGGGCTTTGTGGTGGTGTTTGAAGAGTATGGCACGCGCGAGGAGGTGGGGAAGGACGCGATACAGCTGCAGCAGCCGCCCGAGGAGGAGGGCGGATACAAGGGTGGGTGCATCAATGCAGGGAATGTAGGTTGCGTGTTGGATGTTTGAATGGGTGCGTGCGGGGCGCGTGGGGCCCTGGCATGTGATGGGGAGGCAGGGGCTCTGTGCATCACGCATAGCGTTTCCGGCAGCTGCGCTGTTGCAGCATGCTGCGCTGCGCCAGCACGCCGCGTGTTCGCCAGCAAGCAGCAAGGCCTGTGCGCTCTTAAATGGACCCGCCCCCCCGCCCCTGGTTCTGCAGGCGTGGCGGCGCCCAAGCGGCGGCGCGTCGACGAGACGGCAGATGTGCAGGAGATGCCAAAGTGGCTGGAAGTCAAGCCAACAGGTGTGCGCGCGCCCCTACTGTCCCCTTGGAGTGCTGCCCCGTATGTGTGTGTGTGTGAGTGCGACATGCACCCTTTGTAGGTGGCCACTTCGACATCTCAAGCATCTTCCGTCCTGCTAGATCCCCTCCCTTCGCTGCAGCCCGCCGCCTTCCTCTGCCTGCCCGGCTGCAGGCGACTCCCTCCACACAACGTCACTCCACACCTGGTCCCCACCCGCCACCCGCCACCCGCCACCCGCCACCCGCCTCCCGCCACCCGCCACCCGCGCTGCCCGCAGACGACGAGAAGACCAAGTCCAAGAAGCGCAAGCTGGCCAAAGCGTACAAGTCGCGCGCGCGCTTTGCCAAGCTGGACATACAGTCCAAGCAGAAGCAGGACGCGTGGAAGCGCTTCCAGGCGGGCAAGGGCAAGAAGAAGGCGAAAACCACCAAGTAGCGTGCAGCGGCGTTTGCATGCACGTTTTCCTGACGTCTGTGTAGGCCCAGCGCGTGGCCGCACGCATTGTGACGCTGACAGATTGGCAGACAATAGAGCTAAATGTGCGGCAGCCAGGAACGCAGCCAGGCTCGAGACGTCTACAGGCGAACGCGTCTGAAGTGCAGCCCCCTGCTTGATGCTTGCGCGCACTGCAAGCCTGCTCGAAGCCAGGTCAGTGGCCTCACCCACGCTGCGCAGCTGCGCCCCTACAATGTCTCTGTGCAAAACATGCCCGAGGCAGCTGGCTCCCGCCGCTTGCCGCTGCCCGCCAACGAAGTGCTGCAGAGACTGGCGCATCCCCTGTGGATTATACACTCCAGGCGCGATCTTTTGCACACGCAGGGCTTCCCTGAATGCTGCACTAAGGGCTTCCCTGAATTTTCTGCAGGCACCGCGCGTGTGCAGGTAGTGCACTCGCGTGGTCGGGCCTGCGCACGCCGGCGTGCCGTAATGCATCGCTGGGACTGTATGAAAGGCAATTGAGGCGCAACGAGCTTGAGCACGGAGCTTGAGCACTCGCCAGGCCTCTGCATGACCCTGTCTCCAATGCAAGGCCCAGCACGCGCGCCAGCGGCACAAGCGAGCCCCAGCGCCTGCCCCTGTCCTTCCTCTTGCCCGTCTGGAGCGCAGGTGCGCGGTCGGGAGGGCAGATGTGGCCGCCGGGCGCTCCATGCCGCTGCACAGTCGCCAGCGTCGCTGCGGCTACTCCGGGCGCCTTTGCAGCTCGTGTGGCTGTGCACTGGGTAGCAGCCGCCCTTGGGGACCTCAGGCAGAGCCGCCATGCTCTTCGCTCGCCGCGCGAGGCCCCATGCTGCGCGTCTGGCGCTTAGGGTAGCAGCACACAGCTCAGGGAGCAATGTGGAGCGGCTCGACGGCTGGCTTCCACTTGTGCCCCAGCGGCCGGGCGGCGGCGCGTGCCGGCGGCGGGCGCCCACTGTGCCGCTGCGCTCCCTTCGCTGTGCTGCTGCAGGCCCCTCGGAGCATCATGGCGACCATCAGCAAGGCCCGCAAGGCAAGCCTGGGGCGGTCGTTGAAAGTGCACAGCACCGGCATGCGCGCCGGCGGCAGTAGCAGGACTGGCGGGGCAACACAGCGTGTGGAAAGCTGGCTGGCGCCGCCAGCTCTTTGGCACGCTGCGACGTCCGCGGTTGCAGAGCCGCAGCGGCTTGCCAGGAGGTGACCTCTCAGCCGTGCAGCCAGCGGGCGAGCCGCGACATAAAAGTGCGTCTCCATACCCATTTGTCATGTTGTGTTTGATTGGGTGCTGCAGGCGGTGGCTGATGGCGTGTTCTACGCCGAGCTCAACGAGCTGCTGATGCGCGAGCTGGGTGGCGAGGGCTACTCCGGCGTGGAGGTGCGCTGCGCTGCGCCGCGACGGGCTGTGTGTTCGACGGGCCTTTGTTTTGGTGCTAGCAGAACCCGCATGCACGAGTGCTTGACGGCGGCCTCAGCACGCGCGCATCTGGTGCCTAGTTGAATGCTGTGCCTCGCGCAGCAGCGATGACACAGCGCGGGAAACGAGCAGCAGTATCAGATGAGCAGCGAGTGCGGCGGGACAGCGGCGGCGGCAGGGCGGCGGCGAGGGCGGGCAGCAGCGATTGCGAGCTGGGGCACATGGGCGCTGCGGCATACGCGTCGCGTGTCCCTTTGGCCGTGCAGCTCATATCACCTCGCGTTGCTTGGCAGCGGCGCGTTTGCTGACGCTCGTGCTGTGTGTTCTCTCTCCTGCTTGCCCTGTGCAGGTGCGCGTGACCCCCATGCGCACTGAGGTGATCATCCGCGCCACCCGCACCCAGAACGTGCTGGGTGAGTGTGGGATGTGGGTGGGGGTGGGTGGGGGTGGGTGGGGGGGGGAGGGGGGGGCCCCGGAGCCATGTTTGCTGCCCCTGGTGTGTGTCTAGCAGAACGCAACAGCGTCGCTTGCCGCCGCCCCCGACGGCCAGCCCTCGCTGTCAGGCTTCCAGGGCCGTTGCATCCGCCAGGCCACCGGCTGCCGCGCCGCGCCGCCGTGCAACCGCCCGCGGCTGCCGCCCCGCCCGCTGCCTGCAGGCGTGAAGGGCCGCCGCATCCGCGAGCTGACCAGCGTGGTGCAGAAGCGTTTCAAGTTTCCCGAGGGCTCTGTGGAGCTGTACGCTGAGAAGGCAAGTGCAGCTCCCTCCACTGTGTTTGTGCAAAGTATGCGTGCCTTCCTTCCTTTCTGTTCACTCTGGGCTGGGGGTGATGCCCCCAGCCTGGGTTGTCGAGTCGAGGGCTGCTGGGGAGGCGCCGAGGGCGCCGAGGGCGCCGAGGGCTCGCCGACAGGGTTGGGCAGCGCAGAGGCTGCCTAGCGCCCCTGCAGGAGGCTGCCGGCAGCTCTCTTCACCTGCCCTCCTCATCAGCAGCAGGACGATGAGCCTCCCCTCCCTCATCCCTCCCGCTGCACGTCTCTCCCCGCCCTTCTCCTCACAGGTGGCCAACCGCGGGCTGTGCGCTGTGGCCCAGGCCGAGTCCATGCGCTACAAGCTGCTGGGCGGCCTGGCCGTGCGCCGCGCCTGCTACGGCGTGCTGCGCTTCGTGATGGAGAGCGGTGCGTGGCGGGGGGCTGCGCTGCCGTGTGCGGGGCGCCGCCGCTGTCGCGGGGGCGCCGCTGGCGCGCTGCAGCCCAGGGCAGGCGTGTCCGCCCGCGCAGCTAGCCGGTCCGCCAGTCCAGTGGCACTCCCTGGCCCGGCCCCCTCGCGCCTGACCTCCCTCCCTCCCTCCCTTGCCGCCCCTCCCCCACCCCTGCAGGCGCCAAGGGCTGCGAGGTGATTGTGTCCGGCAAGCTGCGCGCCCAGCGTGCCAAGGCCATGAAGTTCAAGGACGGGTGGGTGGGAGGGGTGTGTGTGGGGGTGGGTGGGAGCGGGGTGTGGGTGGGGCGGGTGGGGTGGGTGGGGTGGTGTGTGTGTGTGTGTGTGTGTGTGTGTGTGTGTGTGGTGGTGTGGGGGGGGGGGGATCCTGGCCGGGGCGTCGTGCTTGCCAGGGCGGGCAAGCGCATCAGAGATACCTAGCCCTCATTTGAAAGATGAGCCGCAAGAGTGCGGAGTTGACGAAAGCCTGAATTTCAAACTTTCTGACGCAAGTTTGACCTCTCGCCCCCTGCCCTGCCTGCCTGCAGCTACATGGTGTCCAGCGGCAACCCGGTCAACGACTACATTGACTCCGCCACCCGCCACGTGCTGCTGCGCCAGGCAAGCCGCCGCCGCGCCCGCTCAGCATGCCGTGGTGCTGCTGCGGCGCCGCTACTGCCGCTGCTGGCGGGCGGCGCCCGCGCCCTCTTGTGTGCCCTTGCGCGTGCTCGCTGCATCCCGCGCCCTGCGCCTGCCTTGCCCTCCCTGGCCCTCCTGTCCCTTTCGCTCCAACAGGGTGTGCCGGGCGTCGCCGGAGGGCAGCCTGTGCTGTACAGTTCACCACAGGCTTCACCGTAGTCTGCCCCCTCCCTCCCACCCACCCACCCCTCCCACCCCCCGTTCCCTGATCGGCAGGGTGTGCTGGGCATCAAGGTCCGCATTATGAAGGAGTGGGACCCCACCGGCAAGGTCGGACCCCGCGTCCCGCTGCCCGACGTCGTCACCGTGCTGGCCCCCAAGGTGTGTGCGCTGTGGCTGTGTGTGCTACGCGCGGTCTGTGCACGGCGGGGTGCTGCCGAACGCAGGGCAGGGGCAGCTTTTGGGGCATCCCTTTCGGCCCTTGGGCGGGCGGGAGTGAAGGGGCGCTGCGTCGCTGCTCACCTTTGGCCCCACCGTGCTGCACGTCATGCGAAATGTAGCCATGTCCCTCAACTCTCCACCACCCACCCATCCCGGCCGCAGGAGGAGGAGTATGTGTCGGACAAGGCGGAGAAGCTCAAGGCCGCGGTCTAAGCGGCGCGCTTCCGCCCCTGCACGTCGTGCTGCGTGGCGGGCCCGGTCGCTGCTCGCGGCGCGCCGCCGGCTGCTTGCATGTGTGTTGCAACCTCCCCCGCTGCAATAGCAACAAATTTTGCAGGCGGAGGCCAGAGAGAAGGGAGAGTCGACGCGTGCCCAAAAGTCTTGGACACAAGAGCAGAAGCCGACGGGAGCAGAGCTGGCTGGGTGCCACACAGGCAGAGCTGCATGCAGCTGCAGTACCCCCTGCAGAGAAAGGGGTCTGCAGTTGCTGTGCGAGCGGGCTGGAGCACCTGAGGGGCACGCACGCTCAGCCACCAAAAGGTTGGGCAGGCCTCACCCAGCATCCGGCGGCCGCAAGGCGCCGGCGCCTGCCGTCTGTTCCCCAGGTCTCTCACGTTCGCGGCTTGCGAGCGCGGCATCGAGCTCGGCGTAATTTGCGAGCGGTGGGAGCCGTGGAAGGCGGGCGCAGCTCGGGAGAGCGAACAGGGTGGAAACGCATTTCGTGGTCATCCGGCACTTTGAGACTGCGCCTCGCCATATTTGTCCCACCAGCTCGCAGCATCGTCTCGATCCCGCACCACCAAAGCCGACGGCAAAGGGGCCGGCGCAGTGAAGTATGGCTGCTGGCGCTTGCGCAGCGGTGAGCCCCGCTTGCAGCCTCTGCATCGTCTGGCAGAGACTGCGGCGTTGAGAGCGGGTCGCTTGGGCAGGGGCTGGCTGTGTGGGAGGGCGCCTGTCGCAGCTATCCTGCGCTCTTCGCGCCGCCTGCGCTCGCCGGGCCCCCACCTGTTCCCTATCTGACGCATTGTCCGTAAAGGCCTTGCCGGCACGCCGTGCCGGCCGCCCAGGTCCCCCGGCGCTGCCGCCTGCCGCCGCCCCGCACGCCGCGCTTCACCCACTGCCCGCTCGTTCCCCGCGTCCCTCCCTCCCTTGCATCCGAGCAGGCGGTGCGCCCGTGCGCACAGGCCGGGAAAAACAGGCAGTGTTCGTCGCGCCGCACCGCCGCCGTCACCACCACCACCCCGAACCCGACCAGCAGCAGCGCCGCGCTCGGCGCGGTCGCGCCCGCCGCGCCGCGGCAGCAGCGGCCCCTGGTGGGCCGCGAGGTGGAGGAGGCAGCAATGTGGGAGCAAATCAAGCTGCACGAAGCGTGGGCGGGTGCGGGCGCTCCCGCCGGCGTGCTCAGCCAGTGGCAGGGCGGCGATTTGCAGCAGGCGTACGACAGGTGTGTACGGCGGCAACCGGGGGGGGTGAGAGGGTGGGTGCGTTGGTGTGTTTGGGTGGGGCAGGGCACATGCAGGCTGCCTCCTGCAGCGCAGCCACGCTGGTGGCGCAGGCCCCTGCTACACAACCGCTGCACGAGCGTCGACCGCCTGCATCAACGTGACCAGCCAGCTTGCGAGATGCTGTGTGTTGTAGGCTGCGCCGCCGCCCGCCCCAATTTCGCCCACGGCTGTGCGCCTGTCCTCGCTGCTTTCTTCCAGGTGCGGCGAGGTGACAAGCGAGTATGCCAAGACGTTCTTTCTGGGGACGCAGCTGATGACGCCGGAGCAGGCCAAGGCCATCTGGGCCATCTACGTGTGGTGCCGGTGTGTGCCGCCTCGCAGGGCTCAGCATGGCCTGATCAAAATTGGGCGCAGCGGCGGGAGGCAGGCAGCCCGGCAGCCGGTCTCTGCCCGGACTGAGGGAGCCGTGGGCTGTAACGGGGCACGCCTGGAGGCGTGCGCAGCGGCGGAGCGTGCGCCTGCGCGCCCCCAGCTCTGCGGCTTGCTCACCCTCCGCGCTCGCCCCGTCCGCTGCTCGACCTGCAGACGCACCGATGAGCTGGTCGACGGGCCCAACGCATCACGCATAACACCTGCGGTGCGCCTTGCAGACCTTTGGGCTCGTTGGTCGGGTTTGACTTGCAGCCCAGCCGCGGGGCTGGCACCCGGCACTTGTGCATGCATGCGGGCCTCGTGCTTGCGCAGCTGTCGCGCCCCCTCGGCCAGGCGTGCAGGCGCTTGCCCTCCTGTCCCACCTCTACTCCGTGCCTCGCCGGGCCAAGCGGGTGGTAAACCACTCGCACCCTTGCCCTGCCTCCCCCGCCCTGACCCTCGCAGGCGCTCGACCGGTGGGAAAACCGACTAGAGGCGCTGTTTGAGGGGCGGCCTTACGACGCGCTTGATGCGGCGCTCACAGACACCATCTCACGCTTCCCCGTGCACATCCAGCCCTTCAGGTGCGGAGGGTCGGGGTGGTCGGGCAGGCTGCGGTTGGAGGACCAGGCGGGGGTCGCGAGGCAGGCTGCGCCACTCTCACGCTTGTGTGGGCGCACTCAGCCCTTAACCCTGCACTCCGCCCTACCTTCTTCACCTGTGCCTGCTGCAGGGACATGATCGGGGGCATGCGCATGGACCTAGTAAAGTCTCGGTGAGTTTCAGTTTTTTTCCTTGCTGGTGGAGGGAACGCCAGCAGCAAACAGAATCAGGCCCAACATCTGCCTTATGCAATTACGCCTTGCCTATTATGAGGCGTCACGTGCAACATGCTGACGACTCTTGAATCTCAACCCCAGTCCTCAAGCCCCTATCCTCCGCTGCTTGGCTGCTGGTATGGGAGCTGCCCGAGCTGTACGCTTGCTGCTGTCGTGTGACCCTCTCTTCTGCCTGCCAACTTGCCCTGCCCATGCGTACGCGCTCTGCTGCTTTGCTGCAGTTACGAGAGCTACGACGAGCTGTACGATTATTGCTACCGCGTGGCCGGCACCGTAGCGCTGATGAGCGTGCCGGTCATGGGCATAGACAAGAGCTACAAGGTGGGTGCGAGCGGCGCTGGCTGCAGGGGGAGAGAGACGGGCGCTGGCTGCGGGGTGGCAAGGAGCGCTGGCTGTGCCTTGGGGACGGGACGCCGGGACAGAGATGGACCGACGTCAGCGCCGACATCAAGCCTGGTGTGTCTCCGCGCCAACGGTTGTGCACTGCAGCGGGGCCCGTTCGGGGGCGTGTGCCACGCTGCGCCCGCCGAGGGCTTGCTCCCCAGCTCTCCAGCGCTGCGCCTCGCACTCAACCAGCACGCCGGCCCACCCCACCCCTGCAGGGCCCCCTGGAGACTGTGTATCGCTCCGCGCTTGCCCTGGGCACGGCCAACCAGCTGACCAACATCCTGCGGGACGTGGGGGAGGACGCCAGCCAGCGCAACCGCATCTACGTGCCGCTGGACGAGCTGGCGGCGTTCAAGATCCGGGAGGAGGAGGTGCGGTTTGCGTTGCGTTTCTCAGCCTGCATGTTCGTGCCGCCGGAGAAGCGTGCTGCCAGCTGCGTCATCAGTGAAAAGGTGTGGTGGTAGAGCTGGCGGCAGCCGCATGTGAGCTGTCTGGTGTGGACAGGGCTTGTGCGACCAGGGTGCACTTGCCAGCGGCGCCTGTCCCGTGGCCCCCCCCCCCCCCCCCCCCGCTGACTGGCCCCTGCCTCCCCCTCCCCCTCCCCCGTTCCCAGGTGCTCAACGGCACGCTGTTTGCGGCCAGTACGGGGCGCATTGACGACCGCTGGCGCGCGTTCATGCAGTTCCAGATAGAGCGTGCCCGGCAGGTGGGTGCCAGCACGGGGAGGCAGGGTCCTTGGAGGTGCTGCTCCCTTGGTGCTAAGCATGAGCCAGGGCAACCAAAAAAAAAAACGCAGACGACGCAGATAGCTGTGTCCGCCTCGCTGCCCCGCCCTGCACGCGGCGTCGCAGCAGGTGTCCTGACCCTGCTGCCCGGCCCCCCCCGCGCAGATTTTTACTGACGCTGAGGCAGGCGTGAACCAACTTGACGCCGAGGCGCGCTGGCCCGTCTGGTGAGACCCTGCCTGCCTGCCTGCCTGCCTGCCTGCCTGCCTGCTCGCCAGCAAGATGCGCCGCCCGCCGGCCCTGCTATCCATCGCGCGCTGCCACGTGCAGGCGCATGCAGCACGCCCTTCGCCGGCTGCACCCTGCGCACGCGCCCTGAACCCCTGCCGTGCCCCGTGCCTCCTCGCTGCGCAGGACCGCGCTGGTGCTGTACCGCCAGATTTTGGACGCCATCGAGGCGAACGACTACAACAACTTCACGCAGCGTGCCTACGTGCCCAAGTGGCGCAAGCTGCTGAGCCTGCCCGCAGCCTACGCGCGCGCAACCATGCAGCAGCTGCAGCACTAGTGGCGCCTTCTGCTGGGTGCACGGCCCCCGTCTGGCTCGCGTGCCTGCACCCCCCGCCACCTGAACCCAGGGCATGCCGCGCTTCCCCACTGCGCAACGCACGCCTCCCTCCCCCTCTTCCTTTCATTTCAGCTCACTGTCCTCGTATTTAATTGCATTTCGGAACCCCTTGTAGCCCATTTTGCTGCCAACAGAGGATGGAGGAACAGAGGCGAGGGAAAAGGATGCGGGGCAGGTACACAGTATGTGCTGGTGGCAAGTAGCCGCAGGCAGCAGCTCGCCAGCTGGCGACATGCGCCGCTGCAGCCCAGCAGCGTGAAGCCAGCCGGGGTGGCCCACGCTTGTCAGGGTCACTGAAGAGCCCACAGCAGTGCTGGCACCAGCCCATTTGAATGCCAAGATGAACGTCGCTCTGGCATGTTGTTGGCAGGCACGAGCGTAGAGCCCGGGGTTGTGGTGAGGGCGCTGGCGGGCACCAGCGCGCCGCTGCGCCCAGTCACCCGCACCTCTGCCAGATAGAGCTTCGCGGCGCCAACCTGGTCACCTTGATGCATGCCGAGCAGGAGGCAGCGCGTGAGGGTGAGAAGGGGTGGGTTGCAGGAGCGAGAAGCGTGCTAAGCGTGGTGATTTGGCTACCAATCTGCCAGCGCCCGCCTCCAATCTGCGCCCTGCCCGCAGGTGTGTTCAGCCACGGGCGCAGCAGCGGCGGCGGGCAGTCAGTTTGCATGCTGCTTGGCATACTGTTGCTTGCTGCACAGCCAGCCCCCGGTGGCCTCCGCCTTTCCTTATCGCGCGAGAGAAGTCGTCCTTGGTCCTTCTGGTCTTACCCCGGTGAGCCAGCTGGCACTTCAGTGGTGATTTCCACACATCTCGACATGATCACATATGGCTGCGCAGCTCTGCTCAGCCATCCCGCTATTCAAGCTGCACTCTCCATCGTCGGAGCTTTTGTCTGCCGCACGTGCAGCCTGGCTGCAGGTTGTTGATTGCTGCATGTGCACCTATCAACCCTGCCTGAGCACAGCCACCCCTCACTGCGCTCCACTGGCCGTTGCTGCCGCAAGCAGTGTGGGCAGATTCAGTGTAGCCGGTGGCGCAGGTGGCGGTGCACACGCTCGACACCAACATTCCTGTGCAGCTCGCAGGCCAGGCTTGTGAGTTGGCCGACTGGGCAGGGAGGGCGCCGTTGCACACTGCAGGCAGCGGGTGGGAGGCAGCAATGCGCGCTGCAAAAGCGTGAGTGGCGTCGAACACAGCTTTGCAAAGCAATGGAGCGCCAGCGTCTCCGCAACACATTGTGCAAACAAGAGCAAACACATTGCAAGCTGCAGTTGAGCCGCCGCTATACACCTGTGTGTGTGTCAACGGAAAGTGGAACTGGAGGATCCCAAGCGTCTGGGCCAAAGCTGGCGGCGGCGGCCGCAGCAGGAGGCGGCGGTACGCCAGCGGGAGCGCAGGTCGATTGTTATGACCGGGTCCTCCCGCCCTAGCACCGGGAGCCGCCGCAATTTTGGGCCGAGGGCCGCAGGGCCCCCCCTGCCGGCCAGCCCGCCGGCAGACGAATGTGACAAGCGCTGGCAGCACCGTACCAGCGCGGCCTGCCCACATCTCTTTGTGCACTCTCTCCTGAGTTCTCTGCTGAGTTCACTTCGACTGCTCACGTCTTGCATACACTCGTGACTGCCAGACAATGACTGATGCAGCACAGGCCTCACGCCGAATGTGCGGGGTTTACAGAAATGAGAAACAGTTAGAGAGAGGTGGGCAGAGGGTGGGAGTAAGGTGGTGGGGTGCCGAACATACAGGAAATAAGGGGGCAAGAGAGGGAGCACAGAGCACGGCACAACCGCACGCCGCAGCCGCTTCTACCGCTTGCGCCGCTGAGCCCCTGAGGCGCACTGGTGCCGGGAGCGCGCCGGCAGCGCCTAGGGAGTCCTGCCGACGGGATGACGGCAGGAGGGGGCAGCAACCCAGCTGGTGGCGGCGACGCGGGCAGGAGCGGCAGGGTCGGGCTCGCGCCGGCGGCAGCAGCGCGGCGTTGTCTGCGCTCTTGCCAGCAGGGGGCCGGCGAGGGGCGCTAGGCGGACTTGCAGCCCACAGGGGGCTGGGCAAGCGGGAGCAGGGCGGGGGAGGAGGTGGCGAGTGGAGTTTAGCTCGCAGAGGAGTGGAGCTGGCAGGAGCGGGAGCGGGAGTGAGAGGCAGAGGGATGAGAGTTCGATTAAAGCTCGCCGGGGACGGAGCGGGGCCAGATCAGGCAGCGGCTTAGCGCAGGCGGCGGGTGCGCCCCCGCCTGCGCCGAGGCGGCGCCTGATGCCAGGGCAA